>JAOTRN010000036.1:15687177-15711198 GCA_028566695.1 Bagroides melapterus
GAAAGAAAGAAAGAAAGAAAGAAAGAAAGAAAGAAAGAAGAGACAAGACAAGAAAGAAAGAAAGAAAGAAAGAAAGAAAGAAAGAAAGAAAAAAGAAAGAAAGAAAGAAAGATTTCAGGATTTGTGTCAAGAAACACGGTCACGTGAGATCAGCCATTTTTGCTTTGAAAAAAAAGTGTAAAATGAAAGGTTCCTTTTAGGTCGTTTTATGTTCAAGTGTTAATTACAAGGCATCCCTCTAACCCTCCATATTGTATTCTCTGAAACTGTCTAATATCTCATCTATCAGACAAGGACAGACACGTGAAGAGAGGATTAAAAATACCAATGGTGTCTGAGAAAAAAAAATCAGTGAATAAAAAGCTCATTAGCGAAGTGTGACAAAGACATGCTCTGTTGGCAGAGAGCACAGGAGGAATTCAGGCCTAACTGACAGCATTTCTATTATAATGAGAGCTTTTGGAGAGGAGAAGAAAATGTGGAGGGGAAACCATCAGTTTGTGGAACAATTGGTGTGAGAGAGAGTGACAGAGACATGGGCTGGGTTTCTAACAGTCACGGTAACATTACCAACTTATTGCCATGCAAAATAAAAGCCATGCTTCCTCTTTCAAAAAGAGTCAGCCTGAATGGGATCAAGTCTTTTGCTTAATACAATGTAAAACCCTCTAAATGGGTTAATAAATGCGGCTACATAAATTATGCAAAAAGGCTTTCTGGTTCTCCAAATAAGGTAACAAAATAAGTGCTCGCTGGTGCTATAGATCTCACAGTGAAGTCTACAACATACAGCCAGGTACAGCTTTTCTATTTTTTTTTCTTGGAGCTCATAACAGTGGTTATAAGTTATATTTAAATATATTATATAATATTTAAATAATAAATATATAATATTTTATATTTTTCCACAATTTAAATAATTACATTTTCACAATTTAAAAGTAAACAACGAACCTACAGATCAAGTAGAAACAACTACAAGTTTAACAAAACTAGGGGAAAAAATGTTTTATACGTACAGTTTTTAAACAGCGATATGGGTTTTGTGCTCAAATATCTGGATTATATTAATACAATTTAATTGAACAGGGAGACGGTAAAAGTTTAGTTCACATCGGAAGAGGTAACGGGATGAACACATAATTTGATTAGCTAGCTTTCCAGAACAGTAAAAACTCCCCAAAACTCTCAACCAAAAACTGACCAGGTTAAAAAGTGGTGTTTAATGTAATACGTAAGTATGGTAGGCTAGTTAGTTAGCTTAGTGTATTATTACAGACTAAGTAAAATGAATGATTATTTGTATATGTGAGACAGTGCATTTGATCTTTGGCCAGTGTTTCAGCTATCAGGAATGATTAACATCAGTCTGACTAATATTTATTTTCTCTCCACACGTTTATCAGCTAGGTGACTGTGTGTCGTCCTATCAGCATACGGGAATTTTCCATGTTTCAACACTGGAAAAGCTGCAACACAAATTCACACAGTTTTGCTCTGATCTGGAGCATAAGGAAGAGTTCCTTCAGGGCTGAAAATAATGACTGAGGCGGCACGAGTGCTGCAGGATATAAAATACAAAAGCCTTGAAACTCATCTAGAAGCAAGAAGCCCACACTGAGCAGAAAACCCAATGTGAAGTGCCAACTTAGTATTCAGCACAGTGGTTTGACCTCAGAGCCAAAAAAACCCTGCCTGAGAACAAAGCATGTGGGCCTTAGCACAGACGCTCCAAAGCTCCATCTCTGCTCCTTTTTTTCTACCTCGAGCAGGAGCACGTGCTTCTCATGATAACAAGAGAACCCACAGAGTACCAGCCTCCTCATCCAGCAACGATCTGTTCTTGGAATGTGTTTTTCTTGAATGAAAATAATAGAGGCATTCCTATTTGTTTAGAAGCCAGGTTTCTGTATAGAAAAGTCTAACGATTGCTTAGGATATCTAAGGCAAAGTATTCAGCCTAATCTGACACTTGCACACAAGTCACGCGTATTTAACAAATGTATAAAAATACAACATTCATAATTTAATCTTAGCTTGGCCCTGTTCTGTTATAGAAGCCGTACGATGAGGTAGTACATATAGAATTTTGCATATATATTATTACTTATTAGTTCATGTAATTAGTTACTGCCTTGTGTGTATTGTAAATTGATGTATGTCTTTTGTGATGATGAGCGCTGTGCTGCTGTGACAAAACAATTTCCCCTCAGGGATCAATAAAGTGCTCCCCTTCTCTCCCTCCATCCATCCATCCATACATTCATTCATCCAGTCACCCACCTGCCCACCTACATCCCCGCCTACCGCCTCATCCACTTACCCACCCACATATGCAGGCACTAAGGAAGTGCAGAAATTAGTATATTTGTTTAAAGGAGCAGTAAAACCCTCTGCGTTTGCTTGCCAGATCCAAATTAAACATTGCAGCCCATGATTTAACTACAAACTCTTTTCCCTATGCCTTGAACCAATCAAAACTAAATTAGCCCCAATAAGAAATTTTAGACTACAATAAAATTGTGAAATAAAATGCTTTGATAAGGGTGGATTTGTTTATTCACGTTGTTAGGACTTTTAAAAGTGCAAGTGTTCTGGCTGATGAAACAGCCTTTGGGTGGTGACCTGGCTTAACACAATTTTAGGAGACATTTTCAGCTCTTAAGCGTATTGGATTTTGGCACAATAAAGGTGTGTATAAATAACAAGACAGAATTGGGCACTCATCCACACAGAATTTATGAGAACAACCCGTTCTTTACTCAGGGAGCTGTTTCCTCACATGGAAACAAACGGCGTGTTGGGTTCCCATAGATTATTGATAAATGTCACTCTCTCAGACATGACCTGCTAAGAGAAAAGTGCCATACCATGAAAACTCAGCCTAAACAGTCTGAAACTTCATTAATTTAATTAAGCCTACTAGACAAGAGCTTGCTGGATTATTAGATCACTTCATGTGCTTTTAAAATTTCATCACCATCTGAAAAAACAATCTTTGTCCACCTTTAACGCATCACTAACACACTACCACGTTCTTGGCGTGGCTGTGAGTTTATATCATGTACATGCACTGGAAGCATGTATGTTCTGTAACCCCTTATATTACAGTGACCTTTGGTGTGAACAGTATGTTGCGTTTTACAGGCAGCGCTGTATTTTATTGATGCCTTCCAGTGCAAGCAATTACTACTGATAAATCAAACGGCAATAAAAACTTCCAGTTTATATTCTTGATATAAATCTGTTACACCTGCAAGCCACTAAGAAGTCCAAAAAAGGTTTGGGTCTCAATGTCCGTTCTTCATGACAAAAATACATCTATTACCACATGTTATCATGCAATCATTAATGTTTGGTGTCACATCCTGTATCCTTTTATGGTGCATGACTGGAAATAACCTACATATTTATCTTTGTTGATTACATGTTACACCAACAAATGTTTACTTAAACAAGTCTTGATGCAACTATTTGGGCATTACACTAGGATTTTCATATCAGATTTTCCGAAGGCAGATCAAGGAATGAGCTCCAAAGAACCCACAGTTATATCGTGCTCTCTTAATGGCATATAACATCTATTTCTTGCCTTTCTATTCAGTAAAGTGTTTCTAAACTAAAAATATACACGTTTAAATAGTAAATATATTTATTTGGTTCTTTGCTCCCTTAATATTTGCCTTATTATTAAGTAATAATTGTACAATCAATTGATCCCATAACAAACGTTTAATTTCAATCCCAATTTTTTTCTTGATGAAGAGATTTCAAAATGTGTATGTGTATATATTTAAAAGTGACATTTATTGTTTAATTTATTTGGAATTATGACCCCTAGTTTGAGCCTTGTCTCGTATATTGATCCCTGACTATATGAGGAATGAGCTACGTATAATTAGACAATTGACTTTGTGTACTGTAGGCAATAACATATCATGCATTTGAAAATAGCACCTAGATGTGAAAAATTAAGTCATTCCTTTGTTTGCTAGCATTGTTCCATCATTCAATCAGTCTAAGGTGAAGTGTGTCATATGTGTTTTCGCTTTAATAACATGTCACCAGTGCTTCTGGATCAGAGGAAGGGATATTTGTTACTGGTTTTTAACTGATGCATCTGAATAACAGAAATCTATTAAATTGTCTGTTAAACTCTTCACTTCACACGGTGTGTTCCTGTAGCAGGGTATTACTGTAACGTTAGTTTAATAATTCTAATTTGTTCTACTCTACCTCCCCAACTAACACTGTATCCTACAATCAACAAATGAAACCTAATAATGCTTCATTCTGAAGGACAAAATCTCAATGAAAAACATGAATAATAGACGACGCTTTTTAATAACTTAATAATTACTGCTATGTCTTTATAAATGCCACATCAAATTAAATATGAAAATGTAATAATTTACGTCAGTTTGCACCGCCTGTATGAACAGTACTAAAACCGTTAAACACGTCAGGTCACGTGCGCACGCTGGATGTCGAAACTACGATTCAGTTTCTTTAAAGAAACGGAATCATTTTGCTAAAATGATTCAAATCGATCACCATCGGTATCGTGGTAGGGAAAGAGTAATGATTATATATATGCACAAGAAAATAAGCTATAGAAAAAAAGAAAAAAAAGAACAACAATAATCAGAAAAATGATAATGATACTTCTCTTTATTATTTTTATTATTATTATTATTATTATTATTATTATTATTATTAAGAAGAAGAAGAAGAAGAAGAAGAAGAAGGAGAAGAAGAAGATCGTATCGTTGTTATTAATAATCGGCTTTAGAGTACAGGTGGCTCGATATGATGAATGGGCGGGGTCATTAGACTCACTCTGTTTCTCACAATTCTGAATTCACGTTTCATGCACCCTCATCAATCTGGATAAATGATTTCAGTAAAAATTAGCAGTTTAATTTCCTACGATGGCTGAGATTGGCTATTCGTCCCCCCATCAGCAGCGGATCGCTGTATCCTACAATATAGACTGTATGCTTGCGCTGCATTTCACCAACACCTCTTTGTTCTCCTCATGGTGTGATACAGATGTTTGAAGCAGCAGTGAAAACTTGTACGACCGTCACAGAGGTGTTGCGCTTAAACGTGAAATAGCATCAGGATGCACAGGATGCAAGTTGAATTACCTAACATATCCTCCTAAATTTTTGAAATAATCAACAGGCTATAGGGTATAGAAAATTGACATAATAATAATAATATGTCTAGAACAGACAATAGGACGTTTTTAGGCATTTCATTAATTGTCCCTATTTATGGTTTATTTTGGTCACTTTTGCGTAACCCACGTAAACTAACAGAACAGCCTAATGTATTAGCCGTGACAGTTACTCCGCTCTAGGCTGAATCAATGCACGGGGGATCAGGTAAATGCAACAGGAAGCGTTATACCTATAAGCATGGATGAGTCTTAAAAATTAAAATAATACTGAAGTGCAGCGGTCAAACAAGACAAAAGCAAAGCTTTGCGGTCAGCCAGACATCAAAGCCGGGATGAGAGACACGACTAGAAGAGCGACTGTGTTTCTCACTCACCCTGCACGGAACCTGTAACAAAGTTGCATCAACAAGAATGACAGGAATATCCACGCTTTGGCTCTTTCCGTCACCAACCTGTCCAGAGAATCCGCCTTCTGCACGCTTAACATTAACTACAAACATCAAATGTCAAAAAAACAGTTCCCATACAAAAAAATCGACTTCCGCTTTCACAGCAATACATGAGGAAAGGATAGGTTCCCTGTAGTGAAGGCCCGTTGATCGGTTTCAGTCTTGCTGATTTCTGAAGCGATAACGTCACCGGAAGTGACATCAGTGAGGCGGAAAGGCTCCCTTAAAGGCATCAAGACATGAGTTCTTCAAAACTTAGTTATAACAGATTTCGCACACAAAAAAAAAAATCTTTTTTTTCTATTTTAAACACAAGATGGAGTATCATTGTGAATATCACGGATCTTCAAATACTGTTGTCACACGACCTCGAGTGTTACGTTGCTTTTATGTGAGTTTACAAAGTAATGAGAAAATGATGCAAAGAAACTACGAGCAATTGTACTTTCATTTATCTAATTTTTAATATAACACGTGTCTTTAACCACAGAATCGCTACACCACAAATGTGCAACAAAGTATTGTGGACAAGCAGATTCTGTTCAGCCTGCAAGCTAGCGGCTATTACAGGAACTAAGGAAAAGCACTCACTGTAATTATCATCTTACAGTGTGTGTGTGTGTGTGTGTGTGTGTGTGTGTGTGTGTGTGCGCGTGTGTGTGTATACACATACACGCACACACACACATGTATAGTCCGTATAGTCTGCAGCTATACTGTAAGCTGCAATGCACCGTGTATTCTTACACCTTTCTTTCATAGTAAGTATTAGTAGATTAGTAGATATATAAGTAGATCTGTGGAACTGGACCAAATGAGCTTGGGTTCAGTCCCCAAACACATCAATGAGACAGGCATTCCTGACCTTCACAGGCTGTCCTTAATTGAACCACTTCTGGTAGGTAATGACCACTGAATATCCTGTTTGGAGATGGTCTGTCCAAGTCATCTAGTCTACACTTTAACCATTGCCAGATCTTTATGTTTGCCTCTTTTTCCTGTTTTATCCCACCCCTTGACAGGGGCCATAGTAATGAGAGAATTAAATGTAATTCACTTCATCTGTCAGTGGTTTCATTGTTAGGGCTGATGCACACAACCACACACAGAGAGAGAGACAGACAATCAGACAGACAGACACAAACAGACAGACGCACACACACATCCACAACCTAAGGTGTGGGTAAGAGCACACAATCAGCAGCCTAGCATGGTCAAACTTGTCTTCCTAGAAACCTTCGTATGAAAACTAATAACATGAGGGCATCACCAAAACAAACAGTGCACAAACACACACACACACACACACAATCAACAAGCCATTCCACAAGTCTATAATTTTCTAACCAACACTTGTATTGCCAAGTAAACTTTTAACTGTCACCTTCATAAATGTTTCATGTCAAGATTAAGTGATGTAATAACCGATCAGCATAACGCACCTATTAATTAACAACTACAATGATGAATAGTATGACAGAAAAACAGCATACCTGTATGTAAAGGGTTTGCACAACAACAGCAAATGCTTCAAATCTGCGGTTGCTGGCAAGAAAACTGCTCTTCAGCTGCTGGATGGTTTGGTTCTTTTTCTCACACAGAGCCTTGTAGTACTCCAGCCCTCGTGGCTTGGTCTCTGGTGGCACCAGGTCCGGATGACCGTTGGCGTGACCCTGCTGCTGGCTGCGTGAGCTCCCCTTTGCCTTGCTTTTGTCAACTGTAAAAGAACATCCATTTATTGTTGATGAAGAGTTCAGCATGCTTTTCCTCAGAATACGTTCTAGCTCATGCACATGTTACGTTGGACCAGAGGCACCAGTGTCCACTGTCTACAAGTTCTCAGATGTTATACACGCAAAGTGACCTGTTGAACAACTTGTACCCAAGCAAGATGTCTATCTTCTAATCCATTTCTCTGTCTGTAGACAGACATCGGGGTGCTCTTATTTTAGCATGGCCGTGCCACACTAGTTTTGATTTACATGAGCTTTATAAATACAACACTAAGTCATAATAATAGCCAGAATCCCTGTGAGGGGGAGGCATTACCAGCATTACAACCCGAAATGCTCTCTGATAGAGAAACTCTGCTGAAAGGATAAAAGCATTACTCTCACACATTTAACCACACAATGATAATAACATTAAATATTACTAATTAAAGATTAACAGTTGAGCAGAGCATGTGGTGTTTTTGTGGTCGCAGCTATTTGACTTTAATGTGTGTGTTTCTTTTTTTTTTTTTGCTTTGACATTGGACACCTACATGGAAGCAGTTCTGAGTGAGCCATTACATAACTGTGGATTGAGGACTATAGGATCTAATGTACACGTTTAATGAGTTTTGGTGAGTTAGAAGTGTTTATTGCACTTGTGAGAATATTCAAGAATTATTTGCTTCACAAAACAAGGGGTTCTATTTAAAAACAAAACAAAACAAAAAATGTTTAGGGTGACTCTACTCAACTGATTCCATAAAACAAATGCATAAGTCAGTAATAAATATTTTATATTATAGACTTGTAGGTTTCCCCCCAAGACTTGGAAAAAAGGTCCCTGCAAAATGTATAGCATTACAATTGCAGCTGAATAATAGTTTGATAATAACCATTTATTTATTTATTGAAAGTTAGAAATGTTGCCAGTAACATCTTCCTCTTGTAATATATAAACAGATTACTGTTGGTTCCTCCTTTAATGTCTAACAAGTAAGACTGGGAAAAATAATGAACTAAAGGTCAGCAGTTCGTATACCCTGCTAAAACGAATAAGAAATCACAGTTGGGGAGAGGGGAAAGCACAAATCTGTGTGTTTCGATTCTTCTCCCAGCCCATTGGTGACATAAATAGCAATAGCTTACTTATAGTATTACTTACTTTACCCCTTATTTTCTTAAACAAACAGTTCAAAACTTTCCAGGACAGTTTTGTTCCGGTTCACACCCTTAAAACTAATATTAATCATCTTATTGTGTGTAACGTAGTAACCGGGAAAGCTGCAAACTAAAATCAACAAATTCCAGTTCACTCGCATGAACGTTATAAGATGTTAAATAATTAAATAGTTTTCCATAAGGACCAGTTTTAATACCATCTTAATCCATCATCCTGATTAAAGCCAAGCATTAAGCTGAGCCCTTCAAAGGTCATGCAACAAAACCACAGCTGAGCTTTTATACAGATCCTTCACCAAAGTAAAGGTCATGGCTTTGTCAATTATTCCTAGGGGTTGATTCTTGGATAAGATGAAAATATCAGTGTTGGACGGCTCTGCCCATGTGGAATATAGGCAAACATTCCTTCCAAAATTACGGAACATGTTGTGCAGCGGTTTCATAATTTGATCCATAACCATATCACGGCTGGTGAATGTTTGCAAATGTGAATTCAAAGGGTAGAATCTACAGCTCCCTCTACTGGTCAAGATTTATGTTCATGCTGTGCAAGGAGCCAGGATAGAATACTAATACTTATGGTGTGTGTGTGTGTGTGTGTGTGTGTGTGTGTACAGACTTGCCATATCATTAACCTTTACACTGTGCTGCTCAAAGGAACTTGAGTATAGCAGATCATAGTGTGTGTTACATGTGCTGTAAAGGTTAGACTGTCAGTAAGTACAGAAAACTGCATGAAGCCCCGATATGTCCAGGATGATATTCTTGCTCACAGCATAAAGGTTTATATAGGTACAACATTTTGCTGTGACCCTGAGCAGATTCTGATGTTCTACAGACACATTTTCAGGCAGCGTGAGGTGAATGTGGCTGAATGCCGGTGTACACACTGAGGTCCAACAAGTCCTGAAACAGAATGCTGTCCAGCAGCCAAACCCAGTATACAGAGTGCACTGTAGGCATTTCCGTGGTGAGTTAAAGGATGGCTGACTTCCTGTAGTCCAGAAGTCAAACGCCAAGGAGGAAGAATAAGCAGAGTTGCATGAGGTTAGCAGCATGCCATGCCACGGAGAAGGCACCCTGCAGGTCGACGTTAAAGTTGCCAAAGCCACACAGGATATAAGCTGGTGTGGAAAGAGCCCCATGAGTAAGAAAATGTACACTTCTTCATTTCTATGCTACTTATTATTATTTTTTTTTTTTTTAAATAACAGAGGACCAGAACTCACTCCGAGTATATTATTGTGGACTTCACAGTTTAAGCACTGCTTGGACTGTGCAAGGCTCATTTTATCAAGCTGGCTCATTGCGAAATATACAGCTGGCACCAGTTTCAGAGCCGTTACGTATTTAACGATATAATTTTATAGATGTCTGGAGTGTTCAGTCAGCGGCTCTCTCATCAGTTCGGTCCTCAGAGTAAAAATTTGCAATGACAAGCCATCTCACAGGGAACACAAAATAACTCAGCTAACCTGATAACTGTGTGTCAGAATGATTATTTACCCCACAACAGCCTCCTCACAGTAAGCTGATATTTCACATTAGAGTCAAGACTCCAAATGTAAGTGCATTGTGACTACTGTCCTCCAGAGGTCTCACTCCTCCAAAAACTTGCCTTGCATACTGAACATACCCATAGCTATTTATCCCAAGGCATCTCCGGAGTGCACTTGAAAATATCAAGTTGCCAAACTATTTTATATGAAAACAGACAAGACTAAAATTCAGCCTGGGACACCTACTGTCCTTTCAAGCAAATAATAAATACCTCAGGGAAACATTGTATCTGTGCAATTAAGTGGATCTACACGACTAGAGTCATAAAAGGACGTATTCTTTCAACTGCTTTGGTTAGAGAGTCTTTTTGTGCAAAGACACCCCTAACCTCGATGATCTGAGGAAGAATCTGTCATATTGATATACACTCTGCCCTGGCTGCTGAAGGTGGTGGTCACGTAGGAATAACAGTATTCAATGAAGTGTTTGGGTTCGCTCTAATGTCAGTGTACACAATGGGGTAAAATTTCAAGTTTAGATTCTACATGGTAAAGGCAGATATGGAAGGCAAAAAACAGCCTGATCATGGATGAAACCCAACTCTTCTTTACACTGGATAGTGCTAGTCTGTCTTCATTATGACACAATAGAACATAATATTCACAAGCCATACAGTTTATTGCAAAATGGTAGCAATCAACCCAAAGATCAAATCAAGATGTCCCAGAATGATCTGATCTCCTAAAATCCTCTCAGTTTATAGTATGTTGTTGATGCTCCTCCCAAATTTTTCTAAATTCCCCTGTTTAAAAATGTTCCATTAGCTTCAGTTTTAGGCCTCTAGCTTTCCTTTTTTATTTTCACTTCCACCTCACATAAAAACCTCTTCTCTGACACCATCCCGAGCAGATCCATCCTGGGCCATTCTTCTATTTCAGATACATTTATCATGTGTACATATTACTTTGCTCTGATGTATCTATAATTTCTGTGTCTATTTAAACCTACTTAGCCATGTGTATGTGCGTGTATGTCTTTTGGTTTCTTAGTGCATGTAGCCTAATGTTTATTGATAACCTCCCGTCTTCTGTGAGAGTGGTCATCCTGACCCAGCACAACATCTATGTCATCTCTGTGCTCCTTCACCCTCAGCCATTTCTCCTTCTTCACTCTACTGCCTCATGCCAGCTGTGACTATAGCTCACGCATCCATGCACCTTGAGATGGCCCATTATCCTCTTTCTCCTCCAGGCTCATCTCCCTAGCCATCGTATTTATTTAAATTCCAGTGAAGATAACGCCTCTGATTCTGAATGTAGATAATATCCCATGACCGGTCCCACAGACTAGCGTCCTACTAAACCAGTCACATCACTTTATTTTAAGCATCATCCTTATATTTAACCTGTTCAGCCCTGACTGGGACCCAGCTGCCTAATACTTCATTAAACTTGATCTCCATCAACCAAATCCTGTAGTGTTGTGTGTTATTTTAAATTTCTCATTGCTGGTGTCCAGTGCCAGATTACCCAGAGTGAGAGATTACTGACCAGAAAACCGTCCTAAAACCTAGAAAACTAGAGCAGCTTAAAATAAATACTTGTATCACAGATGACAGCAAGCTCTTGTAAATGATTCACACTGATCTCGCAGGCGTGAATTATTCAATACATGCTTGATACGCAGACGCACACTGCACTCTCAGTTTGCACTGCTATTTCTGACACAGTCAAGACTTCCATGGAAACTGGATTTAGACTACATTACACAGGGGCCATATTCACAAAGAATCTTATCTTTACAGGAAAAGTTCCTCTAACCGTTACTAAAAGCTCCTAATCAAGAAACCTATTTATAAAATTACGGAGAGAAACGTTGATCCAAGGTATTCCTACAGTAAAGGTAGAATCAAGCCGGTTGCTACGGGCGACTGAGTGATTCATGAATGAATAATTAATAAGTGAGTACAGAAAACAACGCACAGTGCCGTTGAAATGAACTGTTACTGACCTTATACACAATAAGAATAATGTAAATGCTCCATTCCGATTAATTTAAATGTTTCTAGACTGTATTTTAGTGTATCTATGGTTGTGTTGCTTGTGTAATATTAAATCAATAAATGATCATTGTGATTTTTCACTACTGTAATATGCCTGGGAAAGTGCCAGGTACTCACTGACAATATTCATTAAAGAAAATCTGTGTCATCAGTAGAAATGGATACATTGTTAATCGAGTCTACAGCAGTCACTCATTTATATATAACTTGTGCATAAGACTGAAAATGAATATTTCTTGCATAGCTACAATTGTTATGTAGACAAGTTATGTTGAGGTGCGTAAACTTTGACCTCTGGGTGTATTATTGCGTTATTTGATAGTGAAGTGAACGCCCTTATTCCACTGAAATTGACACAATGCCTTTTTAAAGCAAGTGAAGCAAAGTAAGTCAAACAAAAGAACTATATTTACACAAACAAAATTAGGATTAACATAGACATTTAAAAAAAAAAATATTGGTCCAAATCTACTCATCAGTCCACACACTAAACAATAATAAAAAAAAAAAACAAAAAAAAACAAACGAAAACCCTTTTAAACACTTTTTAGAGGAAAGAAGCAATCATTGTTTTCCTAAAGAGTGTTGCATTTTAACTATTTCATCCTGATGCCACAAAAACCAAATAAATTCATTTGATTCAATAAATATTGGAAGATGATTGGAAATGATTACAGTTTACTGAGTTTACAGCAAACAGGTTGAAGTATCATGGCCTTAAGGGTCTTTATGGAACTAAAAATGTTTTCTTCATGGCACCGCACTTTCCTGCCACCACTGAAAATTATGATTATAAAGGATACCTATCTCATTTTACTCGAGTTTTTCCCACAATGCATTATTCAGTGCCACTTCTAGCATGTTAAAGAGGTTTTTATGTTCGTCACAGAAGAGATGACGAAATCACTTCTTTTGTGTCACTTGGGGATTGCTCTACCAGTCTGTATGAATAACAGTCGTTCCATTTGTTTACAAATTAAATATACTTAACAGAAAGACTGCATAAAAGACTCACTCAAAGAATGAATCGATTATTTTAAGATAATTCCAATATTCCAATCCTGTTGCATCTAGGCTGCTCGTTAGGAATTTATATATTTCTGTAGAGCTACATTTTGACAACATCCATCACAAAAGGCGCTATACAAATAAAATCGAATTAAAGTAATGTGTTTAATATCTGAGGCTTATATAGAAGGTCACTTAAATCCTACAAGCACTGGAAAAGTTTGACTTATGCATGAATAAACATCCTAAACAAGTATGTACAAGTATGTCAATGTACTACTACACACCATATCAACATGGTTCAACATGGTTCAACATTTAACAAGTAAATAAAACTCTGTAGTAATGTATATCTGTATATTTAAGAATTATTCATTTTAATTATTCTAAAGAAATTCTCTCCAGTAAGAAGTGCCATCACTAGATCTATTTTAAGTCAACAAGTGGCTTTAACCCCTTTCAGAAATCACCCAGGTTAAATATAGTGACTTTCCCAGCTCAATAAAAGAGCATTAAATACAGTCTACAGTGTCTGAGTCCTTATTTGGCCATTTGCTATAAAAAGTAGAAGAATGAATCCCAAATTTGGAATGAGCCTTTTCTATGGGAATGAAAATGTTTACAAATCCCTCAGTTAATACAGCTTAAAGAAATAACCTTCCCACAATCTAGGAACCAAAGCAGCTTTCCAGAGCTGCATGAGAAAGAGGGGGAGAAAAAAACAAACAAACACAGTAAACAGTCAGTCAAACACTTGTTAGTCCTGTGACAGTAAGTGGATACACAAGCATGAAGACTAGAGCAGTAACAATGACACACTGAGCCGGCGAAAGCAAAGTGGCAGATTAAAAATAGACTCCTTTGCAAGCACCTTGCAAAAGATACAAGCAAATAATTCCAACACACACCTGCTTGAAACACCACCGTGTTCTTCTTGAAGCCGGATAGCAGCTGGAGCCTCCGAAGTAAACCTTTAGCAGTCAGCTTTACATGGATATTGGACAGGGAAAATTTAGGAGAGAACAACATTGTGCCAAAGCAAAAATATATTAAAAATGTATCCAAACACAACTAAGATCTCTGACAAAAAACAGGACGCAAAGAAGCTTCGGTGTGAATCCACATGCGCATGGTTCAGAGCATCATACAAAAGTTCAGTGAAGCACCGAGCTACAAGAAGAGGAAGATAATAACAGCAGTTTTGAAGAGAGGAAGGGAAAATGAAATTCTGCTTCACAACAGTGTCAGAATATTTTCTTCACTCTTTAGCTGTAGCCTTGCCAAAAAGAAGGCAGATTAAAGATATTTTGGAAGTGTAGCTCTTCTGAAGGATGCAACGAAAGCAAGCAAGCGTAATCCACCCAGATCAAAAACAGGCTTTTATCCATCCATGTTGAGACAAAGCTCTATCCGCATCTCTCGATGGCACTGCCACTGTGGAGGATGCTAGAGGAGAGAGGAGGGAAGTGGGAGGAGTGAACAGCACAGCCTGAAGCCGTGACGCAAACCTCCCTCTCTCCCTCTCTCTCGCCTTCCTTCTCACTCGCTCTCTCCTTCTCGCACTACAGCGAGCTTGAGAGGGTAAAAATGGCGGGGGTCAAATCAACAGCTCACAGCAAGGTTGTAGCTGCTATGGAGCTGAAATCTGCCATGCTGCTTTCTAGCCAACCTCCATATAAATAAGACTGGCTTCTAGTCTAGAAACAGAACTCAGTGGGATAATTGATTAAATAATTAATGCCAAGGAACTGCAATAAAACCAGAAAGGAATAATAATAAAAAAAATAATACAATACACTAAAAAGAAAACAGAATATGAAGAATATCAGTAATATAATATAATATAATAATTTTGCATAACAATACCACCATTACATAAATAAAATGACAATGCATTTGCAAAATAAAATAATAATTTTAGAATTAATTTAGACACTGATAGTGTGTGCAAGAGCAAAATGCCTGCCTTATTATACCAGTATCCATAGTATCATATAGAGTATGCCTAAACCTGAAGGAAACAGCCTGCAACTCTGCTGCAGTCATAATTTCATGCCTTAAGTGTTTGCAGGAAGAATATGAGGCTAGTTGCTGACCCCAGCAAACCCTGCATATCTACACAACCCAAGCTGTTTCACCAAGGCTACAGAACAAGCACTAATCTCATACCTTGATTCCCATCATTTTCGGTGCACACAAACACTGCCTATAATGAATGCTTACAATGTTGTGCTCTAACAAACAAGAGAAAATTGCAGAACACTGACATTTGACCAGGAGAAAGTGTCTACTATACAAAAGAGAAATGAATTACAGCTTTACAACATGTCACTGTGTTACTTGTGCACAGCTCAAGCTGAATTCAGTTTCGCCAGCCAGACACGTAACTCCTACACTCATGCGGAATAGATTGATTACTAAAGACAAACAGCGACAGATCTGGAAAATGTTAATGCCTTTTCTGAGCTGCTGATGTGTTTATGCAGCATGTTTGAGAGCACATAAAAAGTGAGCTCACTTGGTTGTAGCTGTGCATCGCATCTCAGTTGGGTCATATGGACTTGGCTGCAGAATACAGCCCTCATGCTGCTCAGATGACAACCTGGTGTAAAGCCCACCCAGAGAAAACCACCTGCCACTATAATTCATACGACAACACGCGAGTGATTTAATGTCCACACTGCATATCACTACAGCACACATACACCTTCTCCTCCCACTGTGGCAGGCCAAAAATTAATAGCTGTGTTGTGGTGGGTGAGATGATGAGAGAATGGATTTTAGTTTGCCAGCTGAGTGATTTATTCTGTCAAGGTGAAAACTATTGGGGGCTTAGGAAATGTAATGTTAATAAAGTTCCTGATTAATCAGTTGCTCTAGGATTTCACAACTGCAGAAATGAACAATTAATGATATTCAGGAGCATGCAAGTCTTCAAAATTAGTGCAGATTTTCCACAGATTTGGGCCATGATACACATATTTGGACAATGCCTTCTTTGTTTCATGTGCATCGAACATGAGAACAGCCATCAGAGGCACTGACTACACATTTGTCTTCATTAGCAGTAGTTTTTCAGAAGAAGAATCATGTGTCTGCAAGTTTGGCAATTGTAGTAGTTTTCCAAAATTTGTGATACAATTTCCAAAGTTTTTTTTAATGCTTTTTTTTTTTTTTAATTTCAATCACAAAAAATCTCTGTGAAATCCTGGAAGTATGGAGTAAAGGATATGAAAATGACATTCACTTGTCAATCTCAATCCGATTTATTGATCTAAAATTATAATAATGTTAATATTTTTTGAACTGACATATGAAGCAATTTGTACATTTACATAAACTGTTCACAATAACACCAACTTCCCAGGAAGTACCCACCTGAAACAGTAGCAGGACTTCGAGCAGGACGTGATGAAAAAGGGGGTTTCGGGATGCTTACTGCACACTTTACAGATGTGTTTGACAATGAAGACGTGTTCTTGTCTCCTGCAGAAAGATCCACAAGACAGGAAAGATTTTAAACTCACTTTATATGGCCAAAGAAAGAACGCAGGCACAGAAGTACTTATAACAGGTATATTTTGAGCGAGGAGAAAAGAAAAACACTTTAATATGATGCTATACAATAACAACAAAAACATGAAAGTTTAAAGAGGTAACTAATTGTTGAAACAAAAAAAGTTTTTTAGCAGCAACACTAAAAATTAAACCATGGATTAAAAAATGGTTTCCAATAATTAGGATCAGCAATTAGCACACCATGCTCTGAATGAAGATTGCAGTATTTCATTAAAAATACGTATGACACCAGACTATGAACAAAACCTTCCACTACAAATTACCCAAACAGAAGGAACTTTGTTACTGGATTGCCACAAAATTTAAATTTAAACCTAGCATCAATATTAAAGAAACTTTTTTAGCCACATTTATTTATAAGAGTGTGGAAATACTGATGTGAGAAACAGGTTTGTTGCCACATACTACTATTATATTACATGAAACTGTCAGCTGGAAATCAGCAATCAGTCAAAAAAAAAAAAAAGAATCAAAACCAAAACCAAGCGGTTCACAAAAATCTGGGAACACACGAGCATACACACACAATATGAATTCTACAGATCAGTGTAGACACACGCAAAGATTCAGTGAACACAATGAATTTTAACAGTTGCATCCAGACTACAGACTGTGTGTTACCATTATAGCTGTTCTTAGCCTTAACATCTGCCCAAAGAATATTTCCATATTTGCATAATGCAACAAATTACACCACATGATTCCTACAAGAAATATTTAAAGTTTGGTTTTCATAATTGAGTATTCTTAGCTTTCAAAAGGCATGACTTCTAAATGTGCAACTAGGGTTCCTATTCGTGATAGGGTTTGAAGATTTCTGAGCGTGCAGTCTCAGTATTGTCGTGGCCATCAATATGATTTGATATGAGGTTTGTAACTTACTTACTTACTTAAGTGCTTTAATAACATTACGACTGCAGTTTGCACTCGAGTCTCCATCAGTGGCCAGTTGATAACTTTGACAAGATAGACTTCATGTTAAAACTTGAATGAATTTCCTGTTATATAATTCTCACAGTTTCTCCTCGTCACTGTTTATAAACATAAAATTTATATATACCGAATTTATATTTGTAAAGCTGCTTTGTGATAACGTCCATGGTAAGTGTGTTATACAATACATATGAATTGAATCGAATCAATGATGTATTAAGTAATATAACCATACCAAGAACAAACATTTAAAAATACAGCTTCATACACCAAAAGCACAGAAATTCTCTCCTGAAATTTAAATTCTATTTCTCTTATAGTCTAACACAACTTACTTCTCTCTAGTGGAGTCTTAGATTTTCCATAACAGGCAGCTAACAAAGGAATGATACCGAAGCGATAGGATCCAATGAGGAGGCATGTCAGGAGAGTGAGATCACATTGAGAGCCTGCACTGGTTTGGGGAATCAGGGTCGAGTTGTCAAAAACGTATAAGGAAAATTCACTCCAGGTACAGCTGCGGAGGTCCCCGGAAGTCAACATTACTACGTATTTTGTAGGTTTAACAACGTGTGAATAAGGTAGTCCAGAATACTTGTAGCTACTGGAGATGTATAGTTGTGTGTCATTTCCTCACTCTTTCCAAATGAACTGGAGTGGAATAAACCCAGCCTGTTAGACATCTGGGACGGAGGAGCCCCACTCCGAGAAAAGCATGTCAATCGACCAATGAGGAGGCAGTAGGGAGGTGAAGATGCTCAAGGGGGGAAAGAAGCCTCTTTGTCTGTATAGGGCTCCCCTTCTCTGTCTCTAACACTGGCCTACTTTTCATCTAGCCTTAGAGCCACAATTACCAATTACTAAAGCTGGAAAAAAGCAGTGCATGAAGTGACTTATTTATGACTGAATTAAACGGTTGAACGCTGAAATGATCCTTCTGTTATTCTGGACCAAAAAATATCACTCCAGTAAACAAACATGAAACCAAGTATAACTGTTTGTGTATAAAGGTTTGTGTGAATCCTAAAAAAAAAATCTACTTCATCAGAGATTTAAAATGGATTTAGGATTTGAGCATGACAGAGTGGGTCAACAACTGAACTGTAAGGATGATCTACATAACACACAGACTGTTGACTGTCCATCATAATGTCAATGTAAAGTATACAAGGAGCTATACTTGATGGAGAATGAGCACATTTCATGCTTCCAGTTGGAGCAATAAATCAGACAGGGTAATTTATCTATTTTTACCCCTCAGAGTTTGTATACGCTGATGTGTACAAAGTGACAGCAGTATTTGACCGGGAAATGAACACCACTCTTGTGACCAAACAGATAATACACTGTGTACACACTGCACTGTATAACTCAATGGGAACAAATGTCATGTTAAGCTGCTGCACTGTCTTCTACTTCTAAGCTGAATGTCGAACGCTCTCAAGCACAATGTTTAGGTAGTATTTCTAATGCTATACTATTGTGTTATGAATTAAAATGAAATTGGTCCTAGATCAGTCCTATAAGTAGCACAAAGTATATTGTGATTTGATTAAATTATTTGAAATCAATGCTCTACTTAGTGAGCAGAGCTATCTGACTCTACAATGAGGATGGGAAACAATGAGGGCATTAGAGATGACTGACATGCCTACTGATTTTGCATACCCAAATACTAATGGCATATTGCACATCACATGCACTGCTGCTTCATTTATGACTTTAATTATGACAACTGGACATTTTATAAACACTATCAAAACTGTTCATCCCACATTTCTAACATACAGTCACTAAAAACTGCCAAACTATAATATATTTCATTTCATACACAGAAATCTCAGCATCTGTCTGTAAATAAGAGTTATGTATAATGCATTTGTCCTTATTAGTGAAATTTTGTGAGTTTAATATATACTTTAAGTCTTGTGTATCCTATATATTCCTGTTGGGGAAATTAAAGTGCCCTCTTCTCTTCATACGCTTCTCATATGTTTGGTATACTGCACTTAAAACCAAGTTGAATGAATTATTCACATCATAAAATAGATCACACTAGTCTAGGAGGATGCTGAAGATTGTGTGAATGCATCATAAGCAGCTTTGGAACAAGTATAAATAAAGTCTTACCAGGCTTGGTATGTCCACTGAAGGAACTCAAGCTTTTGACTTGGGACCTTGTCTTCATGGGCACTTTTGAGGCTGATGGATGTGGCTGGCCAGCTGTAAGAGAGAATCTCGAAAGGGTTCCCCTCAAACCCTCTGTTCCCGTACCTTCGGTAAGACGCGTGGCTGGATTATCAACATTGAAAATAAACCTTATTAGTGACAATGTAAAGCAACAGGCACTTACATAATGCAAAACATATTACCTAAAACAAGTGCAAAAACAAGTACAGCTACTTTCTGAGAAAAATCAAAATTCATCTGTCCCTTGCCAAAACTCTGGGAAGGGAGAGAGAACAGTCCACCAAAATTGACACTCCTCAGAACATAAACAGGCCCAAACTGATCCCTCTCTATATTAATACACTGCTGTAAGTAATACTACTGCCAAAATAACAAAGTAGTCTAGATTCATTTTCTTACCCTCACAAAGAGGAGCAGTATTTAGGAACACAAAGATGATAATCCTACACCATAATTTGATAAAGGGGTCAAACAGTTCCTGCTCATGTTTGTGTGTTTAACAGAGATCCTTTCTCTCACAGTGAAAAGTACTATACTGACAAACCAAATCACATCAGGGAATTATTTAACACAGCACTCCTTCCTTCCCCTGTTTTTTGCATTAGCCCTACTGCTTTCCGGTCTAGAGGGACCTACTCTGTAGGCCTCTAATTTTCGTTGGTAACTGTAAGAATAGTAAGAAGGGACAGGAAGAGGCATGTTTATATAATACTCTGTAAAGGTAGAGAAGGCACATCTGCATCCTCTTCTATTCTTCTGGGAACATTACACAAGTTTTATTAATCAGAAACAGGAAAACCTGCTCTCAGTAGTGTGTAGGGCATTCGTGTCCTAGTAGTGAAAATGAGAACTACAGTTAAACTGAAGACATGAGCTTCTGCTTGTCTCTTTAACTCTGGGTTGCCATCTAAACATAAGATGAATGGTTATGCCCGAATCAACAACATGAAATAACAGTGCTGTTATGGATTAGACATCCTATTTGTTACTTGGGTTAGGTATGCTAAAACACATGGTGTGTTAGGTATGCTAAAATAAAAAAATTGAGTTATAAGTGCCTAACAACGATATTCATCAGTCGAGAATCATACTGTTGGAATATACGGTCAAAACTGCCAAAACAATATTTTTATAAATGAGTAAACATTTAAATGGCAACAACATGCTTGATATTAGTCTGTGAAAGAACAGATTTCAAATGTTTAAATAAACAATTATACAGTTACTTCATTTGTCACATGTAGGTCACTAAAGACAAATGTAAATCCAGTATAAATTTAACGTCTATTAGAGATATTATTACAAAGCTCCAAGTCTACTAACAAACTGCCATTAAGAAGCTGAAACTAAAAAAATCTACCACGTCCATGCCATTTATCCATACCTCCAGATGTACTCAGTTTGCTCCTTGGAGATGGAGAAGGCATGTCACTGGTGCTGCAGCCATTTTTCCGTGCAGCAACAGGTTTAAGCTTTGATGCAGACGGAGGTGGTGGCCGAAGATTTGCAGTTGTAGTTTGCACGGGTGAAGTACCTCCTGCCCTGGATGACGATGGCTGGGAGCCAAGACTGCTTTTGCGCCAATCACGCAGTGCTGCTCCTATCGGACGGGACGACTCTGCCTGCAAGATGAGCTTCCTTTCACTCAAATGCTCCCATGAGAAATGACTGAATTCTGCATGCCCCACACTCACTATAGTGTTGGCCATAACAGAGCTGAAGAATGCAAGTTGTGGTTGAGAACTTGTGGAAGCACACTAAGAACTCGCTATTGTACTACAGTTCTCTAGGGAATTTGGAAATCCATGCCAAGTAACACCCCCTTTACCTCCCTCCACCACCCCCAAACTCTATAAACATTATGGGTGTGTACACATGGAATGTGTTTAGCAGAGGAGCAAGATCATATTGAATACAACAATTAGAGCCATTCAAGGCAACAACACAGTCTGGATAGTAATTTGGTTCAAGATGGTCAACAAAACTGTTGTATCATTTGAGACCACATGTTTGACAGGTCAAAGATCAAGTTTGTGTGCAATCTTCTGGAAACTTTTACAGTGTTTCTCAATCCTGGATCCAATTCTACTTTTCAGTTTACCTCATACAATAATGATCAGCTCATTAATATTCATTTTACACAAAAACACAAAACAGTTCAATATTTTTTTTTAAAGACTGGACTCACCTTTGGGCTCGGTTTCTGGGGTTTTCTGAGGCATTTTTCCTCTCTAGAAGAAGCATGTCTGTCTCCAGGTTTGGTCAAGCTAGTCCGGCTCAGAATACCACCTACGGATGAGCTTTTTGCATTAGTGGAGGTGTTTTCCATCCTACTCACCTGTGATTCCTTTACAGTTGTGTTTTTTCCATTAGTTTTTGAAAAGCTGGAAGTCTCAGACCACATGCGGGGCTGGGACTTTTGAGCAGGTGGAGTATCCTGACAAGTAAACGAGCGTACTCTTTTAATCACATTGCTCTGATCCACCTTAAGGCTTCCACATGTGAGAGTGGAGCTGGAAGAAATTGCAGAAGTAGATTTGGTAGATGTTATGCTTTGCATGGAATGAGGTCTAGACTGGATTTTGGGCTGTTTTGTATTTGCTGAAGCATTGACAACAGTCACATTTGATGGCTTTAAGACACTGTTGGGTTTAGACATGATTTTAGATCTTACATTACTAAAGTCAGGCTTGGCATACTTCTTAAGCTCTAAATTATTACTTTTACTGGACGCCATCAATGCTTTGGGTTTCTGAGAGACAGAACTTTGTTTCTCCTTCACGACTTGGGCAGACGGACTCCCAAAATCACTGTTACTTTTATTAAGTGGAGAGTCTGAAAAACAAAATGTTTTAGAGCTCACAGACTGAACAGGAGTCGAGGTCTGGGCATTACCACTAATGTCTAGTTCCTCAGAGGTTGGAATTTGGAAGGTTTTGCCTTCAGCGGATGTGGAGTGAGTAGCACTCTCAACTTCAGTATGACTTTTTTTCATATTAGTCGGTGTGAAACATTCAATATGATTAAGCCCTGCAACCAAATGTGAAGGTCTGCTTTCCTCAGGTCCATTAATGAAAACTGTTTGAAACACATCCTCTTCCATCGTGAATGTCTGATTGCATGACTGGATGAAGGTGACTCCAAAGTCAGGATGTTTGTTGTTTTGTAATGTAACATTGAGCAGGTTATTAGCCAGACCTTCACAAACATCAGGCAGCAGGCCAGGTGTCATGCCAAGGTCAGAAGGCATATTTGAAGAGTCCTCCAAGTCTGAGGCGCTGAGTAGTTGATCGGATTCATGAATGATAAAACTGTTGCTCCTAATCAGCATCTCACCAGAGCTCACAGAGCTGTACTCACTGGAGCTAGAGAAAGACGGAGGAACAGATCCTATGACAAAGTCATATTGTGCATCAGTATTTGGGCATGTCTTTGAATTGCCATCGCTGTTCACAAAGAGATCTGAGATGGAACTTTCAGAATCAGTATTGCCATTCTGTAGTCCCGAGATCATAAAAGTCATATTCTGGTTACAGTTGTCACCTGCAGTTTCCATACAGCTGACAGCAGCCACGTGTGATTGTATATCCACATTTTTAATGTTGCTGGTTGTTGAAATCTGATCACCGCCACAGTCTTCTGACATCTCTACATCAGCAGGGCTGTTGTAAGTCTGACCATGACTACTGCTGTCCCTTGGTGAATCATATGAAGAGTCACTAAGGCAAGTGATGTCATTTCCATTTTGGTCCTCTGCAAACAATGAGAGGTGCAGAGCACTAAGAGGAACCTCCATGACTTTGGTTGTTTGAGTGATTTTAAGTTCAGAGGAGTTGACTTCAAAGTCCAAGCATACTCCGTCTTGTGTGACACCTTTATATGATCAGCCAAAGCGAAAAACCTAAGATGGAGAAAAGGCATTTCAATACTTCAGATTTTAATCAATGTTCATGTTATAGAAAGAAACAGCTTTCTAAGTCATTTTACTGAAGTACTTAGTCTCAGTGGTTTCATTAGTTTCTTGGTGACATTTAAATTTCCATTTACTTTGATGTTACCATGTATAAACCTAACCAGCGTCATGAGTTTGCCGTTTATTGTGACTTTGTACATTAAATATTAAATGTTCACAATAAACTAGAAACTCCTTTTGCCTGCTAATTATGCAACATAATCTCCTGAATCTTAATGTTTTATAATCAATTCACAGAACACACTTTC
>JAOTRN010000036.1:15818941-15839194 GCA_028566695.1 Bagroides melapterus
ATTTATTTATTTATTTATTTATTTATTTATCAGTCAGCGAGTCTGTCAATTTGTATCCTTGATTCAGAGGTATATCAGGGGACTTAGATGTTTTTCACACATTATAGATCAGCTACTGAAATTATGACAGGTTGTTGCTGTGTGATTATGTAACATTCTCTGTGATATTTCATGTGCAGCCGATTTCAGTTTATTTGCACTGTCACCTATCTACTGTCAATACATTGATGCCATCTACTGGATATGTTTGAAACTGCAATAACATACAACAGTCAATTTTTTTGTTTGTTTGTTTTTCGATTTTTAAAGTGTTATTTAGGAACTTGATTGGAAATCTTCTTTTCAGGCCTGCCTTAATTATTTTAAATAATTCTAAATGAGAAATAAAGGTTTGTAATTATTTGTAAATGAATAGATGAATATGATGAAATGAATAAATGAATATTTCTCAGATAAATGTAATTTATTAAAATGCCGTTAATTAACTGTAATGAATTAAAATGCAGTACGGGAACATGCTGTAGTTATTAATTATGTGGTGGGAAAAGGTCTGTTTCTTCACTCTGTTGGAGAGGGAAGGGTACTGGAGCTAACCGTTTAACTGCAATACAACAGCCCTTTTGTTTATGTTTTAATTAATTTGTAGCATATTGTAGAAATAATGGCCTTAACAGATATTCATATTTTATTATTTCTATATTGTCAAAGCCATTCCTTATGTTGACACTTGCATGTATATGGCCATTACTCCTTGTCATTCCTTTTCCCTCTCTCATCCCTCTCCTCTTTCCCCACTTTTATCCATTCTACAACCAGATGAATAACTTAACAGCAGAAGAGCTAGCTTTAGAGAATGAGCCCTGGTATAAGTTCTTTGCAGAGCTGGAGTTTGGACGGCCGGTAAGTGAGGGGTGTAGTTGTGTGTGTTTGGTTTGATGCTGCTAGCATGGCACTTAAAGTGGGAAGCTTGTTGGCTTCCACAGTAGTTGCCTTACTGCTGTGGTGAGGTCTGGAATGACTGGATGGAATGAGCAGAAGCATTTAGGGACGCTTGATAATGAGTGAAAATCAACAGAAGGCCAGTTTAACTGTAACTTGACCAGTTCTGCTCTGACCTTCCAACATTTTAGCCTTGTGTCTCATTGTGTCACCAAGTTCCTCTCTTTTTCACACATCCAGCTCTGCGGTCTTTAGCACATGCAAATGGACTGTTTGATTTTAAGACCACTTGCATGAATACATATTGCTTTGGTGGAAGGTGCGAGGGCTAATTGTAGTGACCAGTAGTTACAGTAGTACTGTGTGTTTTGATGCTAATCGTGTGCTGATGTATAGTGGCATGCCATCTTATTCTTCCTCTACAGTCAGGTAATTCCTGTTTTTCCTTTCATTTCTGGCTCACCACAACTCCTTCTGCTCTTTCTTCCTCCTCTGGGTCAAGCCTCCTAAAAAACGTCTGGATTATGATCCGGAGAGTGCTCTCCGAATCCGTAATGAGGTAATGAGGGTGTGGGGATGAGAATGAGTGTTAAAAAAAATGAATGAAAGAAACAAGTGATGTAAAAATAAGTAGTGATGCAACAGAAAATACTTCAACCTTTTTTGGGAGCTCACTAAGTTTTAATCCCAGTGATGCCACAGCTGTTTGTGGCGGGGAGATCAAGAAGGTAAAATTGGCGATGCTCTCTGGATGGGAGGGA
The DNA here is from genome assembly GCA_028566695.1 of Bagroides melapterus. Classification (NCBI taxonomy): domain Eukaryota; kingdom Metazoa; phylum Chordata; class Actinopteri; order Siluriformes; family Bagridae; genus Bagroides; species Bagroides melapterus. The sequence goes on from JAOTRN010000036.1 coordinate 15,820,642, forward strand.
TGGAATTACTCTCCCCCATGTCAGCCAGTGGAACACTAACCAATCGTAGCTGTCGGTGAGCTCACGTTTACAGAAGAGGCAGGTAGAGCATTCCTCCTGGTGTGTTCAGCTGCGATGTAGCTTTTTCACATTCATCTACCCTGGATGGAAGCCATAATATGGGGAGATCTAGATTATGGGCAGGAAAGCAAAATGACCACAATTGAGTGAAAATGAGTTCAAGAATAATAATAAAAAAAAAATGAGTAAGAGTTTCATATCATTCTTCATCACCTGTTCATCGTTCTCTGTCAAAAACATGTATCTTTTTTTTTGTAGCAAAAACCATCTAATTAGAAACTACATATTATAAAACAGTTGCACAAAAAATGTCTGTGTACATGGTTCATGGCTTCCTTTGCTAGTGTTTTGTTGTGAGACAAGAGAACTAGTTGGAGTAATTTAAGGATGTGGGCCCGCTTCATTAAGGATCAAATGGCATCTCATTTCACATAGGCTGTGTGGATAAAATTAGCCTCCTGACACTCCTCTCAGTTAAAAATAGTCACTCCCTTTGTCAGTGTTTCTACTTTATGTTTACAACTCACATATGTGCGCAGATAAGGCAACCTTTCTGAGTAATCTTATATCTTTATGATAAAGTATTATTAGCAATTATTCCACGCATCACTGAATAGTGAGAAACATGTGAGACGATGGTACCGCTGTCTTAGATCTTGGTTGCTCACAATTGCACTTATGTTTAGAAAACTGCTCCAAAGTTATACAGAGAGCTATTTAAAGTAATAGTGGGGCTTCACGGCCCTGTGAAGAGCTCGCTTGTGAGGTATCTGTCACTTGCTCCTGTTATTTATGTTGACAAATGTGTCATAGCAAGTGGACATTCCTGCCACCTCACAGAGGCTACTTTTAAAGCTTGTTAAAAAAATAGATGACCAGCTCCTACAGTCTGAGAGAATAACTCCAGCTGCACCTCCTCTGTGCTTCAGTATAAGGCAAAATGGTTATTTACGCCAGTCATGTGCACAAGGAATTCCCTGCTTCATTTGACATTGAGACACTTGTAAGTATTTTGCATTCAGCTGCTCTGCAAGTGACTTTTCTTCTCATGCACAACTGTGTCTGATGTTCCTCTTTCGGACAGACAGCAAATATGTCATTTGGGGAAAGACGGAAAATACAGCATTTGGGGCATCTTGGTCAGCTTTATTCAGTGTACTTGGAATTAATTGGATTTATAATATTACACAATTAAAGGAATTCTTTACTCTTTATTCTCTGTTTTAGACCTTTCTTTATCAGCCTTCTGCTGACAGAAGCTTTGAACGGCCCTCAAGGTAAGTTGTTTTTCCCACCTACTGTACACCTCAGATAATACGAAGCTGTGTCTTTGCTTAGATTAAGATTAACTAGAAAACATTGTCTATGCTTTCACATGTAGTGTTGATTGTTTAAGTACAGTATAGAAATTGTGCTGCTCATGTAATCGTTTTGCAGAACAGCTAAAAAAGCCTTGTCCTTGTGGACTGTCAGCATGGCATCAATCAGTGTCTCCTGACCCACAGACCACCCCTTCTGTCCTCACAGTCTCCTCTATATATTATGTGTTAGAATAATAACTTGTAGTGACATTCTGGTTTCTGCTTATTTTAAACAAATTACTTTGTAATGTCTTTGTGTGCGGTTTTCTAAAGAAAAATCTGTATTTTTAACTGCATAGTTACTGTTGTTATTGATTTGATCCTGGTGTTAATAGCCAGGATGTTATCTGGCTAGTGTAGCCTAACAGCTGTTTATTGCTATAATTCATCTTTTGGTAGAAGAATTTTCTACCATTTTCCCCCAGTCTTGGGGGAAAAAAAATCAATCGTATAAGATTGAAACTCTGAGCATCGTCTTCACACCAGAATGCTTTGGTCTTTACCCAATATAATCAATTATTTCATGTGTAGAGTGAAAAAGAAGAAATCTATCACATATTACTGTGACTTAATCACAGTTATATGCATTGAAACACAATGTGAACATTTTTACAGAAGCTCTATATTTTTAAAACAGAAACAAATCACCGAAGACTTCTCAGTTTCCTACACACATGTAGCTATCAAGTGAAATAGTCTTATAGTGGCTGTTTGTGTCATCTGGAATATATATTCTAGCCTCAAATAACATGCTACCTTTCAAATATATGACCTTTCCCCTTACCATTTTTAGCTCTGCCAGTGATAACAGGACAAGAAGGAAGTCAGAGCCCACGGCCACCCAGTCTCAACCTCAAAGCTCACCAAGCTCCACCCAGAACATCGGAAAACCATCTGAGATTCATGTTGTTCACCTTCCAGAACCGACCAGGACCAGGAGCACCCAGAGAAAGCCCATAAACACCCCTTCCACTTCCTCCTTATCAAGGTCAAAAGGTAGCTATCACAGACAAGCTTTTTACTAGTACTAGGCTAAAACTTAAGGTTTCATTTTTGTATTGTTGGTTACAGTTTGCTCTGTTTCAAGTTTGATACATAAAATATAAGCCTTAAAGCAGAAAATCTTTTGTCTGCAGGAATGCATAGAGAATATGTTTGATAGAAAACTGTTCTACTCTGCTAAAGTCTTGTTACTGTTTCCCTCTTGTCATGCTGCTCATGGTGGATATATAAAGGTGGGGATATTAGCACACTGCACTCAGCACACTTAAATGGTCAAAATCCAAGCCATGATACCTCACATAATTCGGTAGACACATTTCAAAATGTCCAAAATGAAGACACAATCATTCTGTCTGCCTCAGAGGACTTAAAGAATGGCTGGCAGTCAGAATCAGATTGTCTGGATTTTTCTCCTAAGCCTAGATCCTGGAGCTATGATGATCTCCTTTCTGAGGGTCAGGATAAAGGAATGGGAAAATGGCCCATTGTCGATGTGACACAGAATGGAGAACTAAAAGTTTTTCCTCACAATGACACTACGAAAACTGAGGAAAGCAGAGAGCGCAGCTGGAACTGTTCAGCCCACAATGCGTCAGGTTTCCTCAAACTGTACAAGAAGATGCACCACATCAACCGACAAGAGCTTAGCAGTTCACATGTTTGCTCAGTCAAAGCCAGGATACAGAACTATGAGTGTGAGCAGCACAAGAATCACTGCTTGAGCAACAATGGTTCCAGCAGTGAGATACCTCCTGATATGGTGCACAACAGGATCTCTGAATTTGAGAGTTTAATCCAAAAATCCAAATCCATGCCAAACCTAAAAAGTGATTGCCAGAACACAGGTTCTTCTAGGAGGATTACCAGCCAAAATCGCAGTTACTCCATAGAGTCCTTGCTAGATGACAAGCCACCAGCCAGAAAACCTCCAGAGGGACAACCACAGTACCACAAGATTCTTGCTAATGTGCCAGTTCACATCCAAGGGTCTAACAACCACTTGAAGTGCTCTACTGTCCAGCAAGAGCTTTCAGACAGTGACTATGATGCTGTTGTATCTGATGTTTCTGACTTTATACAGATTGAGGGCTCATCCAACTGCAGCGAGACCGACTTTGACCACTGCTCCTTCACATCCTCTGAGAGCTTCTGTGGATCAGGCCGTCATCATCGCTACAACAAGCAATTAGTGAGCTCCTGCAAAGGCATGTGCCCAGCCTCCTTCACACGCTTTACTACCTTAATCAAACATGAGAGAGCCAAGAAAGACCAAAGGCATTGCCAGTATATGGAGGAGTCTGACAATGGCCTCAGCAAACTGGCCTTTCTGGTCAGCCCAGTGCCTTTTCGCAGAAAGAGGAACTCCCACATGCCAAAATCCAAGCGGTGCATGTACAGAGCTCTTGACTCAGCCCTGAAGGACATCTATGACCATATTTGCATTGAAAAACACAAGGGCAGCCTTCCAGAAAACAGCATCCTCCACAGGCTTCTGTCAGAGCTGCTACCTGAAGTTCCTGAGAGGAAGTCCTCTCTTCAGGCTCTGGATCAATCTAGTCCAGCCCAGCTTTCCCCTTGTCATACCCTGCCTGATGACGTGTACATCCAGGACCAGCCAGAGTACTCCCATCTGACCTGCAGTGCCTCCTGCCACTACACAGACAACAACCAGAAGAACCATAATACTCCGAGAAGCTCTCAAGGTGGATTCAATTCATCAGTCACCAATGTTCCCATATTCTTTATTTTTGTGTTTGGGCTGTCATTCCTCCAACCACCCTCCATGCCTTGTACTGAAATATTTACATATTTTTGTGAATGTGTTCTGTAGCAAAATGTTTGGTCATTTTTCACTGGATGTCTCATTTAACCATGATTTCACTTATTTTATTTTATTTTTTGTGTAATAATTTACTTTGTGTTACAGTATTTATAAAATCTTTTAAATGGACCAATTTATATGGAACTTTCCTTATAAAATATGGAAAGGTGAAGATTGTAGTATAAAACTGGATTTCTCAACTGTGATTCTCTGTCTTAAGGCATGCCTGCTATATTATATATTTACACTGGCTCAGGGTTTATCTTTCCACAGTTTTTAAATAAACCTAATGGACATGAAGTCCTATTTACTTTTGAAAGGAGCCAAGGGCTTTGAAATGACTACTCCCCTGAGCATAGAGCCATGCAAGCATTTGTCAGTGAGAAATCTTTACCATGTGAGACTCGTATAAATACATTTGTTCCATGCATGGGATCTGCTTCCAGTGCTAGACTATAAATCTGTCTGAGTTGACTGGTACAAGTTGTTCAAAGGAGATCAAAGAGATTAGCGCAGTAATGGGAAATTTATTAGATTTTTTTTTTTGTGTGTGTGTATTAGTGAATTAGCCTCTTTCTTTTAAACCATTTGTTATATTGTTTCTGTAATTATTCTGATTAAATTCACCATTACAACAGTCATCATTCTGCATTGTAGTAGGTTTTCAACCTGGTAGAACTGAATTTCTTCTTCCTCATTGTTTTTCTTTTTTCTGCTCTCAAGATCAAGACACATACAGAGGTTATTCCTATCCTGATGTTGGCCGACAAACTCCACAGAGCGTGAGGCCTACACCTGAAGTGAGAGAGGTTAGTAGCTCAAAATCAACCTCTGAAAACAGAAGTTAGGTCTACACTCAAAGTCACCACCATCTAATTTTTTGGTCTGATAATTTACTCTATTTATAATTTAATCTTTTTTAATCGGTTAGATTAATTACACTGCAACAAATGCAATCAGAGAGCCATCCATTTGTTTCTTAGAAGTAGAGATGATTGCATCCCTGGCAAGAGAGAAAAAAAATACTTATGGTGATGCATGAGGATTAATGAGGGACAAAATTAGTACTTTAGAGCCTGTGATTTTAGTAGTTGTTCAAATCAATTTGCACACTTAAGTGTCTTGAAGGTTGCATACTTATAGATGTGCCATACTTATTACACTGAATTGAAAATTATTGGGTTCTTCCTGCAAAAAAACAGAAGCAAGTATAACAGTAAAAAAATCTGTAGCATATGCTTAAAACTAGAACTAGAGAATAGAAAGAACCCAGAGAACATTGCCATAAAATTGTATGAAGTGTATCTGAGACTACTGATGTATTTTTAAAAGCAAAGGGCAAAATGTTTACTTTATTTAGTCAAGTACTGACTAATGCTCTTTACAACAGATTTCATTTTCTGTAGAAAATGTTTCTTTTCTTCTTTTTTGTAGTTTTGTACAGACCAATACATGTGGTACATACTGTATGGAAAACTGATCCATGTATTTTTCTTATCATACAGAAACTGCCAGCCAGAGCAATATACGATTTCAAGGCACTGACAGCAAAGTAAGAAATGTGCACAATTGAATATAAAGTTATAAATATAAATTGAGTATGAAAATATAAATTGAGTATAAATTGAAGTTTACTTTGGGAAAAAAAAAATGATAATCAATGTGCATGTCATAATCATCCGCTATTATAAACTAACTTTGTTTATGTAAAATCTATGCAGAGAGGTTTCATTCAATAAAGGGGAGATTGTGTATGTCACACGGCAGATAGATAATAACTGGTATGAGGGAGAACACCATGGGAAAGTGGGCATCTTTCCTATCTCTTATGTGGAGGTTTGTGACATTCATGCAAAACCTGAGCACATTTCAGTACCTATTTTGTTTTGTGCGTGCAGATTAACTCTTTGTGCCATCTTTTTCCGTTACTGTTACAGAAAATCTCTCCATCAGACAGACACCAGCCGGCAAGGCCTCCTCCTCCTGCCCAGAGTACAGAGATTGGGGAAGCCGTGGCTCGCTACAACTTCAGCGCTGACACTAATGTGGAGCTTTCCTTAAGAAAGGCAAGGCTCAGTCACTGTTGTAGAATATTGTGGTGCTATTTCTCAGCTAGTAAATATTGGAGTTCCAGATGATTGTTTCAGCCAGGAGGTTAAGTTAAATCTGTAGATTTGTAGCCTGTTAAAAACTTGTGGCCTCACTAAAAGAGGACAGTCCAGATACAGAAATTCATAGAATATAAAGTTTTATAAAGTTAGATACTACAGGTAGAGGCTGAGTGCTGTTATTCTCTCTAGACAAGGCAGATATTGATTGAGGGATTTCAGCTAGATTTAAAACTTATAATTCGCCGAAATCCAAATATATTTATTCCAGAAACATAATTTTTATGAATTTAGTCCGGAAATCTGCAGCCTGAAATCTGAAATCTGTTTAATATTATGTAATGCATGTGCAGGTATTTGTTGTATTCATTATGTGATGTATTAAGGCATCTGTTAAGAACTGATTTTCTATACTTCCATATTCAGAAACTCTATGTGAGTTACATAAAAGCAGTGTTTTTCAGTTATGTGTGATTCTGACCTTGGACTTGAGGCCATTTGTCATATCTGAGCCAGGAGCGGTATTAATCACACTGTCACCAGGAAATTTATATTTTAGACTGTAAATACAATATAAAAGAAAAAAATATTAAATATTAAATCAAATATACATATTAATAACCCAAATAGAAAAAATAAACAAATTATGGAAAATTCTGAAGACCATTTACTAAACATGTGTTGTAAATATAGCAAATTATTGTTTGGTCATCTTATACTTTAAACCGTGGATTCATTCTCTTTACAGTTAAGCAGATAAAATGATCTACAATGCTGGCTTTCTTTAATTGTATAGTTCAATAATTCAAATAATGAAGGAAAAGAAAGATAAATCATTCTACTTCTGATTCACGCATTATGATTTCATGACTTGCCAGAAGTTTAGTGTCCACAGTAAACTGGGAATAAAATGATTCATAAGCAGACTAATAATAATAAAAAGAATAAGAAGAAGAATAAATAATTAAAAGTCTTGCAATGATTTTTATTACACTATATTGTCTCCAACTAGTGAAGATTGCCTCAATCTCTTCCAGGGTGAGCGTGTTATAGTGCTGCGCCAAGTGGACCAGAACTGGTTTGCAGGAAAAATCCCTGGGACAAATAAACAGGGCATCTTTCCAGTGTCTTACGTGAACATCATCAAGAAATCACAGATGAAAAGTCCTAGCCAGTCACCAGGAGTTGCACATAGTTCCTCCAGCGACCGACTGAACAGCAGGGTAAGTATATGAGTGGACACTAAGTGGGCTGTATCTCTTGCTAGCTATGTACGTAGGTTAAGGTGAGGGAACATTATAATGTTAAAGCTCATTAATAAGCAATATTATGTCTAACTCATTAACTTTCAAAGCAGACAATGGTGGTTACCTAAAACTGTGGCAATAAAAACAGGTCACAAAGTTGATTCAGTAGCACTCTTATAATCTGAATTAATGGGACCTTGTTTGGCCAAGCGTCAAATACTTCTTTAAAGCAGCCCTGTAGATTAGCTCTGTGCTAACTGTCATTGATTTTAATGTTATCTAAAGCGTAAAGCAGTGGACACTTGACCCTCTGCTCCCCTGACCTGTGTTAAGACAGAGTGAGCTTAGCCTAGATAAATTATCCAGCCTGTGCAGTCATTATCTGGGGCTAATTATGGGCTGAAAATGTCAAGTGTTCGTTCTGCATCTATGTTCTGATTGGGTTGGTGTGTCCTTCAGATAGCTGTTTCTAAAGAGCTGTTTCTTATCCAGATCATACTTTAACTTACATTTATCTCATTTGTGCTAGTGAGACATTGAGGGTTAAGGGCTTTGCTCAGGGGTGGCAACTTAGTGGTGCTGGGGTTCGTACTCATAACCTTCAGATTAGTTGGTTAACAGCTTAGCCACTGTGCTACTACTTCACCCTAACCACTTACCCCTGAACTGAGAACAGCATCTCAGCTTGGGTGGCACATTATATACATTTGTTTTTAGTTCCAAACACACTACCACATCAGTGTCCATGCTGTGCTGACAATGATTCACTACCCAAATAATATCTCACTGGTTGTGCACCAGTGGTTCCTTTCCATTGACAGGATAAAGAGTTGTACAAAGCGACAAATACAAGGCATTCCATCCATCAATGAAATGTACTGGAAATGATCCACCATAAGATCATTCTGAAGCAGACAGACAGACAACAAGTGCAGCTTTTCTGGTTTTATGAACTCAGTGTAGCAGACAGACTACAGATAGGCAATACTCAGGTACAGACTTAAACTAGACAAGACTATATCAGTAAGCATAAAGCAGACACTAATCAAGACAGGCAGATAACAAATACTTGTCTACATCACAGACATTATGCTGGAACAAGATTAAGCAAAGCAATGCTGAGAGTCCAGGTTATTTAAAGGGAGCAAGCAGGTGTCATTATTTATCAGGTGCTATGGTGCTTGAATAACAATATAGTTTGGTATCAGAGGAGCTGTCATTAACATGGGGAGTTGCAGATATTGTACTGTATTGTAATTTTTATTTGGTTGTTTTCATGTCTCATGAAATGTTGTTAAATAAAGATTTGTTTTTATTCAATCTTTTACCCAGAATCCAAAGGGGATGCCTGGTGGTTATATTCGATGTTTAATAAACTATTTTTATTTTCCAATCACATTATTAATCAGACAGCTGATATCTGTTGCAGAGTTTTCAAAAGCATTGCTGTTGTTTTTGTTGGTTATGTCTTCTTATTTAAAATAGCAGGCAGCATATTAGCCAAAGAGGTTTTTTACAGGAGATAGAAAGTATTGCTCTTTTATAATCTAATACTGAAGGGCACCATAGTTTATTAATAATGATGTAATGGGCATATACACTAGTGCAGTGGTGACATGTTTTTGAATCTGAATCTATGCTGTTTTCTGAAAACAATTGAATGCTGTTTCATGATTCATGTTTCATCCATCCTTTACCTTTTACTTCTTGCTACTTTAGTCTGTGCTTTCACTTTCCTCTTTCTCTCTCTGTTTTTTCTAAGCCATCATCTGCACACCTCATGACCTGCTCTCCCTCGTCCACTCCCCGCCAGCACACCTCACCCCCGCTCAGCTCCCAGAGAGCAGCTCATCTGCAGGCAGTGACTGGCGAGTGGCTCGCCCTCACCCTCGGTCTGTCTCCCTCAGGCACTCCTGCCCCCACCCCTCCCCCTTTACCCTCTAATGTTCAGCTAGATTATGAAAGGCTGGACTCCCCTGCCTCCACTGCTCGAGGCCCTTTCCCTTCCCTCGTATCCTGCACCCTCACCCCTCCACTCAAAGAGGGTCACTTTGTTCCTATAAGCTCTCCAAAATCATACATGTCACCTGAGCCCAGTCCCTCACCTCAGGCCTACCTCACTTCAGCTTCTTTTACCCCATCACCCATTTCCCCCACCTTTGACTCTAGCCCCAAGTGTGGCAGTGTGATCGAAGTGAATGCAACACTCAAGCCTGGTCTGCTTGAGAAAGAGCATAAATTTTCAGATAGCTTTGGTTTTGATAAGTTGGACTCACCAAGATCTTGCTGCCCAATTGATCTGGTTGTGTATGAGCCTGATGAACAACCCTCATCCTTAAAGTTCCCCTTATCCTCCAGAGAAACTGAGGAGGATGTGTGTGAAGAGCTTGTGTCCATCATCCAGGCCAGCCAGGCAATGCGCCCCATTGTGGAGACAGCGGAATTTTATAGGCAAGATCTGACTGCTTCAGAGGATTTACCCAAACTGTTCATAGAGGAGGATCCAAGTGAAGACAGCAGGGTTTATTCAGACTCACACTCATCAAATACCTTCACTCCAGTTCGCCCGGTTTGTAGTCTGATATCAGATGATGAGGTAGTGTTCAGTTTGGTTGTGTGATTTGGTTAGTGTGTCTGCACTAATAAGAGCTGAAAGTATTTTTGACTAACCCGTACTGAATTAAAGTATTTACTTTACAGTGATTGCTAGATGCTGAATTTTTTTTTTTTTTTTTTACTGAATTAAAGTCCATCATTTTTTCCTGTTAGCAGGCCGAAAGTCCCCCTATGAGTCCGTCATCCCCTATCTCTGCACAGCCTTTGATTTCCACATCCCCTGCATTTCCCAAGTTCTCCTCCCCCAGCTCCACCCCTCCGCTCCCCGGGGTCTCTCATTCCCCTCCACCTTCCTCCAAACAGCTCCGCTCCTCCAAGGTCAAGGTAAAGAGGAGATACTTAACAGTAACTTTCCTCAAAAACCATCTCCACCGACAGTGTCTATAACTAAGACACTAACAAGCCCTGATTAAAGTGTTGTATCTGTATCCACTCCTATGCAGTATATTGGACATAATTCATTGTTATAGGATGCAGCTTCTGTACCACCAAAACAACTCCACACTAGTCAGAGCAAGTTTACAGTTTTCATTTGATATCTGTTTCATTATTGATTCAGCCTGCCCGAGTTCACCTTTATTAGCTTTATACACATCTTCCGTAAAACAGTGCTCACTGGCAAGGAAATAAACTGGCCATAGTGCACAGAGACAGTAGTAGTATGATGAGGTGGACAGATGTGCACATAGAGTTTTATTCAGAGACTTGAGTCCAATAGCAATTTCAATATTTTTTAATATGGGTTCTGGGTTCTGCAGCTGCTACTGTTGATTTTATGGGTGGCCCTTTCAGATATTAAAAATAACCTGACTGCAGTGCACACCTCTCTGGTTTCCAGATTTTTCTGTGTAGCATTGTCTGAGGGTTAGTTGCTTTTAAGCACCCAAAAAACAGTGGAAGTAGACAGAAAAAATATTTAACCGCAATGTTGAATTCACAACTTAAAAAGTGTCTTCCACTCTCATAATTTGGAAGTAACAAAAAATAGAAAACATAAAAAATTATTTTGTATTCTATTTCTTCATATCATCCACTGACAGCTACTTGTACACACAATTTAATGTAGCCAATTATAAGATGTGTAGAAGATGAAGGCAAATTTATTGTACTTTAATTTACAAATGAATAAAATTCTGAAATAATATTGTCAATTTGTTCAAGTGTTCTTCATAATTTTATCCGTAAAAAGAAAGAGAGGTTTATATTAATTATTTAATACCGTAATATAATGTGTATGTATATCAGATTGGCCTCCAATGACATTCTGTAGTTTTTGAGTGCATTTACAACACAAACGTTTCTCTGCCAGAGAGTGGCGCAGGACTTCATCCTGTTTCATCCTGTTCTGTTCCTGGCTTCATCCTGAGCCAGTATTGTGCAAGAAAAATGTGCTTAGAATTTCAGACACACCTGTTTTTGGCTTATAAACAACCTGATCTACGACTGAATAGTTCTTATGTCTGTATTTACCCCTGAGGTCTGAGTGTCTATGTGAGCGATGTCAGTACTAATGTCTCGCTAAATGTGCAGAACCGAATATGACTCATAATGTGTAAAAATAGAAAAGAAATGTAAACAGATCACTTCTCTTCAGGCAAACTTACAATTATATAATCTACATAATGGCCGTATACAAAAAAAAAAGTTCATTAATTTAAATGAGATCTTGGTTCATTTAGTACGTAAAGTATTCTAGTTAACAAACCATTGCCCCTGCAATATGTACCGTATATTTTTCTCTCTGTTTATTTCTGTGTGGGTGGTGTCTGTGTGTCAACCCTGATGGAAGACTCTTCTGGCTCTGGTTCTTACAGCCTGTGTTAAGGCATGATGTTGTGGTTATCGGTAAGCCCCCCCGTAGCCCTGTGATGTCTAGGAGGTCCTGTGGATCGCCTGTTAAAGGGCAAATCTATTCACCGTCTCATAGGGTATGAAAAAACGCGCAAAGCCGTGTCTAAACCAACGCTTGTCATGCCAAATCATATACTTCCTGTATATATCTATGTTATATATTACTAATGCATTGACTTTTATTTCTTTGCATCAAATTAACATTGGGTTTTTTTTAAGAATGTTGAACACTGACACTGAAATTTGTCTTCATGCATGATAACGAGAGAAATGTCTAGAATTAATTGCCCATCTTTTTGACTATAATTTAAAATACCACTGAGTCTATAAATACAGTAATATAAGTAATCTTTTTAAGCCAGGGTTATTTGAACATGCTGTTTCCACACAACGTCGGTGATAATAGCAAGTAAAGCAAAATGTGCTAAATAAAAATGTACCAGTTCTATTAGGCATGCACTTTTTATTTTCTTTTAAAAAATTGTGAGGTAAAAATATCGAATCAGGAGCAAAAAAGCAATTATGACTGCAGCAATATGTGTTTATTGTGCATGTTGTGTTTTTGTGTATGTAGATTTTGTTGCACGAGTATCAGGATTGTCGTATGGTCAGAAACTGCATCTGTTGCAGTCCGCTATTGTGTGACCTGGATGTGTCTGCGCATTACAAATAGCCTTTAGCTGAGCAGCTGAAATGTGCATAAGGGCCTCTTCTGCTGTGTAGTGAGATGAACAATGAGTACACGTGCTTAGCCTACCTGGGATTGCTTGTAGGAATGTCCAATGATTTTTCCTGTGTACACAGCTTAAGCAAGGTGTTCTCCCCAGAGCTAGACAAGTGGCTCATTCCCCCAAAGTCCAGCCAGATAAGGGGAGTACAGTCCTCATTTTTGGGATCTCAAATACGAGAGGGTTGACTAGAAAAATCAGTGGATATGTTACCACAGTCTGGTGCAATGCTTAGAAACAACCTTTAGCCAGTGGTAGACCTCGATTACATGTGTATATGAACTTTCACTGCTGTTGTATTTCTGTCTCTTCAAATGAAGGTTAAAAGTCCCGGAACGTTTGTTTCATTCTTTGTATTCATATACACATTTAATCCAGGCAGGAATTTCTATACGAGTTACTGTGTGCTCCAGTGGATATCATATTATCAGCTGGGAATATCATTCAGTGAAGTGTGCAACATGCATCATGTTTATATCAGGCCTGTTTTTGTTTTTGTTTTTTTTTCCCTCAGCGTCCGACACAGGATTCTCTGGAAGGTGGTGGAGAACCGTAAGTCTCTTATTCTTTCAGACTGTTAATCTGTCCATTTCTTGTTCTTATTAATTCCCCAAATGTTGGATTGTCTTATGTCACTTTAGCATTGTAACTGCTAAACAATCAGTGTGAAAAATAAATGGTATTGTCCTGCTTTCCTACACTGAAAATAACTGCTGAATATATAAAACACCAGGTTTCAGGCTCTGTATAATTACATGCCACGCAACGAGGATGAGCTGGAACTGAAAGAAGGAGACATTGTGGATGTGATGGAGAAATGTGACGATGGCTGGTATGTAGGTAAGGCTACATTGTGAACACTGCACACTTCACCACCAGATGGCACTGTTCTCCCACTAATAACTGGTTCGAGACGCTGCTCTTAAAAGAAATAGAATAATAATTTGCTTTTCAAACTCTGTAGGTTATTTCCTTCCAACAAGGTCACCTCATGCGCATGTATTATGTTTTCAGGAACGTCCAGGAAGACCAAGTTTTTTGGAACCTTCCCCGGAAACTATGTGAAGAGACTCTAAGCTGAGCTTCTGTCTGTGTTCTTCTGTACCCTTCTGCTGATACGAAGCCACACAGAGTAGATGCAGAATGTCGCCTGTTTGTCCACATCATTATATTACCATCAGCCCAGTACTGCATGAGAAACGTGTATGGAAACTAGTCTCATTGGTCTTGGAGTGGATTATTACACTGTACATTAGCTGAAGGACTGGAATCCCTCAGTTTTCAAGCAATCATATATAAACATGGAATTGCATCAAAGACTTAAAAAGATGGCTTTTTTGAATGCCTATATTTTTAACATTATTTTTCATTAAAGAATATCGGCCTAGCTGCATTTTAGTAAAGATGATGGTTATGATGAAGATGATTAGGTAGGAAGGAAAGCATTAACAAAGTGCCCTATTTATCTTTATTTATTGAAAGGCATAATTATATATATATATATATATTTTTCTTGTTTTGGGGTACATTGGAAGGTTTAGAGTATACATTAGGAATGTTTTGGAGACAAGGACGTGCCCCTGCTAATCTGAACCTGCAGTCTGATCTAATCTAGATTGAGCAGAATTGCAGTGTCATGCTGAGTTACATTCTTCACTACGTCTAGCACATGCACATACTACACGATTCAGTATAAACTCTCTCAGAGTTTCTATGATTTCTGTCCCTTCAGACATTCATATAAATATCTGAAGGGTTTTCTAAATGCTTATCATTTTTTAGGCCAGAGAATGTCCTGTTTTATACTACACGTAAGTCATTAACAACCACGTACACTGCGTAGCTGTTGTAACGGTATCATTTATTTGAACCACAATATTACCTACTGCCTAATACTAATATTTAATGCCATATGATCATGCACACTGTAATCTCTTATTTATAACTCAACATGATGTATGTAATATGGCCATGTTAATAGGCATGAATCTGAGTGAAATGTGTATTTTTAAAAAAACGAAATCTATTATTTGAATTCATTAGACAGAAGTGTTATTCCCTTTCCAAATGCTAAAGGATACATTTTGTTAAATTTTGATCTTCAACACGTGTGTTGTTCAGGATTTAAGATTTTTTGATAAAAAAAAATAAATACAATTCGTTTCTCCAAAATTTGGTCTGTCCAAATCCCAATCACCAACTAAATGTGCTCATTACAGGACAGCTAGCACCTGAGGAGGATGGAGTAAACATGTTCTTCCTTAGAAACATGAATCCTCCTCATCTTCTCAAACTGTTACTCATGGAGCATCACAGGGTAGCTTAATACACTTGGACGAAAGCGCTATCTGCCCTGTAATCAATACAACAGTGTGGCTCTGAGTTACAGGTGAGAGACAGTAATGCCATCTCTTCCACCTTGAGAGCGTAGTCAAGTTGATTCTCTTGACTCCAGTGCTCGAGAACAGGCAGGAGCTTTTCTGTTATACCCCAAACCTTAAGGTTCAACTTAAGCACAAATGTCATCCAAATGCACCTGCATTATTAGGAGTGTGCACTTTTATTTGACACATCATATTGTGTTAACACACATTAGTTTACCAGCTTCTACTTCTTCATACCGCATAACAATCAGTACAAGATTTCAATCAAATCTATGTAAAAGTCACCAAATATGTCCAATGACCTCATAAAAATAATAATGACACTGTTCTGCTGTGGATAGGAAGACAGTTAGCACTAAATGGAGCCATAGCTTCATGATCACTGACCTCAAATAGTATTAACGTTACCCAGAAACCACTGCAGTGATTTGTGTTGGTGTCTTAGTTACATGAGAACTGTGGACTTATTTAAACTAGATCTCTAGTCTTCCATCTATTAGTAGCAGAATTGATGTAAAGTTGCTGTTATAGTCTACTCGGTGAATAACTCTACCCAATGTCCTTTATGCAATTCAGTGTAGAATATAACACAAGACTGTGTATATCAGTCCAGGAAATGAAGTGTCCAAGTGTTAGCTGTGTATAAAATGGAAATATATAGAGAAACAAGTCAATTCAGCGGGTTAATTTGACGCTATGTTTAAACAGACTGTATGGCATAAAGAAACAGAACAAAACAATCAGAAGAATCAAATCAATGTAACTGAATTATCTAGACTATCATTAAAAATGTTGTCTCACTAATACTGATAAAGTGAACACTTAACAAGTGATTAAATGTGCAGTATTTTTCCATACTGTGATTATCTGATGCTCAGTAAATGGAAAAAGATCAGTGGTGTAATTAGATCAGTGTTGAGATATCAGATATGTACACTACAGGCCAAATGTGGGAAAGCAACACCAGCAATGTAAATGTTAAAAATTTCTTTTACGGGGGAAAAAATTTTAACTATTAACTTTGATCTAAATCATTTTGGCTGAATGACTGCAGCAACTGTGTACAACTGAATTGAAATGGTTTCGAATCTAGCAAAAAAAAAATTCCTTTTGTTTGAATGACTTTACTGAAGTTTCATCATGTATGTTGCTGATATAACATTCCAAGCCTTTGTAAATCCTTTCTAAATCAATTTTGACATGATTTTCTCACTGAGCAGTTGGACTGAAGTATACCTTAGTAAACGAAACATCATATTATGTTGGTTAAGAATTCATTAAAAAAAAAAAGATCACAGCTTGTTTCCACACTTTTGCCCTGTAGTATACATGTGTGTATGTATATACTGTAGTTAAAAGAGCACAGTGTCTTCCCATCTGTACGCAGTATATGCAGACGTCCACCAGGACATCATCTTTAAAAGCAATCTGTTAAACCCAAGGCCAATGTTTATTTTTATATTTTTTTCTTGTTTCTCTCTGTGGAACTGTACATTTAATAAATAGCCGCTAATCTAAGATTTTCTCAGTGTGATTTCTCTGGTTTTGGTTAAAGAAGACCTACAGGAACTGTGCAGTTTTGTGAGCTTACAATCCCAACTTCATTAAAATTCACAGCCCAAGGGTTTTTCATCTGCTCAGGATGAGTGCACTGCTCTGATAATAAGGGCATGTCTAGACTGTAATGTATAACTAAATATTAATTCCAAACAGACCCATACGAGGTGCAATCCAGACTGAACTAATTAAAATGTTCTAGTATGCACATATGTATATTTTTTAGTTAGAACTCCAGTCATGCATTGCCAATGTCTGGTAGTGTTGAGCGGTGCATTAAGCCCTGGCTATTAATAGCCTCACTCCTTCCTATAGTTGTCCTCTCACCACCATGGCAACCCCATAAACAGAGAGTTGTGGGGAGCAGCCTGGGTTTCCTCTTGCTGTGAAAGAATCAGAGGCATCTGTTGTCCTGATGGGATGCCAAAGCTTATATCCACACTTGGAGCTTTTTTACTGTAGGCTTTTTAATATGAAGCAAATCCTGCCAGTGTTTTATTCGTCACTCAATAATGATAGCTGAGAAGTGATCTTTAGCTCAGGCTCAATCCCAATACAGCAATATGAAGGCATATGTAAGAAGAAGAATGTCCAGAACAATTTTTAGAGAGGGGAGGCACCAATCACAGAACAAGTGCACACTTAGGCTTAGCAGCTATTTTATCTAGCTACAAAAATAAAATGATCTCAGCCCAGCTTTTTAGAGTTAGATTTCATGTACTTTCTTGTAATACAAAATGAAAGTGCATATAGTTGTCACAGCATTCACTTATCAGGTTTCCTCTCTACTCATTTATCACATAGCTTTCTTAAATTCACCCCTCCTACTTTTACAAGCTAACATTAAACGTTTTATAAGCATGAAGGCTGGTTCTGCATAGCACATTAGACAAGCGAGAGCAAGGTAAAGCACTACAATATTAGAATTTTTATTTAAAGCCACAGTTTCAATGCAAACTTGTAAAAACAAAGACAGAAACGATATATATTTTTTAAATCTAGTGTTGTTTTTCATCGAATCTACATGTTAAAATGCATTATATGTGGAATGTTGTATTTTACCGAGCTCCAGTTGGTTCTTTTTCAAGCATTCTTATTGGTATCTCACTATGGGACACGTCCGTTCATGTTGTCACTCACTCACAGAAGTAATAGGCAAGAAGTGTGCATTCCAGAGTCTGGACTTATGATGCATCATCACCTGTTCTCACTCTCTGATGACGAAGACTTATTAGTTAGATAAACCTCATTCTGTCAACCCTGCCTATACCAGTGTCATCTCACAAGAGAACATTCATCTGGTGTCCAAACAGTAGCCTTAGCCAGCTTGCTACTACAATATGAAAGAAAAAATCATGTTTGATGGAGGACATCTGTGTGTAAACCTTTGAAAACTCCATGGAATTTAGTTTAATGCTGAAAGAACTTGCTGAAAATGCTTTGATTGCTGGCACTGGTCTTAGCAGAGTGTATTAATAGAAAGTAAGCATATTACGTATGACATTTCTGCAGGACAATGCTAAGCTTTAACTAAAACGTAATCCTTCATTCATACTTAAGTTGTCTGCATATTGCTGGTCTTATCAGCTCTTATTTTATGCCATGGGCTGTCTCTCATGAAAGAACACTGTTCACAAAGTATTCTGGAAGTTGTTGTTATGTCCTGTAACCACACAGGGATGACGCTTACCATGTGTGTGCATGTGCAGGTACCGAAGCATTCGGGCCCTGACAACCATACTGAGTAACAGTTTCTTCCCACAAGCCATCAGACTGCTCAATAACTGAAATATACTGATTTCTAACAAACACACACA
>JAOTRN010000036.1:15846652-15890813 GCA_028566695.1 Bagroides melapterus
AACCAGCCTTTCTGCTTTCACGTGTAACACACAGGCTACTCTGAGTATTACCTTTAAATGTTTAAGCTCATGAGAAATATGAAAGAGATTGATTGCCATTTCTCTGGTTTATTTAATGGATTGGAGCACTTGTTGATTTACAAGCAAGTAGTGTCCTTTGCTAAGAGAATTCACAAAAAAAATTCCTAACTGCCTGAATATTTCCTTCATGGCTAACAATCTGCTTCTAGACAGATCCAGACTTGTGTTGTGCATGCATGCGTTTTCTATCAATTTCTTTTTATAACCAGTAATTTTCTCTAATTTCTACACTTTTATCACCTCTAAGCAAAAAACTTAAAAAGACTTTTTCCCCATCTTTTTGCTATTTCCCTTTCAATTTGTTTGGAAATTGTTTCATTATTAAATCATAGATTAGAACCCGGTGAAAAAAATGAGACTTTTTAAAGGGAGCAGTATGACTTTTGTGTTGTCAAAGCTGCACCAGCATGATTGCCCACCTCAGACTAATGGAATCCAGACACAGACCTTTGTGTATTGTTAGCGGCATATAAAACAAACATGGACCATACAAAATATTTTGAATTCCAGTCTAGTTTATAGCTAGGGTTAACTTAATGTTAGCAATGACAGTCACGGGTAAAAGAAAGCAGAGTACAGTGGCCTGTATGTCACATTCTGTAGCTCTTGAGTTGTTCTTTATATCCCTGAACATTAAATGTTCTGACCTTTTGACAGAATTTGCTGGGATGCGAACTCCTGGGAAGGTCAACATCAATTCTTGAATGCTTTCCTTTTGTAAACAGTCCTTCTTTTCAAATTGTTTGAAGACGACCTTTTAACCTTCTCCACATTAATAAGCAGTAACGATTGCTTTTCAGAAGTCATGGCTCATGTCCTTACATGACACATACATGACAGCTCCAGAAATTGCCATACATTCTTCTTTTATTTAAGTAATCTTGTACATTTCATTAATAACATTTGTCTACTAATTACTCACGTAATAAGTGCAGAAGTTTGAAGCGTCTACCTATTTTTCCCCACCTGCACACTGAATGGTGGTCTGCTTTTTGTGAAAAAAATTACTACAAATCTTGTTGTTGTCGTCACCTGAGATTCTTTGTTTCTAGATGTTGTTGAGGACCACACAGTTGTTTTTTACACACATTTAAATGTAATCATAGAATTGAAGGAGGGTGTACTTTCTTTTTGCCATGACTGTATTTCTTGCTGCAGTAAAATTGTTCATCAGGACTGTTTGTAGTCTATAAGCTTCTCCACTGTTTACACTCATCAGAGAAAAATCCGATTAGGTAATTAATAATCTAAACTTCACTAACAATGTTATTATTTTATTTGTTTAAATTATTATTGTTTTTTTTTCACTAAAATAATTCAATCGGACTGAATACCTATGATCTATTCAGACTAAATAATAAAAAAAAACATCCACAATAATTCTCATTATTTCTAAGACCTAAGTGGACAGAATAAGTGTTTAGTCTTATTTAAAAATATTTGGCAGTGGAAGAAATATCAATTCTGATTCTGACTTATTATTCTACATCATTCTATAAAGTAATGATTAAAAAAACAGATAATCATGAATATCAGTAAAAATGTAAACTTAAAAGGAAAATGTGCACTGTGATGTAATGATTTTGCCTCAGAAATGTTTGGTCTGTGTAATGCTTCAGCATGTAGTTTGTGTATGTGTCCAAACGTACAGGAGTTTAAGCCAATAGGCACAGGCCATAACAGAAGAGCACAGCCGTTTGTGGCTGCTGCAAACCTGGATGACAAAAGGCAGGTGGTGAGCTCTTCTTACAACAGCCCCATAGGCCTCTACTCTAAGGGCAACATCCAGGATGCCCTGCATGGACAAATCCGTGGCCTGGTGCATGACAGGCCCAATGGGTGAGTGACAGTCAGACTACAGCTGCTATAGAAAGAACCTCACTACTCTGTCATCATCCTGGATTAACCTGCTTGAACTCTAACACGTGTCTGTGTTATAACTCATCTTCTATTGGGCCAGAAGTTGTCCTAGGTCCTGCTAGATAGCCGAGGACCATCCAGTCCAGGTTTACAGCACATAACTGATTCAAGGTGTATCACATTTAAACTGTTTGCATTGGAGAGAGGAAAATAAAACAAAACAAAAAAAGGAAGTGAATTTCATACCAAAGGTATAGTTCTGGTTTACTTGGTTAGTTTTAACTGTTTGCTTAATCCATCAATAAGATCAGATGTCTTTAAGTAAGAAATGCCAGACCTAGGAGGACTTCTGCTCTCTTTTTGTCAACCTTTAACTGGCTTTCTAAGCTCTCCTTCCTCCCTTCTTATGTCTTGCAGGACCTTGGCTATTTCGAACACAAGTTTAATGTCAGGCCAAAGCCCTTCACACCTGGGGGTCAAAGCAGGTTATTAGACTATTACTAGATTTCTTCAACTGTTTCTGTAATTAGAAACAACATAACATTCAAATATTTGGTTCAACTGTAATCCAACTCAATTTGTCAAATTCAGACACTATGTTATATTGAACAACATATTTTCCTGTAGTAGTTAAAGCCTTCATTTGGACTTTTCTAATCTTCTTTTTTCATTATCTCCTCTTCTTTTGGTCCTTCTCCTCCTGCTGCTTCTTGCTGTCCCTTTGACCAACGCTATTTCCAACTGGTCTTTCTATAACCTGACTTCAGAGAAAACACATCTCAGAGGGTGACGCCGAATGTAGTTCAGGGGACTGCACCAGTTACTAATCGCAGTCAGATTGAAGGCCTGGCTCGTTCCACTCAGTATAACTCCCCCATTAACCTGTACTCAGATCCCAGTCTATCAGAAGCTCTACAGCACACTCAGTTATCTGCTGTAGCTAATAAACCAGCAACCAGGTAACCCATGCTAGGTTACACTTCCCATTACATCAACTTAACCAACTTACACATCAACAATAAACACCATATTGATCAATTCTTTGCATTTTTTTGTACTGTAATGATATGTTTTGGGAAGCTAACATGCCTGTACTCAGTACTGTTTAGGACATTGATTACATATTATTGATGTCCCTAATACTGCACATGTCTCTACCTGAAACATTAGTGTACTTTTTCTTCTGTTTTTCTTCTCAGTGGAAAAGCCCTGACATCCATTGAGGACTCTGACGTGTACCGAATGTTGCAGGAGGATCATGAAACTCCTCACGAGCCTCGCCAGTCCGGCTCTTTCAAGGCCCTGCAGGGCTACATAGAGAGTGATGGTAAGTTACTAGAACCATGTAGGAATGATACAAAATTTGGCATCTACAATCTCTTGTGTACATTACTGTCTCACAGCTCCAGGGTTCATAGTTCAATCGTGAGTTTGGGTTAGCACCTACTGTATGTATGTAGGGGCATGTTCTCTGTGTGTCAGTGTTGGTTTTTGGCCCAGTGTCCAAAAGTCTAGTAGGTGGATTTGCTTCTCTAAATCACCAGTAGATATGAATATGTGTGCTTGGTGTTCTATTTGGGGTGAACTGTTGTGTCTTGCCCAGTGTTCACTGTATCCTTACCAGGATACAATGGCTACTGAAGATGTATGAATGATATAAATAAACTAAATAAAAGTCACCTGAGTGTGTCAGAGATTGTCTTATGTAAGCTCATATCATTCATGAAAATTTATTGGAATTTTTATCAGGTACAAAACCAATGGTAACCAGAAGTGTCAAAGCTCCAGTGACAAAGCCCCAAGCAGCTTCGTCCACACTACAGAAACTGCCCCTGTGTGACAAATGTGGCAATGGCATTGTGTGAGTCCAGTCTCAAATATTCCAGTGTACCACAGTGTAATGAATACAAGGCTCTGTATAGCCTCCAATCTCTCCATAGTACACCATACTTCTGAATTGTAGTTGTAAATTCTAAGCTGAGATGTAATTTCTAACGTAAACTCAAATGATGACTGTTTGACAGGGGTACAGTGGTCAAAGCCCGGGATAAGTTCCGCCACCCAGCATGCTTTGTGTGCTCTGACTGTGGCATGAACCTGAAGCAGAAAGGATACTTCTTTGTGGAGGGACAGCTGTATTGTGAGACTCATGCTCGACTCCGAATGAGACCTCCAGAGGGACATGATCTGGTCACCGTGTACCCTAACGCTTAAAAGACACTACAGCTCCAGTCCTCACTGCCTATCGATGCTGTAACCCATGGAAGCATGTAGGAAAGATTGTTGCTTGCTGAACCCTGGTCTGGCATGTCTGCTCTAAGGGAAATATTTAGATTTTGTTGCTAGACGAGTTCTCTTAAACATATAAGTCAACACTTGCATGACAGATTCAGTGCCTCAGTTAGGTGCCCAATGAGAAACAGCAGGAGATCCAACATGGATTCATTCCTGCAGTGCTGTTATCTTAGAATGACAAAACTGCTTCTTTCACTTGTAACTTGTAACGTTATTTGTTCGAAAGTCTGATATCATACAAATTCAAAATATGCCATCAAATATTCACACAGTCTTATTTATTTGTTCCAGATTTTTTTTTTTTTTAACTTTGTAACTATTATTTATTAACATTAACATCAACACATTAATGTAACTGCCAGTGTAAGAAAAACGAAACCCCACAATGTCCTTAAAAAGTGTTGAGTTAAAAAAGTTTGATATGTGAAAATGAACTTTATACACTCTCTTTGTAGCCATATAATCTTTTAATAATTACCCAACAGTGTTAGTGAAATGTTTTGTAAACAAGTTAGGGGAGTTTGAAAATTGTTTGATATATAGCAAAGTCCTCTCAGACTGATCCTGCAGCACATCTGCTAGTTCCATGACTATTACTATTTTATAATAAAGATATTGAGATTTGTTTTACCACGTTTTTAGAAATAAGTATACTAAGCAGAGTTTATTGCTAATCTAACATTATTGCTCTTTATGTAACTGGAGGCAGGCAGCCCTCAGATGAGTTATTTAGCTACTAGACTTGCTGCACTATGTAGCTCTATCCAGACGGTGGCAGTATCTGTATGGTATAATTAAAATCACAAAACGTTTACAAACGAGTTTATCTGGGTGTTTTATTAAATGATTGATGAAAACATTGATGAGCATGCACTCAGTGACAGACTTAGACAAGGCAGCAACATTACACTCGGTGTGCAATCTGACCGCAGTGAACTCTGTTGCCTTGCCTGCTTTGTTGCCCTCTCTTTTAAACAAACATACTTCAGACTATAATCATGATGACAAGACAAAAAGAGGTTTGTAAGAAAGGTATGACAAGTATGGTTTACTTTTTTTTGCACCTGCAGCCACAATAGCATTCTTGTCTGGCATTAATGAAATTATACTTGCATTAGTATGTTGCCAGAAAACAGAAATTATATTCAGATTCCAATAGTGCCATTAAATGGCTTAGGCCTGACATTGCCACTTAATATGCCATGACAGAGGGGACTTGATTGTAGTTGGTGGAGTTCACAAACCTGCAAACAGAGTAGTGAATTTGTCTATAGTTTATGATCCTGACTTGGCTCAAATGCAGGAGAAGGAGCCAGTTTTACACAATGCAGTGGTAAAACAGTCAGTCTTCCTATAAATGCCTAAACATTAGCCAAGTGTGATTTCAATACAAAAATAAGCACATACATTTTTGTCAGTTTGTTAACATTTAATGCCATGGCTAAACTCATTCTTATTCTGCATAACATTCCTATTTTATCAGGAGCTTTACCTGTTCACATTGAGAGAGATAATGCTCTTCACTGGAGTGCTCTTTGGGCCAGGCGATGTTTGGAAGACTTTCAATCCCTTATTTGTGCTCACTGTATCTGACTTGAAGTTCTTATTTATGTAAGGGTCTGTGGAATGGGACGGGTAAGGATCGAATGTTCCTGCTTTCATTCCTCCAGTCTAAGAGAATGTGTAGAGAAAATGAATCAGTCTCTATCAGTGACCTGTATAAAGAAATATATTGGAGTTTGAACCTTGCATATAGCATGTCTTACTCTTTTGCTGGGAGACGATGGTTTGAAAGGCACAGCAAAGTGCGTCTTTTTTTCCTCTGGCATGTTTGAAAGTGGCTGAGGTTTATTAAACTTGTAAGGATTGCTATCGAAACATTCCTGTGGATGATGGTTCAAACGAAATGTCCCCCCTTTCATCTTAGATTTGTGAGCTGCCATTTCACGCTGCAACACAGATTATCACTCTTTCATTCACAACGCAGAAGAATTTTGAGCTGTTCTCAAAAAGCAACGTTACATTTTGAAATTTTTTTTTTCATAAATATATACCGTTAGCAGCTCTCTCACTCGGTCATAAGGGTCAGAAGAATACAACTCCAATTTGGACAGTGTAACATCTGGAAAGCTATTGAACAGATGGGAATAGAACTCAGTTCCAGTTATGTCTGAATAAAAAGCACTTTCCTCAGGCTTTTACTGTAGTGGAATTAAAAATAGTTAAGCGAATGTCCCATGAGAGGAAATTCCCTAAGCAACAGCACTGAGCTTTAACTCTCAGTCTTTCATTCTAAATCACATCCATGCAGTTATGAGAAAAGGTCAAAAATGGTCTGTGCCTGATGCCCTCAAGAGAAAAAATGTCATTGTAACAGAACATGGAGTCAATACAATATAAGCACACATAAGAAGAAGGAACTTTCTTTATATTAGTGCACACAGAAAAGTAAATTCATGCCAGCAGGAATGACAAAGTCCTTACTGACCCATATCCACTTCCTTTCTTAGCTGGACTGGTGTATATGTTCTTGCCTGGAGATTTGTATGCTTTCTTGGGAATCTCCAGGGGACTCATAGCCTTTACAGGACCCCCGAGTGTTCCATAGTAGCTGCCAATACCTGAGCTGCACAGCATTAATAAATATAAATAAATAACTTATTTGGAAGACACAGAAACAATAAATTGCAGAACAACTATCCAATTAGAGCATGTTTTCAGGGGAAAAAACATCACTATATATGTTAAAATTCTTTTGTACCAAAATGCACCTGACCCTTCAAGAGATTCATTCTTTTTGTTTCAAGTACTAAGCTGTAGAGTGGTAGCATGAGAACATGGGCAAAATGTAGTTTATCCTCATTAAGATCATGACGATAACTTTGCTGGAGCTCAGTATTTGGGCCAGACTCCAGAGCCGTGAGGCCAATGATGGAATGGAAATTCTGAGTGTTGGATCTTCTCAGTGAAAATGACCATTACATCACATTGGCCTCTGAGGCCTCACATTCATGTCACTGTCATGAGCCTAACTACTGCTTCGGGTAAACTTTAATGAGTCTACCACCATGAGGTAATATGCATTAAAATGTGTAAGAGCCTCTTTTCCATCAACCAAAGCCAAAGGTGGCTGCTAAAACATTTTTATCTAATGAAATGTCTCATGAAAAGTGAAATGCAATGATATCCTGAGGTTACTTCAGCCTAGCAGCTACATTATCCATTCTGCCCTCCAATCACTACAAAAGCAAATTCAAATGTACACTTCCTGAAAAGAAATTGGACAAACTTTGTCTAAAAAGTTTCTTACGATTTCTTTTCCCCACTGCTGGGTAAAAATGCCTTTGCTACGTTCTTCTTAGCCTGCTGAATCTGGTACTGCCTTTGGATTTTGATACGGTCCGTCAATGCCTCATTCTCAAAGATCCGCTTGAACTGAGTATCAAAGTAACCAGCCTGGAGCCCTGATTTCTTCTTTGGCCCACTGATCAACATCTGTTTATTTTTGTATGCAGCTTCATTAAATGGACCTTTCAAGAAAACATATAAGAGGAATGCAAAGTGTTCCCATAATAAAAAAAAAAAACAAAAAAAAAAAAACAGGAGTTCAGGTTCAAGTTCAGGTTTAGGAGTCTAAGAAATATCACCATGTGAAATCATATACATTTCCAGCACCACTGAGCAGCATGTTTTTCTTACAGTAAGATTTAATAACAGTATTTAGACCTACGATAAAGAATGGGACTGTATTTATCCCCTATAGAGATGTAACCCATTTCCTTGAAGAGCCCAACTCGTTCCATATCAGACTTTGCATCAGGCATGTTTCTAAACACCTGCAGGATTTTCCTGTAAAAAAAATTACTACATACTTTAAATAGAAATGAAACATATTAAAATATAGTAGTCAAAGCTTTTTTAATCCAATTACATATTCAACGGCATACATACCTAATTTACTTGAAATCGCTACTACCAAATAAAAATAAAAATGCATTAATTAGTCGATAACCTACTTTCAGTGTCCACGAATTCTGTTTACAACCTTATATAACGTTTTGGTCGTCTGGATTAAGTTGTTGCTTGTGTGTTTTCGTGGTTGTGGAGGTATTTGTGTACGTTTGTCTCCTTGGTACCGAGTGTAAGCTAACGCTAGCCGTCACCCTGAGCTGAGGTGTCACACCGGTCAGCTACTGTTAGCACTCACACAGCAGGGGGAAACAATGACGCTAAAAGTGCTGCAGTTTAACGTTTGCTATTAATGTACTATTACAAGGCTTTCAAACATGGCAAGTAATACGGTAGAGACTAGTAGGAATTCTGGAACTCTTAGTTACACAGCAGATTAAAGCCACACACAGTTTATAAACTCACTAATAACTGCTGTTAAACTGTAATGCTTATAGTGGACCTCTGCTCCAGAGCTTCATAAATCTTTATCAACTCATCACACTGCAAATCTGGACATCAACTCAACCTTTTTGAAACTTTATTGAAAACCAGTAAACATGCACAGGGGGAACACGACTGCATTGACCAAAAACAAATGTAACGTTAATGTAACATTAACATTTCGCACAAAATACAGTAGAAGTTGTTAGATTTTGTCTTGGACTGTCCACCTGCTCTAATCAAGTGAACTCACGCCGTTCAGGTCATCCATGGTGACAGTGACCACCTAGAAATAAAGAACACGTGACAAAAACACACTACTTGCTTTCACTAAACTGCGTGCATTCACTTAAATGGATTTGTAACGTTTACATTTTGATGTTGAGGGTCTTGATAGTCGCAGACTTCCTCCGGGAAAACGGCGCGGATCAGGCGCTTCACTTCAGCCGGATAAACATACGTGGGTTTGTTCAGCTTCCCGCATCCAACACCGTGATGCAACTGACAGCGGAGCGGACACAAGTGTTTATTTCGGATAAAAGTAGCGCTCTGATGTTGAGCAATAGCCAAAGGTGTAACAAGTTGAAGGATTTTTAAGTTTGAACTCTCAAATGCTTAGTCCGTAGGTTGTAAACAGCACATATCCATTGCATATAATTATAAATAAGTTAAATAACATTGTCCTGGACAATAAATGCGCATAAATGATGTTTCTGGAGTTCAAACATTCCATTTAACTGCCGGACATCAAACGTCGGTTAAGTCAACTAGCCGCTAACAGTCGATAAACAAGCTGAACCAGTTACAATACACTACACATCCAGGTGACAGCTAATGAAGGTTTACTGCAGGATAAAAAAAAGAAAGGTAGATAACCGTCGACAGGTAGATATTCATTTGCCCTGTTACTATTATGTTAATAGTATGTTATTTATTATAACTGTATTTTCTTTTCTACGACTATAAACTTTATTAACATGGTCAAATTCTCCCTAAATGCATATGCGCGCTAGATATGTTTGGATTATTTTATTAAACCGCTAATTGTTAGCTACGCCACTGGATATCATATTTCTAAAACCATTGTAAGCAGTGTTACTGCTTTTCTTACTAATCTCCGCTGGATGAGGCGGTAAACTTTCCTCCGCCTGGCCGGATCACTCTTTAGTCTGGAGGCGGCGTGTAGTAATGGCGCCACCCAGAGAGGAACACTGTCAGTGAGCACACAACCAACAACCACAGCAAGCACAAAGCGTGAAGGACGACATCTTTAATGAAACTCCAAGACAACAGTTGCTTAATGACATTTTAGACTGACGTCAGTGTGCGTATTGAATTGAGGGCAAAACAATAGTGATTTGTGACATGGTCATAACTTGATATTACCTGAAAGAAGAACACAGAGCATAGTAATGGTCCATCTTTCTGATGTCGGCCATTGTGACAACATAAATGAACAATCTGCTACTAAGTGTTCTACAGAATAGACGTTTGTGCGCACGCGCAAAACATCAACAACGTTCACAAAAACTGCTCTTCTTAAACACCAGTATTTAAATAAAGTTTACAGTATGTATGGTTTGTGTAAAAACATATATTTATTCATACAAGTTCCTGAGATATTCTAATTATTTATTTTTGTTTAGGTATGATTCTATAGTTAAATAGCTACATTTCACAGTCTTTCTATGCTAAAAATGTATTACTATTTTGTGAGAGAAAACATTGTCCAGCTGTCACTAAAACTACTTGATTAGATGTCCTGGACAGCTCTACTGTGTACTGGAGTAGGATCATTTCCCTTCCTTCTCTGACCATTCCTTGTAGCCTCCTGCATAATTCTGTGCACTGTAGAGACAACACACAGCAACACATTAAAGAAGAGAATAAAAATTTGTTGAGAATAAGAATGTTTTCCTCTATGGCTATATTAGCTTCTTAAACAATAACAGGTTTAATCTTGATCATACTTGATGAACCCAAGGCTTCTGGCTTTCTCTGTAGCAGCTTCTCCACGTCGTCCCAATTGGCAGTGAAACACCAGTTCGTGGCTATCCAGCTGGGGCTTTGGGACACCAAATTTGTCTTGAAAAGCATGTTCATCAAGAGAGAATTCCCTTTCCACATCTTGCACTGCAAGACACAGTAAGGACAATAAGGACATGGCATAGTCATGAATTAATAACTGAACAACATATATGATATTAAAGGACAAATCTACCCTGAAAACACATGAAATATGTTTACTTTGATATATCTGTGATCAGTTCAGCTATGGTAAAGGCTAGCACGTGCTTCCTCCGAGACACGTGAAGCAAAAAAAAACACACCTTTCAAGCTGCTTGTCATGTGCCACAGGTGATTAACACACAGGTGATTAACACACAGGTGATTAACACACGAAGCAGCTATCCAGCCCTATTTGCATGCGTGAACCTACAGCCAGCCCTGATTGTATTTCACTGATCTATGCAGGATGGGGTGAAAGATGAAATAAAAACAGTTGACTAAGAATTCCATTAAATAAATAAATCTTGAACACCATTTTAGATCAGTGTTAATTATAAAGATTAATATGATTTTACCTGACCTTTAATGAATTAAAAACAATGACGGTATTGCGCATTATTACAGATTGTTGCTCTGTAACTCACCTGGGATATGGATGGAGCCTGGGATACATCCTCTGTCTACTTCATCTTTGGAGCGCACATCTACAAGCACAAGGTCTTTACTCCTCTCTTTGAGGACTATGAGATCACTGTAGGAGATTTCCTTATCTAGAAACGTATAATACAAGCATCACATGTCAAGACTTGCTGTACAGCATGGTTCTCAAAGTGAATTTTTACTTTATTTTGTTATAATGGTGGATACTTAAATTCTATTTATAATATACTTATTGTATATTTATTATTATCTTCTTAAAGTTATTTGACTAAATTAGTTTAATCCAGATATCAATAATTCATTACCAAGCATGCACATAAATAATGTATTAATAAAAAGTAAATAATAGTTCTTTTCTGTTTATAGTTCAGGGATTATAAGTGCTATATCATTGGCTAATAAATAGGCAGAATATCATTGGACACATTTAAACAATTGGTATAAGATAGTTGGATTACGTTTGTAAAATTAATCTGTATTAAAGGACCCCAGTTTTTCTTGTTTTTGTTTTGTTTAGTTTTGCTTTATAGTTAACAGAGTTCTTTGTCTGTAAACACCTGCTCCAGAGGAGCTACTGTCTGGCATGGCCAGCCTGAAAAACAGGAAACACACTCATTTGATAAACGTTTGTTATTTACTATGCAAAAATCTACACAGGACTTCAAAAGGTCTAAGGAATTATTTCGTTATAACCAGCATAAGTGAATAATTATTCCCCAGTTGATGTAACTTTAATGTGAGCAGTACATTATACTATAAATCTGTGATTTCACCATCTATAAATCCGTCTTCAGAAGCGGGGAAAAGTGCAAGTCATTATTTACTGTCGTCCTAATCTTCAGGGATCTCTTAGTAACATCAGGGAAAAACAACTGATGAAACCCATATAACGGCAGAATAAAATAACCAAAGAATATAAAAACATGGTTCAGAAAGTAACACGAGCCATGAAAGCTGCAACAATAATAAAATCAATAATGCAAACTAAATATGAACCTGTACAGACCCAAGGATACAGTCAGAAGTACGAAGATAAAGAAAGCTTTTATCTGCCGCCTTAATCAACAAAATACTCAGCGCTAATGAAATTAACTTCATGGTTTACTTTATATAAGTAAGGCTTGTGCTGGTGAAAATAAAATGTATTCGAAGGTGTAGAAAATACTTACCTGTATTTGCCATGTTGACCCTTTAAACTGCTCGACAGCCAACAGATGAATGTATGTACTATTATACTTCCTCGTTGTTGAATTCATATACCAGGGGGCGTGTCACAAACGGGCCGTCCAATAGCAAATGGCTTTAAATTAATATTCAAAGTAGACACCATCCTTCAACTTTACGTAATGAATGTATAAAATAAAAGTCCTAGAGGACCGTTTAGAATTCATTAATGAAAACAAATAAACATAAAACCTTAAACATAAAAAAAATAAAATCAAGACAGTGCTTGCATATTTATATTATAAATGGCCCAATCAATTTTTTTTTGTTTTACAAAATGATCTGCAATTGAGAACTTTTATAGTAGACAATGTATATAGAACTGTAGTGTAGGTACTGTGTCTACAGAGTGGACCAACAAATTATGTATAATCACGATCTAGCAACGTACTCATTTACACAGCATTTTACCTTATTTCATTTAATTTTTGAATAGATCACATTTTTTTGATTGCATTAACATTCCACCTTCAATAATTTTTTCGTCACTTCATTTTACTTATTATATATTTATAGTACATATTGTTTATGCCATATAGGCTGCTATTTGTGAAAAAAAACGTACTGTCATTATGCAAAAAAAATAAATGTGCATAAATATTCAAAAAGTTGTGGAATAAATATTATTATTATTATTATAATAGGAATAATACATGGATTTGACTCAAATATACAATTAAATTAAAATTTATTCCACACTTTTTTGAATGCTACACCTAGGCATGCTTCACAATCAAATTTATTTATTTATTTATTCCCCTGTTTGTTTTTGTTACAGTTCTATCAACTCTCCAGAGTTGGACTAATCCTTACATTTTCAGTATACAGAAATGCGACAGACAAATCAAACTCACATGAAGTAAACCTTTTATTGATAAGGTCTCAGAGAAGACTTGCTTAAGTGTACGAATCCCTCAATACTGTTTTGGTACATAATGACATCCATAATGAGTCTCTTCACAGTGGATAGAATCCATTTCTACGGTTTTGGGTTCTAGTACAGCAACTGTGCATAAAAACAAACCTAATCAAACAAAACATCAAACTGCGGATCAATACTGTTTATCTGGAATATTGGAGTGCCACAAATCCTAGCGTCTTTATACCAGCTATATGTTTGCACATTACAAGCCACCTTTTGTTAGAAATATAAAATGTGATATTATGAACAATATTCTACTGCATAAAGGAAAATCTATACACTGTACATAGAGATATTTCGAAAAAAGCAAGTTTCACAGTTTTAAACTTTATTTAAAGTATAAACAATTTTGAACACTTTACATAAATTATTTTTGTCTATGACTAATTTGCTTAAGCAACTGAAAATTAATATAAAAACTTAATGAACATTTCATACATATTTTACAAAAGAAAATACTCTGCTTTCTTGGCTAAAAATGGTGACGTCTTCATGATTGTCGTAGAGTACTAAGAATAATAAATACATAAATAAAAAGAATGAACATAAAATAAAAATAAATAATTTCTTACACTAGTTACAGTTAAGCAGTTAATCTTGATAGCATGAATGTTTCGTTCTTTTATTTTTTCTGATGTTTCTGTACAGAAGTGCCCAAGTGAAAGTCTCACAAATCTACTGCAACCGAGATGTACAAAACTATCTTGTCTAAAGCCCACTCGGAACATCAGTGTTATCCGACACATCACAGATATTATTCTAATCTTCCAGTGACAAAACAAAACTATGCTGGACATTGACCTTATGCAAATATAGCCATAGATTTAAACTTGTTTAAAAAACAAAAAAAAAAATCAAAATCAAACAAAAGAAACAATTGTCCTTTGTTGGAGTTCTGCTTTCTTGATGGGTCATTGAGCAGTTTGTGGGTGGGACTTGCCTCAGCCGCAGTTGGCAGTCCTGTTATTGAGAATGTGAGGCCTGAGACTGATATGTCTGATAATCCACTTTGTGGATGTTGCTCAGTTCCAGTGTTGTGACTAGGCCTCGTAACAACGTGAGAGAAGCATCCTCTCTGCAATCTGGATCACACAGGAACATGTAGTACCATCTGGCACCAATGTCCTCTCCAAACCCAAAAAATATGGGTAAAAATATTTCTTTTTTAAAAAGGGGATTTGTTTTTCCATATTAACAGCCGATCTGTTTTATTTGCAGTGCACAAAAACAAAGACAAAGTTCTTGCAAATTATTTTTTGCCCATGGCAGTAACAATAATATTCTTTTTAAAAGTCCCTGCAGAGTTCAGAGATTTACCCCTTAAGTTTATTTATTCTCCGTGGGTAAAGGAGATATAGGTCAAAGGAGAACAGGGGTGAGAAAAAGAGTGGTGCAGAGAAAGAGAATGAAGAATGCAGAGGATAAGAATGCGGTCATAGTTCTGTTACCTCTTGCCCATCTCATTCTGTCTGAGGAACTGAATGTTGGTGCTGCTGTCAGCCAGTTCAGGGTATTGCTCCACAGGTAGCACATAGTAACCGTCATAGCCCTGAACTCTCCCTGTGGAGAGCAGCTGCTGCCTCTCACCCTCAGTCCACAGCCGGCTCCCTTCTTTACCATCCCGTGTCCTCTGCTGCTCTCGCAGCCAGGCGCCTGCCAGTGCCCGCTGGCGTGCCAGCTCAAGCAGCCGGGCGCGCTCCTCGTCCAGTGTGTCCTGCGCCAGACCGTAGCGCACGCTCAGGGACAGTGCAATTGACCGCAGCTCTACAGTGACGCCACGCCGTGAGCGTCCGTTCACCGTGACATTGATACCGGCTCCCTCCAGCACTTTGCGCCCATTGCTGAGACCCAATGCAAGCAGGTCTGCGTCAGCTGAGCCAAGCTTCACAAAAAAGTGGCAGTCACGGCCATCCTGCACGTAATGTGTTCCTTCCAGGTATGCAGCATTGTTGAGAACTAAAGCCATCTTCTTGCTATCGTCACTGGCTGTACTAGAGACACCTGTCACTACACGACCCTCTTTCACAGCCAGCATCACACCCCGCCCAATGATGGATGGTGCTGTGCCAAACCAGTGACCTGGTTTATCACGCTTGCTCTGTCGATCTTTATTGAGGAGCTGACCTTCTAAAGCCATGAAAGCCTGGCTGTGCCTCTCAGCCTCCTGTTGAACTCCAGACATCAGCTAAAGGGAGAAGTAGAAGGCTGGAGTTTAGTCGCAATAATTTTAATGAATATGGATTATTAATACGAACAGGCATTTCAAACATCTAAGCATAGTTGTTCAAATAAATATTTATGAGAAACATTTTGTAGTTTGCTTTCATTAATTCATCAAGTGTCTTTGTACATAATTCATTTTTCATTTCTAACACAAATCATTTTAAAATCTGTTTAACTGATCCTCAATGAGAGAATGTGTGCTTATCTGTTATTATGGTAGTCAGTGTAGCTTAAAATAAACAAAGAAGTGCCTTATTTTCCATCTCATCACTTATCTAAATGTTAGAGAATACCTTTTTAACAAAAATAAATGAGTTACGGAATTTACATTTACTGATGGAATTTTCATTGTAAGTGAGCTTCGGCAGGTCTTCACATATATACGCTACATGTGCAGTAAGGGTTTTGTTGAAGATTGCTCAAATTTTTTGTATACTGTAGCATTTTATCTGTAGCTTAGGGATATGATGCTCATGTTTTACTGTGGCTTTAACTTGAAAACTCACCTGGCCATTTTCACACTCCTGGCTAGCTTGGAGCTCATATGGTGGGTCCACAAAGTATAATGTGTGTTTAGGAAAGCCAGGGATGATGTTGCTGAGCTGGAAGCCGAACATCACCAGCCAACTCTTTACATCTGAACAAGAAAGATAAAAACCTTGTGATTTTAATTCAAAGACACTCAATTCAAAAGACTCAAGTCAAAAGCTCATATTAATCAAGTCTCATTAAATGCTCTCATTTTGTGTCATCCCCATATACTCTACTGTAAGACCAGACACTTACCTGTGACATAATTTTTCACATCCAGCATGTCGCTGAGAGGATTATTGTTCTTGAACATGTACAAGTTAAATGGAGCCAGGTCCTTGCTGATCTTCTGCCACATGGTATAATCAGGCGATGTCCATCTGGCCGCTAATACATCATAGTCCCTCTGTGTGAAGTGCACTAGCTTGGTCAGCGAATCATAGAGGCCACCGTGGAATCCGATTACCAGCTGGAACTCAGGATTGGAGTCGTGGTACACCTCACCGTAGGCCGTGTACTGCACCTGCTTGATCATCTGCCCGTTGCTGCTAAAGACAGCCAGTGGTGTTCCTGTGTTGTCCGAGGCGATATAGTACTCTTCACCGCTGCTCACCTCCATGGCGAACAGATGGCCTTGCAGGTCATGGTAGAGGGAGGTGATTTCTGAGCTTGAGTGGTTGAACACATGTGTGACTCGCACCGGATTGTTCAGGTCAGCGTAGAAAAACTGCAGGTGCTGGCCAAGGCTGTTCTTGGTGGAGACTCGTCGTCCCAGCCCATCGTAGCGATACTGCACACTCCATCCTCCTCCTACACGGCTGTAGGCTCTCATTAACTGTCCTTTTGAGTTATAGTCAAAGATGTCTGAGCCCCTCTGGCTGAGAAAACCGTCCTCGTCCAGCTTGTACTGCACATCGCCAAGGCGTGTGATTCGGTCACGCAGGTCGTAACGTAGTGGCATGAGACGGGCACTGTTTCCAGGGTTCAGTAGGTGCAGGTTGCCATTGAGGTCATAACTATAGCGCCAGGTGGACCAGTCATTCACCTTAACCCCACTGAGTTGCCCATCACCATCATACTCATAGCGGTATTGTGTTGTGTTAGCATATGGACCAATCTTCAGCTCACGTTTAATCACACGACCCATGTTATCATACTGCACCGTCATCCAGTACATGAGCGAGCGGAAGATTTCATACTGCACCTCTTTTATGCGGCCATGTGCATCAAAGTGCTTGCTGAGTGTCATTACGGCCGTGGTAATGATCTGATTGATGTCATAATAAATGACTCCGAACTTGCCAAAATGTTCCACCTTGCCAGAAATTTCATCATAGCGGTACAAGTCTACTGGTAGTGGCGTCTCACTGATGACTGGCTTCATGCTGGCTATGCGGAAACTGTTATCATGATAGGTGTAGTCAAAGCGGGCATTCACCATGCCTTCCTCAGAGAAGCGGTAGATCTGTTTGTCCACTAAAGGTCCCATCTTGCGATATCTTATAGTGCAAGAGAAGCCTCCACTCTGCAGATTGACCATCTTGAGTACACCAGTTGACTCATCATAGCCAAAAGTGACAGCAGTGCTGTCATACAAAATCTCAGAGAGCTTGGCCAGTTTACCATATTTGTAAAGGACACGGCGTCCCATACCCAGAAAGTAAGTGGCCTGAGGGCGGCCGTCTTCACTGAAGTCATATATGATGGAGGCATTGCTTTCAGGGGGGTTATAAGTGTTTCTGATATAGCCAATGGAGACATGGGTAAACATTGTGTGACGAGCCACGCTAGGCATGGTAACAGCAGTGATGCGTTCAGATGGGTCAAACTCGAAAATGTACTGCCTCTGACTCTGCAGGAGCAGCACCATGGACTGTATAATGAAGAATACAAGACAATTTTCTTAAATGAAATCATAGTTTATATAAATAATCTCAAAATATTATAGCAACTATTAGTAATTCCACATCTAGTATACTTTACTATACACATAGAAAAGCAGTAGCAATGTACAATTTTAAAGCCATTTGCTGACATATAGCTGACCTGAAAATGCACTGAAGTAATTTGAAATTTCACTGACAAACCTGAGCAGACCAGACACACTTACCTTGTCTAGGTAGCTGTAGCTCCACACCTTGCCATCAACAAATGTACGGGAGAGGATGCGTCCTTGTTGATCAAACTCTGTCCTCTCGCTCATACTGCCACGGTGCAGGCCCACCAGTCTTCCCGTGGAGGAATAGGACACGTTTACCACAGCCAGGCTACTGCTGGGCTGCCATATAGCAGGTCTGCCCTGAGCATCGTAAGTGATCCTTAGTGTGAACTTCCTGTGGTCGTCATAAATCTTCTCTGTCCGTGTGTTCCTGTCAAAGTCGATGGAGAGCAGATTGCGTCCGTGGGCCTGAAAAAAAGACACGGTAGCGATGTACCCGTGATGCTGCCACAAACCTATGAACATAGTTGTCCACATAAGTTGAGCATGTCTGAAGTTATCCAAGCAGTGCACCAGATTTACTCACTCTTAGTTTTCTGCCAAACACAGTGACCTTGCCCTTGGTCAGCTCCTTGCGCAGGCGCCACTCTATGGAGTTGAGTCCATTGTCAGTGGGCAGGGTGATGTTTCTGCGGCCGATGGTAGGGCTCACTGAACCGGCTAGGATGTGAGGTTCTGTATGGTAGCTGATACCCATCCCATTAGCATAGACCACTCTCAGCGTGCCGTTGTTACAAAGTTGGTAGCTGTTCCGTACTTGATCTGCAGAGCCACCAGAGTACCACAGATTTCAGTCAAAGTAATGAAGCATTTAATTTCCAAACCCACTAAATGATGTTATTGACAATAAATAACTTACTGTCAATAACATAAATAAAAAACTTGTTTTTTACTATAAAAAATGGATTTGCAATTTGGCTATGTTTGTTAAAATATGATTTTTTGGCTCTAATTGAAAATGATAATATTTTACTAGAAATGCACTTCTGTACATAAAATGCATTCATTAGACCAAACAGACTACATGTTATATAAATACTGTATGCTGACTTTTGCTTATCTGTTTTACTCAGTTATAGAGTAAATTAAGAGGAGGAAGCAGAGTTTTAATGAGAAATCTCTGTGAACAGATGTCGAGCAGGAAACAGCTGGAGATTTTAATGATTCTCAACTTCAGGTAGCTGAAAGTTCTCATCTTTCTCTACCCTCTTGGGCTAACTCCTTAATTAAACTTGTACATTTTCCCTCTCTAAGCTCCTAGAATACACTCTAATGGTATTACTTTAGTCTCTGTCTCATCTGGTGTATGGGTCAGGGAAAATTGGCCCAATTGCTCCTTTCCTCTTGGTACGAACCTGTTAATCATATATTGGTCTGCCAAGGCAGAGGCTTAGTAGACAAAAGGCTAATATTTTAACTGAGATGTACAAAAGCTGTTTGGCACTGCAGAAAAAAATCTCAGATACTATACTGTAAATTGCATACGCTTTTGTACAAATCTTCACATAGATCATTTACACATATACTGCATGAAAAACGAGGAATTAATGCTTGTTCCTTGGCTCATTTTAGTTCACTGGAATGTTATCAGTACACATACCTTGTACTACAGTGTAGGATGCTTCTACTGATGACAGATTGGTAATGACAGTGATGTCATCATCTCTGTTTGAGCTCTCGATGTCAATGTTAATGGATTTTTCAATCTCTCTATGTAGGCTTGTGACCATTCCGGTCGGATAAGTCATATTGGTAAGCCTCCCCTCGCTGTCATACCTGCAGGCACAACAACAAGTTCACAAAGCTAAACTTAACAAAAACAATTCTGAAATAAACAGTGGAACCACAATCAAACTCTGTGATTTTTATGACTTTGAAAGCTTCAGCAGGCTGTTACTCATGTAAATGTGCCATTGCATCATTTGGGTCTGACTGAAGCACAGCAGACCGTGTGTGAGTATGACTGTTCTGTCACATGAAAGCAGGCATCTGTTGCTCTCATGTGAACTTGTAGTGTAATATCAGAGATCAAAAGATTTGAAAGCATATCTTATGGTGAGGGTCCCTGTACTGGCTGATATGTCCCTCACTACTCTCTCACTTTTCTTTCCTTCAATGTCTGTCTGGAATTCCATGAAGGCAGTGTTTAAAGCATATCACAGATCTGTTCCAGACTAACTGATGTCTGTTTCAGTGGCACGCAGTGATGGCAACACAGTTTCTCTGTTATTTTTTTTTTCTTTTTGTAGGCGTGTGCAATTACATAGGCAGACAGCAGATGGAAGCAGTGTTCCACATAATTCTCATAATGTAGGGATGATCCTGAATACAAATGTTTACACATCCTGATTTCACACCGTCATAGGGGAATAGATACGTCATGCAAACCTCCATAACCCATTTTACTACAGAGGACGTTGAATCTGAACCTTATTAAAATGCTGAGTTCTTAGGTGTTTTTACACAATAGTGAAAAGAAGATTTGAAATAAATGATTCTGCACACACTCACACACACACACACACACACACACACATTCACTTACTCATAAAATGTGGTCCATCCTGTCTCGTCAGCCTTACTGGCAAGCAGGCCTGTGCTGCCACTGTAGCTAAGCTGTACAATCTCCTGGACAGCAGTGGAGATGGAGCGCAGGTTGCCTTCTATATCCAACCCAAGAGTTAGTACCTTGTTGTCAGGCAGTAACTGGAGTCTAACTGTGCTAGCTCCACCCAGGCCACCACCCTCCCTGTGCACTAGCACAGTGTTGTTACAGTTATCCACAACAGCAGCAAGTTCTCCCTCAGGTGTGTAGCTGAAGTTGTAGAGACTCATTCCACTGACCAGACTGATGGTTTGCAGGTGAAGTCCCTCCTCACTGAACACATAGAGCTCCTGTTCTCGTGGTGATGCCACCTCATATTGACCAATTGGGGTTGGGCCTGGGCGGTTGGCGTGCACAGCTCGAATGCGGATGTTGTTGAGGTCAGCGATGTAAAGTGTGCCATCAGGAGCCACTGCTAGTGAAGTGGGAGCATTGAGGCTGGCATCAGTGGCATAGCCTTCATCACCAGCGAAGCAGTTGCAGTTGACATCGTTCTTGCAGTCACACTCGGAGGTGGCACCAGCCAACAATGAGATCTCCCCATTGGCACTAACCTGCCGCACACGGTTGATTTTTTTCTCATCACTCTCAGCAATGTACAGCACACCAGAATGGGAGACAGCAATGGCAGTGGCACTCTCCAGTGCTGAATGAATAGCCAGCCTGCTAAGGGAGTAGTCGATACCTGGAACCTGGCAGTGCATGGGTCGCCCAGCCACAATGCTTACTTGATGGTTTTCAGTGATGCGTAGGATGACATTGTTCTCTAAAACGTACAAGGAATTGTCCATAGGATTGACTGCCAGGTCAGTGGGCCACTCCAAACGCACCTAAAACAGAGCAACAATCATGGTACATATTCCAAATAGACCAAGTAGATACCCATTCTCAAACATTTTGCAAGACTTGTGGTTAATAGCCTACCAATCAGAATTCATAGTATGTTTCTTAGTTCAGCTTCTAACCAGATACCGTCTGATCAGCTAAAAATGTGTTTCATTTTAAGCTCATACACCTTGAGAACCTAGCATGCAAGGATTAGTCCTCTTGCGCACCTGGCTGACGTCCATGCTGGTGTCACAGCTGAGCGGCCTTACAGCAGTGAGATCATTAGCCCCTAGCAGTGTGGAGATGATCCCATTTTGGTCCACCTTCCTGATCATGGTAGCATCCACGAAGAACATCAGCCCGTTTTTGTCAACTGCAATACCTAAGCCAGAGAAAAGAAGAGAAATAGTCTGCCAATGATTATTTTTTTCCTCAAATGTGCCATCAGTCGTTTTAAATGTTAGACCCTCCTATCCCATTTCCGCTCCAGCAATAATATACATCCATCAAATGTCACCTTCATCAGAGCATATCGGTTCACATATGGGGGTGGAAGATGAAATAGACCAAAATAGCTTTCAGAGACATTGAGACAATGAGAAACAAATAGAGGAACCTGTGTAGGTGTCTCACGGAGGAGGTCAAAGCTGGCTTTTCAGTAGTGTTATGACTGAACTGAGAGGCAGAATGACAGGAAGACAGACCCAAAGAGAGCAAATGCAGGGCACAATAGATGCAAGAATGCCTCTGCAGATGCTTCACTGCTCACAGTCTTCTGGGAATCAGGAACCAGGCCTCTGTAGTCTGCTACCCTCTCTATTCATGATTCCATATCGAAGACAAAAAAATGTGACAGAGTGACATTTCTGACAGTTTGGTGTCAAGTTTCTTTTTTTACAATCTATCACAGGATTTCCCTATAAGGGCTGTATTCAGATTCAGCGACACAAGTTCAACAAATACGGCAATATTTAAACAGGGAAAAATTCTCCCTAGTCGGTTACCCAGTGAACTGCTTAGGGTTCACAGGGGAGCAGCTTGCAGGGTTGCCAGATTTTTTTTTTTTTTGTTAAGAGCTTTTGGGACATTTTATTGGCTGTGTCTAGCATACTGCCTTTCAGGACAAGCATTACAAAATGTGGACTGACAAAGCAGATTGCATTAGTTCCTGTGCTGTCAATTGCAACAGGATGTACTGTACCAGGCAAGAGATAATAAAATCTAGAAACAATACAAATACAGTTTACACTGTTAATATTGTGTTAATATACAACTGAGAACATATTAATGATTCAAATAAACACCTAATAGCCTAAATATATTGATATATTGTGAATATATTAAAGCTGCTTGTCATCAACAGGACAAGGAAAAGATTGTAGTTGTTTATGATGCAATCATCACAATGTTTCATATTTGACAATATGAGTTTCACACACATTAATTAGCTGCAAGTCACTTAATAGCACTTGATACGGCACATCCTAATTTATGCATGATGAACTACAAAACAGTTTAATATTTTGTAATTACAGAAGCATGAAATAAAAAGCTTAGGCAGAAATGAAATGACGAGAATCAAATCATGAGAACAATTATTAATTTCTTATTGTGTGTGTCACTACTATGATTTAGACACGACTTAATATGATAACATGCAACATGAAGTCACGTGCACAAGGTGGTGTGTGAATTTATTTCATGCATTAATTCTTAATTAAATAAAAAACAATGTTAATTCCTTACTATATGCACATAGATCAACTCTGGATATAGCTGTAATGTATTTTTTATTAACAATGATTCTTACCTGTGATTTAATATTTCATATTTCAAACTGACTCATTTCTTCCACTTTATGCTATGATGGATTGTATTCATTTTAAAGCCCCACACATGTAACACATATTTCATAAATGGAATTTTTATATTTCATTTGATACATTATAATTTTTAATAATTAAACATGATGGGCATCCTGCTCCTCATCTTAAATATCTGTTTACAGCAACCGTTGTTATCCTCAAAAGAGAGCACAGCAGTGACTATGAGGCTTCACTGGCTGCTGATTCCCAACAGCCAACCTAAACTTGAATTAATAGCTTTAGACTTGAATGTTCACTTTCACTGAAACAAGGACTCTTTTATACATGATAGATGTCAAAGGCAAGAAAACCAAGATAAATATATTTTAACCTCTGCCTGCTGCGTAAGTGAATTTACCTAGTTTTTCTTCTATTTCTTTACTCTTTACCTTTTGGGCTCATGAGAGTAGCCTCCACAGCTTTTCCTCCATCCCCACAGCGCTCATCAAAGGGTAGACACTGCTCTCCTGTTCCTGCTACCACCTCAGCATTATCAGCCAGAAGCCGCCCCCCAGTGAGTGAACGCACTTTGTAAATCCTTCGAGAGTTTGTATCTGAGA
This sequence comes from Bagroides melapterus, assembly GCA_028566695.1. Classification (NCBI taxonomy): domain Eukaryota; kingdom Metazoa; phylum Chordata; class Actinopteri; order Siluriformes; family Bagridae; genus Bagroides; species Bagroides melapterus. The sequence goes on from JAOTRN010000036.1 coordinate 15,870,708, forward strand.
TGAACAGAGCCCCTGTAACTGGGTCTACAGCCAGGAAGTACTTATGTGTTGGGTTGTTGCTATGGGAAATGATGAAGGTAAAGTTAACAGCAGATACATCTTATTCAAGTATCAACAATTAAGTTAGAAGCCAAGGCTCACCTGTGACGAAAATCCTTATTTCTTTGGAGCAGGAAAGAGAAGATAAGAAAGTATAATTCCGACATGGTATGGTATGCTATGGTATTAGAAGGTATACGCAGGAAATGTATGAAATCCTCTTGGTATACCTGAGTTCTAACACACGAGTAGTATTGAGAGACGGATACACCCTGCGCACAAAATTCAGGTCACCCACGTACAGGCTGCCGTCGATACCTGCTGCCAGAGCGACTGGTGCCAACAGTTTATTCCCATCTGCCAATCCGTTACAGCTCGGACAAGAGATACTCCGCCGACGCCCATTACCCATAATGCTGGTTATGACTGGGGGCTGTTGGCAAACAAAGACATTCTCCCCACAGCCTTTATGAAGGATTCCTGGATTGTAAAAGAAAGCAGAATGTGTAAAGATTTAATAGTAAATAGAAAAAACAGTATGTTCGGAAAGTCAGTTTCAATAAAAACAGTTTATAAGGATTGTATTTTTACTGCTGCAGCCACATTGTTAAAATGTGCATTAGGTTATTGATTGACTCAACACTGCACTCCACAAAAAAGCACCCAGACTTTTATATATTTGCTCCAGCCCTCTGTCAGGTTAGTGGGATGAGCTTTGAATGCTACGATCAGACTTTTCTACGTTTATGTATTGCCATATGGTGTTAGCAATAAATCTAATTTGGTACTGACAGAATTCAAAGCAATTGCAGTAATTTACTAGGTTAATTTCTCTAAGTATTACCCTAGATGTTAAAACACACGAGAATGCATGAGGAGTAGGCAGGATTGAACGCAGAATGTGTGCTAGTAAACAGGTCATACCACTGCGCAGGTTGAGGATGTGGTGTTTGTCAAAAGACCATCCTCCAAGGTTAGAGGGCTCAAGTTCATACCCCTGCAGCACAGCTGTCCTCTTCTCCCATAACACCAGACTAGGACATGTCTCATACTCATAACCCACGGAGACTGCAAAGAGAATATACACAGAGAGAGCAAGAGAGCGATGGAGGGAGCAAAGGGGAGAGGAACAGAGACAGTGCATGTCACATTTTAGACATTCAAACCACTTTTAATTGATTAAGTGTCAAAGCCCACATTATAGATGAAGCTACAGTAGCTGAAAGAGAGGGAGGAGTGATAACTCAACTAGAAGCAACTAGCAGTGCAAAGGAAACACAGCATCATTAAAAACCCAATACCATACACCACATCTGTAAAAGATTCTAGTATTTGAGGCACCTGGTCTAATCCTTGTAAACTCTATCTCACTGAGACAGAAAGGATGATATAAAAAGAAGAAGCTCATTGATTTCTACAGTGAGAATTTATACATTTTGAATCAAATATTCTTTTAAAACTCTTAGTGTAAAATAAAATTTAAGATTTCATAACCCTTTCCAGCACCTCAGCTCCTCCATTGCAGTACTTCTTGCTTTTTTTTGTATCTTTGAAAACGATTAGAATAAATGAATATTATCACTGATGGTGCCTGGATAATGCCTCGCTCTCTGAACACAACCCACAGTCTACCTCGCTCATGGACTATTAGCTCTCAATAGAATATTTGTTTTTGGCATGCATTCACATGTATCTGATTGCTCCTACTCTACCTTCCTTTTACATGACTGGTTTTTAAAAAAATGTTGATCTGAATACTGACACATCGTGTTTTGAAACTTTTTTGTCCTTCTCCAATAGAAGAGAAGATATGTTCCTGTTCCTGTGCAAGTCTATAACCGCATCCTTTACCTGGCAGTGTTTTATGAGGGAGAACACAAAGAAGGCAGAAGTAAATGTAGGTCTTCTCTAGTTCTACATCTATTTAACTTATTCTAATAGTCCTAACTATTTATGTAAATAATAATTTAAAAAAAGAAATGAATAGCAATAAAAAGAATTCCAGCTCCCTAATAAAAACTCACCTACACACACTGTAATAATGAGATGCAGACACAACTGTAGAATTTTACATACATTACTATAAATCTATTAAAGCTTTAGACAAATTTCTGCATGTGGATTTCCATGATTTTGTATATAGCTACAATGAGAGGATGGGGAGGCAGAGTAAATAGAGCCAAGCAGATAGAGGGGTGGAGTTGCTATCACACTGTTTGCACACACCAAATCAGTGACAGAGTTCGATACTCAGCAATTTCCTCCCAGCACTGACAGCAGCGTGGATACCTGAAGCCCTATTCCCCAAAGCTAGTGCTGACAAGAGCTATAGGCAGAGCGCTCTCTTGTATCACACTGACTCCTTGGTTAACACGGCTGAGCATCGATCGTATGTATCTTATGTTTAAAAAAAAAAAAAAAACTCTATGTGAGCTCATATTACACAGATATACAGTATTCTAACATATTTGAACCTAAATTTTTACTCACCTACTGCCTCAGAAAGACCATAGACTCGCTGGCCATAAGCATCTGTCTTATCCCATATGAAAGTGTAGGCCAAGTTAGGCGACGCATGGAACCACTTTTGAAAGAGGTGACCTTCCACAGCCACCATCAGGTGCACCTTGATCAGGCTGAGCGGCACCACTGCCTGGGTCATGGTGATCTTTAGCAGCGAGCGGTAGCCTGCTGCCCGTGAGCTCAAGTGACCCAGTTTCAGATTGGTTCCTGGTATCTCAATCAGTTCATGAAGAACCTGAAGAACATAAAGGTCCGAGTTAGCAGTTAGAAGAAATTGGTGGAAATTCTCCCTCAGGGATAATGAAAAATAGATTAAGCTCAGCAAAAATGGAAAAGAATGAAGGAAAAGAAAACATGATTGGATAAAGGAAATGAAACTAGGAAGAAAAAAAAATTAAACTACAATTTTAATCAGATTCAGAAGCAGCTCATTTAGGAAAAAAAGTACTCTAGTTAAAATGTAATATCTGTACGCTGTAGTCTCTGCAATGTCATAAACTGCAACTCGAGAGAAGCATGGTTAACTGATGTGCAATGTAATGGCTGAATGAGTAAAGTGCTTTGACAGAGAAAGGCTCTGGAAGAAAAAAAAAACTGCTTTTATTCTAATGCCTTGGCAAAAGAAATAGAGAACATGACCCAGAACATTTTGTGGAACCTTGTTCTGACCTGAGTTTCAGGGATAATGGACCTTTCTCCAGGCCGAGAGCTAAAGAACGAAGACAAGGGCGAAGCCACCACAACTGGATCAGGCCTCACAAAACCACTCAGGTCGCAGCCTGGGATTGTGTTCTCCTCCGTTTTCATCATGAGCGTGTCCATGGCATAGAAGCTGTTCCATGGGAGCCACACTGTGCGCTCTTGGCTCAGGAACGGGGCACGCTCAAAGTGCAGCGTGAGAGAAGCACCTCCGTTAGCGATGAGGTCAAAGCTGTGGGAAAGAGCCGAGAAAGGAAAAATGTGGAGCGAGAAGAAAAACATAATTACTTGTGCTGTACACATTATTGATGGCGCTATTATACTCTAAATGATTTTACAAGTCAAAATGCCTAGTTTTCTGGGGGGAATAATTAATTTCATTGATAAATTGCAGCTATTTAAACAGAAAAGCTGTGGGTTTACATGACCCCAAATAAATGTAATAAACACTTGTTCTGTATTTCTGTTTTTAATGCAGTGGTATACATCAACAGCACTTGAAGCTGTAATAAACAACAGAGTAGACAGATTTAACAATGTAATAAGTAAACTAACCTCCAAACAATAGAGAGGGTGGAAGAAAAGTATTAATGGCAGTTTATGGTTGCCGATGGAAAAGTTTAACTGTTATGGCTTTGAATTTACTCACGTTCCGTCCTGGCGTGTAAGGGTATATCCATAGTGAGGGTACTTAACAAAGGACACATTGACCCCCACCAGGGGGGTTCCATCTGTTGTCAGAACCTGGCCTCTTATCAGGGATGCCAGACTAAAAAACACAAAGTGCATTTAACTGGTAAACGCCTTTAAACATGCAACCTTGCAAAAAAAATGCAAGAAAGTATGAAAAACAAAAACTCTGTCCTTTGCAATAGGTCAAAATCAAACAATGACACAGATTCCTTCCTGAAACAATACAATACATTAAAAGTAAACCTGGTGCCATACCTGGCATTGAATGGGTTTTCTCCCTGAATGATATGCGTGCTATCCCGGCCGACCAGCATGTTGACACGCTCATAGAAGGAGCGAACTTTCTGCACTGGCAGCTGACTCTGCTGGATCACCTGCAACGGGTCTCGGGAGCCACGACACAGTGGGCTGTTCTGACATGGGCTCTGGATACAGCAATCTGGGTCCATGCAGTCTGTCAGCCCATCTACAGGCAGAGAGAACAACCCAGACAGACATTTAATAATTTATTTCATCACTCGCTTTCACTTCGCTTTGTCCTCTCATTTAAAGCATGAACTGATGAATTTCTCTACTTTTGATTAGGCCAAAAAATAAGAGTACAAAAGATTTTCTGCCACGCAGTTACTGCCGCTTTATATTCCATCAAATTATCTGTGGTGTTTCTCTGATGTTTTTAGTTAGCTTAATAAAGAGGACAGCTAAAATGATGCGTTCATAAACACTGTACACTTTCGGTAGCAGTAATAATTTTTAAAGCCGGATTATATTGTGTTGCCATTTGCCTTCATGAATCAAGAACAAGAGGGAGAGACAAAAGTGAATACATAAGGTGGGCCTAGAAAAAAGGCACCTTGGGTCAGAGAAAGCATTTATCTCTTTAGCTGCATCCCACTGAGACACGCTGCCCACTCAAAGTCACTCTGACCCTTGTGTGGGGAGACTTTCAAGGCCACCCTAATAAACCCCTACATAACACAGCACTACATGACAACCTACATGTAAATGACCTTAAATTTCCAGTTTGACCTATTTTCCTCAAAGTGGAACCATAGAAAATGTCCAGTCTCTAACTTTATTGTGCTTGGTTTGGGGTCGACACAGTGGATCATCTGATCCGCATATTTGATTTTAGCACAGTTTTTACGGCGGATGCACTTCCTGAAACAACACTTGGGGCTTGGGACTTGCATTTCCAGTTAACCCTTCAGTGAGTGGGTTGGTTCCCTGCCCAGGAACCAAACCCGGGCCGTGACATTCAGAGCACAGGACTGGTTTAAAGTCTTTAAAATAAAACTAAATATTATATATTACAGTTATTATTTTCAGGGCATCTCAGCCAAAAGGTTAATAAGGTGAAATAAAAGTGACAAAAAATGAAGGGTTCTGAAAAATCTATGGTTCAAGTTTTTTTTTTTTGGATAATATGAAAATGGAGACCTGGAACTGAGAAAAGTGAAATGCCCATAAAGTTTGTTGAAGATATTTTTATAATGCACATTTTACAGCCTATACTGCTCTGTTGCCAATTTTGTAATTCCATTTGACATGGGCAAGTTTATGGGAAAGAATTTGACAGAGTACATTTTAGCTAGGGACCCTCATTGCTGGCAAAGAGCTCTAACCCTTTCTTCATAAGCATCTTCTTAAACTACGACAGGTATTACGTCTTGGTGTTTTATAATAGAGGCTCGCATGAATGCTTGCTTGAGAGTTTTGAAGTCTTGACTGGCCTGTTTCGTCCAATCTAGTTTTTAGGATATATTCCATACAATCAGGGTGAAGAGGCAAGTATGGCACAAATGTTTCTAAAAATAAAAGCAGGCGAAAGCTAGAAATCACTGCCGATTATACAGCGTTAGGTACTCTGTGACAGCACATTAAAGTTGTCCATGTAGACTCCCTCTCTCTTCATGAGTTACTCTAAGGATGCAACATGGTGCGCATGGAGATCCTTCACAACAAATTATTTTCCATTAACCTCTGCATAAATTTGTTCCTCAGTATTAGATTAGATCCTGATATTGTGCATCTAAGTGCTCAATACATCTCTGAGGAAGACATTTATGAATGCACAAAATATGGAAGAAATTTTGGCATATAGCCTGACTAAATATTTTATTAACAGAGTGTTAGTAAAAACAATTTCTTTCATCCTGCTCTTTTATGTGAATCAAACTACAGGAACTTGGGGGATGGGACGTGTCTACTTTCATGAATATGGTACAGTAGATATCTTCATTTGTTGTGTCAGAATCTGCTGTCTTGGCATTGCTGAGCTGCACGGGATCGGGGGGGGATGAATATGTTTCTGGGACATGAATAGGAGCATGCTTGCTTCTCCCCAGGAACAGTTTATTAAGATTAATTGCAAAGTCAATGAGAAAGTACAAAGACAAGTGACTGTCTCTATAGGCTACTTTAATAGACTACTTCTAAGACCTTGGCTAAAAATGATGATGAAAGCTGGGTTGTCCCACCACCTGCAGCCAGTGTAGTGAACTCCAAGGTGAACTGTGCCATTGTGTACTGTCTCGGCTTGCAAGTTAATAGGTGCTCACCTGCCTCTTTGCCCTTGGGTGATGATTGAAGACATTGCAAAATAAGTTAACTAAACAATTCTATGTGCTGGGACAGCTTGCTATGAATCTGTGTAACCTCCTGCTTCCATTCTTGTGGTGAAGGCGTCTGTCAGACAGAGGGATGTGAGCAACATGAGCTATTACTCTAGCTGAAAATCATAGTAGTGTAATTCGACTACAGAGTGAAGAGCCAACGTTGCCGCACACATCTGCCATCATTCACGCATGTCTAATTCCAGTATTACTGCATATATATTTTTTTTTCAATGGAAAAGCAATTTACTTATTTTTAATTGAATATTTACTAGATTATTGTAAAGCATTTTTAATATTTTTAGTAATGCTGAATTCTGGCTTGGTTGGTGCTGTCTGACCTCCTTCGTTGTCTTTGTTGTCTGCGCAGGAGGTTTCCATGGCGACATTGCACCCTGTGCCCCTCCAGCCTGTCTTGCACTCACAGTGCCAGCTGTTCTGTCCCATGGTGCACTGCCCGTTGCCATTGCACAGGTTCGGACATCCGTCTGCAAAAGAGGTAGGACGCAGGGAGAGAGAGAGGGAAGGACAGAGGGTACAGTTGGAGTAAGAGTAAAAAAGACACTAAACGTTAAATAAAATGTTACGTCAGGTCACTGTTTGGCATGTTCTATAGTGCCTAAGGGCATGCAGTAACATGCACACTCACACACATGCAATGTAGACATAAACACACTTGCAGCACTCCCTTGAGATCTTGTTGATTTGGGAATATTTGATAAGAGCACGTATAGGAGCTCCCAGTGGGTTAATTTGGGGGAGATGATTTGATTCCTGTGGCTTGCACACACAGCTCTCCATGTGCGAATGTGATTAGGAGAAGCTGGAGACAGATCAGATCAGATTAGAAGTCTTGTGTGTATCTAGGTGAAAGTGTGTGCATGGTAGTAGGCAGATTTAGAAAGAGAGATGAGTGGGAGCGAGGTGACAGAGTAGGTGAGAGCCTTGGGTTATGTGATGAGCTACATGTAAGAGTGGGAATAAATTTGTGTGAGTGATTTTGTCAAATGTATGCCAGAGGCTGAGATATGCCTTAGAATTAAGTTTAGAGTTCCTACTTAATAACTTCATAAAACATTTAGAAGACATATATATATATTTATAATTGGTGTTTCTGTATAAAGTGAGAGTTCCTAAATTACTGAAACAAGTTATGCTTGAATGTTTGTAAGAGTGAGAAAAAGAAATAAAAAAAGGCAAACTATTTTCTTATTTCCTTTATAAAGGTCCGCAATTACAGTGAAAAACCTATCACAGTTGTTTGATGTGAGGTCACTGCATGTATTTGTGGATGCTCTGGGGAGAGTTTGTGTATATATATCTGACAGCTGAGCACACCGTCCCTTGAAAAGGGCAAACTCCATATTCCTGCTGCTTTACCAGGACATAATTAAGCACCCTGGAGTTATGGTCTGTCATTTCTTCATAATCTGGCACTTTGGTAATTAAAACATGAAATATTTTGCCCAACAGTGACAAGATTAATGCTAGGAATGATGTATTACCAATTATATTCCAAGATACACCAAAAATTTCCAGCATGGAGGAAACTGATGAAACTGTAAGAGGATTATCACATATATCAGTGTGAGTTCAGCCATGCTTAGGCTAAAAGCCCAAAGATTAACCTTAAACTGTTAACACCTTAGCATGTCGGTGATTTCACTGCTGGTCATCATGCAGATATGGCCTTTCGGAACAGGCCAGTATCTTTTATCATATGGTCATTAGCTGTGCCTAATTTGGCACAGGTGACATTTCAATGGATTTGTGGTAAGGGAGGACGTTATGGGCAAAAGAGCATGAAAAACCTTGAATGCACTAAAGCCCATTTACCCTTCATGAATCAAATGCAATGCGGCTTTAATTAATACAGTTTTCGACATCTGTGGTCCTTGAGATGCCACATTAACAGCTCACTATGCATTGATTGTCACACAATATTGAGTTGAGAGAAAAGTCACTTAGAAATGATTGCTTTTTAAATTAAGTTGCCATTTTAGACAGCCAAATACTTACGAAGCACCAAGACAGCAGAATCTATAGTGGCCATTGATCTTTTTCCTTGGGCAGGACTGAGCACTGCCCCTCTTTTATGCCAAAGGCCAGTCAATTCTCCCCACAGTGCCTAGAATAAAGTGGGGCTTCACAAAGTATTAAGACACCAAGCTAAAGTAATGTGATTGGACATCATTGTAATCCCTTGAAAAAGGAGGTGAAATTGCCTTGGGTTATGGGTCAGTAGACATTCTCAGAGAAGGAGAGATGAAGGTGGCGAGAAGGCAGAGAAAATCCCTGTATGTATTTAGAAGCCAGGTAGACTAAGATGTGTACTACAGAATGTAACTAAAGGAAAGAAAGCGAAGAGAAAGAAAGAAAGAAAGAAAGAAAGAAAGAAAGAAAGATAGACAATCAGACAGACAGACATTAAGGTCTGAGAGTGTGACAGTGAAAGAAACAGACCGGGAGGGAAAACCTGCTCTACACCACATTCCACAATCTGCTTGTGTGCAGCTCTATCCCCTTTAAAGGTCATAAAACTAAAGGTTAGATTCATAAATCCTCGAAACTATCCTTAGGATGGGACTGATAAAAATCAAATAGTAAGAGAACCTATAAAATACCCTCCACTAGGATTGGCTTCATGGTTGTACTACCACAAAGTCAAATTTCTCCCTAAACTTCTCATAGATAGACACTGCTAGAGGTTTAGCTCATATCGTCTACTGCTACAGTATGACGCCACATAGAAGAGAAGTATGAAGAAATGTTTATCAGATATGAAACTTCTGGGACACCTATTAAATAATGGCACACAACTAAATTATTATTTCTTTATGCATGTCGATATGTATATCTAATTCCCACACTTTGATCTAACATCGGTGGAGAAATTGAGAAATGCACATTAGTCTTGCATGCCTCTTCAGCCCCAGTGAGCATGGCTTACACATGTGGTCCAATCATGCATTTGTTCAAGTGTTAACCACGTTCACCTGGAGTGCACCGGCATGTAAAGTCAATGTGCACACAAAGTTTCTGCAGAAAGGCCATTCCTTTAATGAATTTTCCATTAGGGTTGTGCTTTTATTTCAATCTATTACAATTAAATGGTAATGCATGATATTTTGGAAGAATACACCAGGAAGAATTCAGCACTGGGTTTTCAGCTTTGTCTAATTTAAATATTAAAGGCCCCACTGATGCATCCTAATGGGGTGATTACTAAAGGTCCATCCCACACCCCATAGTTGATTCTTATACTCTGCTGGAGTGCAGAACTCTATTAGTAGATGCTGAGACAAAGTCATTACAATGTCTTGCTATGGCCCTATGCCCTGCAAGCAAAAATATTGCGGAAAAATTCTGCACCATCTCCCTGCCCTCAAAACTCTGCATCAGTGGCTCATGAAATTCAACAATTACCTCAGGATCTTTGCTTTCCCTGGTGCCTTTAACCTCAGTTATAGTCCACCAATTCAAGCCTTTGCAAATCCGTGGCACATGTGCCAGCTCCACCTTGGTTTGTTTTCTCTAATTCAGCTGTTTTTATTTGAGCTCTACTCTGTAGGGCAAATAGGAAAATAAAAGACTGTCCTCCCTTTTTTTTTTTTTTTTTATGACAGAACACTATAGCAGGTTCACACTGTAGATGGATCCTGAAGAGACACATCATCTTTGATTTCTATTACTCTGCCAGAGGTGAACTGTCAGTGACCGCTGAGTCCTTTCCTTGCACTTTGTCTTTTGATGAGTACCATGGGGAGAAAAATATGAGTCCTGGAATCCTGGAAACACGAATGGGTAGGTTGAAACTGTATTCAGTGGGCTTACAGTACCATTGTCGATGTACCGGACCACTGGAAAGTCACCAGTGATTATTTGAGAGGGATCTGAAGCTTCTATTGAATAAAAGCTTAAATCCATAGGCATTAGAAAATCTCACACATCACAGAAAGACAGAGAATGATCTGAGGCTTTATAACTTTTGTTATAATAAACTTGTACAAGAAAACACGGACGTAAAAAAACACACACACCTGCTCTACACAGCTAGGCGCTCTACTGTACACCACCAAAATCTAGTCTACAGGACACACTGTGAGAAGCACACAGTCTCTACACAGCCAAGCTGTCAGGAGAAGTGCTTGCGGCCAGTGCTACGGTGCAGCTAGCACTAGGACATAGTGCGGGCGAGGTACAATACCTTCTTTAGTTTCATCCCAATAGTCTGCAATAGAGAGAGCACGCAAAGAGGGGGAACAAGAGGGCGAAGTGAGAGGCAGGAGACATGCACACATGCAGTTATTTTGGAATATATGAGAGATTTCTCTAGCGATGCCACTTGGCTTTAAAAAGGGTTTAAGGGACCATATATGGAGCTTGATGGCTGACTGTTTGAGAGTAGGTATGATGACAATAGCCAGACAAGCTCTCTGTAAAGCTCTATGGGGGAATGAACTAAAATCAAGAGATGTTCAGATAGGTAAGTCTTCATATGAGACACTTGTGTCATCCTCCGAGTGACAGACTCTCTCTCTCTCTGGCTCAGACATGTATGCACACATATACACTCACATACAAACGTACACTCACACTGCGACTTCTAGACACTGACAGAAAGACATGCTCATGCTCATAGTTTTCTTATGTTTCTTTTCATGAGAGAGAAGTCAGAGGCAAGCTAAAGGTGTGATTGTCTTCAGAAGACATCTGGAGCTTTCACTTGCTGTTCTGTTATGTGACTCAACACACCTGTCTGCGTTGTTTGGCATGTAAAAGCAAATTCTTCTCTCAAACAAAACACAGTTTGAAAGCTTCCCAATTCTTCCAATCCAATTTTACCCCAAGTCCAAACTTTCAATAGACTTGGAATACTCTAGAACATACAACAGCAGACTTTGGATCGTGTCTCCTTTTTGACATTAAAATGGCTTAATACAAACATTATATATCTTCCACTTTAAAACTCAGACTCTCTATTCTTTTTATGTAGTTTTTCTGTCTAAATCTCAAATTGGACTGTGTAATTGGGCTTTTTTTAATGTATTATTCCTTTTCATTTTATTTGAGTCCTATTCCTACATATATCTCCTACGGTTCTCATTATGTATAAGGGAACGTGAAAAACAGTGTAACTTCTACTCCAGCATACTTCTATCAGTCAGAAACCCAGTGTACCACTTTAAACCAGCGGATTTCAATCTGAGATCTAGGGAAACCATTTCTGTTTTCCATGCTCTGGCAGCCCTTATCCAAGCCACAAAGGGCTTGCTATTGAGATGATGAGCTGCTTCAGACAAGTGCAAAGACTGGAGTTTTTATGACTACAAAAACCATGTTCTAGCTGATTACTGTTTTTCTTTTGTACTAAAGAAGGGCTTTGTCCCTCCCAATGCTCTGTTGCTTTGAATGAATGAGACAAGACAATCAAAGTATCTGATGAGAGTGGATGTGTGTGTATAAATGGACAGAGGTATATGAACATATACTTACCGATGGTGCAGTGCTCTCCATTCCATCCCTGGTGACACTCGCACTTGCCGTCCTTACAGGTGCCATGTTTTACACACAGGGGACTGCACACACGCTGATCACATGCCTCCCCTGTCCAGCCCTCTTCACAGCGGCATGAGCCACCCATGCACACACCGTGAGTCCCGCAGTCCACCGAGCACACCTCTGTAGACACAGAAGACATATTTATAAGTAAAATAATTTAAACAAACACATTGAAAAACAAATTTCAGCTCATCATCAAATGATGTCTTGTTTCTGTGTAGTTTACGAAATAAATACTAACTCTTCAGCTACATATTTGATGACAATCTGATGACATATCTGTGAAAGCTGATCACCAGATATTGTCTCATTGCAGAGCTTGGTTAGAATTTCTGGTCCAGCCCCTAATTAAGATGCTGTAAATAAACACTACACCAGACTGGGTATTTCAACATCTATTCATCCTCTAGAGTCCCACAAGCTTACATCATGGGTCCCCCATTTCTTAAAGTAAACATGTTGCCCAAAGCTAGTAGAATTAACAAACAGATTTGCTTTCATCAGCATGCAGCTCTATTTGTGTTTAGCATCAAATGCCTACAAGATGATCAGCTTCTTGTTTGTTTGCATTATCCAGTACAAGTTTGACCTACCAGTATCTAACCTACCCTTTAAATCTGCTCCTAAATCAAATGTTCACATCTCTGCTGCCAGAATCCTCACATGCTTGAGAATGAAGGATCACAATCCACAAGCTAAGTCTCTTTGCTGGCTAACCGTATGCTGTTTAAAGAATTTCTAGATGATTCTGATATTAATTTCGAAAGCTATTCATATTATTCTTCTTGCCAAACCTCTACCTTAGTGAACTGAATATTCCAGAAGATCAACAGGTAAGGCAATTCTTAGTTGTACATCATTCAAGTTGTAGATCATTCAGATTTTAGTTACCTCAGAAATCCTCAGAAATTTGCCTGCTTTCACTTCTCTTATCAATTTTAAAAAGCGAATGTATTATTCATCAAACACAGTATTCTTATATTTCACTGTGCCTCAATGGCTGCGTAAAGCACTTGGTAGGCATCATTAAGAAAATGCTATATGAGTAAATATCACTATTCATAACTGCAAACCTAACACTGAGCTAATCTAAATTTAAGATAAAGTGTGTAAGCCTAGTAAGAAAAAAACATTACGGGTTGCTCATATATTATTAACATCTGATTTTAATACAAAACAAACTGCAAAAGCAGTGAGCTGGTACTGACCGATGGAGCAGTCTGGGCCCATCCAGTTCGAGTCACAGCTACACAGGCCCGTGTCAGGAATGAAGGCACCATGACCGTGACACTGATCAGGGCACTGGGCTCTGGGCAGCTCACAGTGTGTTCCACCCCAGCCTGGTTTACAGTGGCACTCACCACTCACACAGATACCATTATTGGAGCAGGAAGGGTCCAGACAGTCCACTGCACAAAATAAAACCCACCACAGAATACTATTGTAAAAGAAAATGGCACATTAGATTGGATCAACATTAAAAGATTTGGAAAATACTATAAATGAGTGATGACCTGTATGCAGTAAGTAAAATACTAATATGCAAGGCATAGCGAGTGAGTCTTTTGGAGTTTGTGACAACACACACACATACAGTATACACACACAACCTTTCATCTGCGCATAAAACAATCAATACCCTTCACACTGTATGTCTGTACTGTGTATGAGATTTTCCTCTCAAATACATTCCCATCTCCCTGTCTATCTCCTTCACTAGTCCTTCTGAATGGTCTTGGCTGCTCTTTGCCCACTACCTTGTGCTGTTCAACAGAAACTGATACTCACTGCTAAGTTGCCAAGGTGATCAGACTACTTAAATTGAGTGAAATCTATTTGACAATTTGGCTGCCCTTAGCCGCAGTTTGGTTGGATCACCTCCTTTCTATACGACACCATGTCACCCTTCACTTTCATACCACAAAGTCATTTGCAGAAGGCTGTTCTTTTTAGGCTGCAGAAATGGTGCATCACATTTATTGATTTTTGTGCTTCTGCCACTCTAGATAAATTGCCTGAGCAACTATATTGTGATGAAAATCTGACATGGGGGAAGAATGAGAGAGAAAAATGTGCTGTAAAAAAGGAATAAGTGCCAACCTTGGACTCGAAACAAACTCCAGCTCTTTTCATTGCTGATGTGCTCTCTCTGTCTCTAAGATGATGTGCCTGCCCTGTTCTCAACCCAATATTTCCTCTTACCTTCATCTATTTTTGGATGTATGCCTCTCTGGCACACTTTTCTTGTCAAACATACAACTCCTTGTTCTTCTGCTCATCTCTCACCCCGCCATTCAACAAATATCATTCTCGTGTGAATTTCATTTTTTTTTTAATTAATAGTGTTTTCTTACCAAACTAAGTGGCACTCTTATAGAATATATAAAATAATCATTGATGCCTTCGAGGTATTTTGTGGCTAATGGGCCAGGTGTTCTTATATAGAGTTTTTAATGGCATAAACATACATGCCAATCAACACAGAAATGCTTGTGGGAAGACTAAATCAATATTAAGAGTCTGGATTTATGAACACCAATAAAAAATGGAGAGATTCTTTTCTGGGAATTTGTAGCCTAGTGAAAACTTGTACTACTTAAGAAAACACACACACGCACAAACACACACACACACACGCACCTTCAGCACAGTTCTCTCCCTTGTAACCCAGTGAACAGATACAGGTGCCTTCCTTGCAGGTTCCATGGCCACCACACTGAGGATCAATGCACTGATTTACAGGAATGTCACACTCTGGTCCCTTCCATCCACTGTAGCAAGTACAGGAGCCTTTTTCATACTGTCCGTTACCACTGCAGAGAACTGGACATGCAGCTGTGTGTGTGTGTGTGTGTGTGAGAGAGAGAGAGAGAGAGAGAGAGAGTTAGTTTACAACAGTTTACAAAGAGCTCATCGACTCCATTGATGACAGATGGAATAAAAGACTTGATTGCAGCATACATGTCTGTGGGAACAGAGGATATGAGGAACAAAGAAATAATGGGCATGTACAGCCTGCATGCATAACAGCAGCAAAACAGCAGGGAACAATTCTGACACATTTTTATGGACCTGCTTATTATTGTGGCACAGATTTATTTTAATTCATTCATCTTCATAATTATCTTTATAGTAAGCGATGATCCCAGTCAGGGTCACAGCAGATTCCAGGAGAAGTGAGTGTGAGGTGGGAATTCACTCAGCAGGCGACACCAGCCCATTACTCGCCCTCCTGTACAGGCCTGATGTCACAAAACAATACACACATACACGCTCACTCACACACTCATTCACACCCAGGGACAATTTAACATATCCAATTCACCTAGCAGCATGCCGTTGGAAGGAAGCTGGTGTACCCTGAGAACATGTGCAGAAACTCTGCACAGACAGTAAATGTGGTCCCTGTAGCTGTCCTGCCTTTATTTTAATTCCCCTTCTTAAATTATTAAGCACAAAAAGGCAAAAATGTACAATCATAATTACTTACTGGCACCACTGCGGCTTTTTTATTGCTGAACTTTCCACCCATACAACAAAAAACAGTAGAGTGTGCTAAACTAAAGACAGTGAACATTTTATGTCATTTAATTACAAGTTTGAACAATTCAATTCAGCTGACATTGTTTATGTCTGTAAATGATTGAGGTTTCGATAAAATATAGTTAATTGAAGATAGCAGCCTGTTAAACAGCAAAATAATAATTAAGTCCAAACCTTGTTTTCTTGTTTGTTTTTTTTTGTTTCCTGGTTATGACTCATGCTCCTGTTTCCTGTTCATGGATTACACCCAGTTTATTTCTGCCTGGCTGTCTTTTGACCCGCTCTAACGCTCTATCCTGCCTCATCTCGCCTCATGTCACAGCTTTGAGAACGATGGCTTTGAAGAAACATATGAATAATGTTTACTCTATAATCTCTGAAATCTGAATAATCTCTTGTTAAAAGACAAAATGTAATAATGCAATATGAAGCACACTGCTTTTGTGTGTGGATGACTATAATTGGTTGGGACTTGTGAATAGTGTGTATGTAAGCGAATACGAGTCTCTCACTATGTGTGTCAGTGTGTGCTCATTAATGAGTTGTGATGGATGAGTGTAGGGATGGGAGAACAGATGTGCTCATTGGTTTTTGTCTCATTTATAAGTCTGCAACCATAAAGAGTGAACTCCTTCATCTCAAACACCCCTGACGACAACACACACACACACACAATGCACAGTGCACTAGTCCACCATCCTGTTACAAGCTGTGGTGTTGAGATGGTTGCCTCTGGTGATGTATTTGCAATTTACTTTAATGAATGCTGCTCAAACATGTCCCCCAGTGGCATTTGACAACAGCTGACTGTGCGAGATTCACCATCAGCTATGTCCCCAAACTACATTACCCTTAAACCCTGCCTTAGATCTGTGCATCTCTCACCGGTGTGATCTCAAACTTTTATTGGAGCATTTGGGGTGAAAGAGAGATCTGATAGCATACAATGTTTTCACCATACACACACACACACATGCAAATCTCAAAGACAGAGGGGAAAGAAGAGAAATAGAGATGGATAGATGTGTAGCTGTGCAGTGAGAGGAGGAGGGAGGTCAGTGCTTAGAAAGGAGCAGGAGATGGCAGAAGGGTTAAGATGAAGAAAACTGTAATGAAACAAAATGTAATCTAACAGTGAGGTAACTAAACTATTAATCACAAGGCTCCCAGGTGAACAATGGGAGATATTGGCTTGCATGAACTCACATCCATCATCACAATGCCTTAGAGACGCCTTCGCACGCAACCATGCCCCCAGCACACACACACGCACGCACGCACACACACACACGCACGCACACACGCACACACACACACACACACGCACGCACACACGCACACACACGCGCGAGCGCACACACACGCAAACACACACATGCGTGCACACACATGTGCGCACACACCCGCACATGCAAACACACACACGTACACACACATGGACTAAACATAAACCCAGGAAGAGATATGTCTGATTACATAAAGAGTTTTTAACACTAGTTGAAGTAAGATGTGTTTATTGCTTTTAGCAGCTGGAGTCAGTACAATAACTTTAAATGTACAGCAGAAATATTCTAATAAGAGATACACTCTTTTTACACACACACACACACACACTCTCCCAGTGCTACTCAGAAAGTTCCAAATGTTGCAAGGGACAAACGCTCATCCGGGGGACACACTGTGAATTAAAAGCTTCTCAGGTCAGAGGCTAGATTAGACAATAGTACACAGGGGCAACGTTCTGCCACTTTTGGTAAATGTAAATGCCAACCTCGGTTTATCTATGAACGGCAGCCCCTAGATACATTTTATCTATTTGATGGATGTGGGCTATGCTACTAACCCCAATCCCTCCCCTGCTGATGTTCATGAGAGTGTCAGTCCCTGTTTACTGCCATTGTATGTTTATAGCTATGATTGGTGTGAGGCAAGAATACACTATGGACTAGACACCGCTCCAACATAGTACACACACACACACAATTTAAATTTGTGTCTTAAATCCACCTACTGGCATGTTTTTGAGAAGCAGGATGAAACCCACACAGAGGTGGGGAAGAGCATACAAAACTCTACACAGACCGTAAAAACGAGATTGGGATCAAACTGAAAACCCTCGAGCTGTGAGGTGGCAATGCTACACACTGCACAACAAGGCTGACAAGGTAATTCGTAATGTCTAAGCTGTTGTTAACAGCTGTGTATAGATTTGCTCATTGAATCAAAGTGTGCTCATTTAGCTGGTTTAAAAGCGTTACTGTATCAGGTAGCATTGCCGGAATATAATCAGAAAATATTCTGATAGGGTTTTGATGCCAGAACGAATAAAGGAAAAACTGAACGCCTATGCTGTGGACATGCAACTGCAGTTTGTTAAAAGAAACCCTTAGGAAAGAAAAAAGATACATCAAGAACTTTACATGATACCAGTGTTGAGAACCCCATGTAATAACATCCATGAAGCAGCACAGCTCCTGTTAATTTCCTTATGCTGACTGTGATTTAATATAGGAAATGTTTCAGCAGTCTCCCGCTCTTATTTATAGCCCAAACCAATGAAACAAATGCTCACTTCTTTTTTCCGTTTATGATTATTAATGCTGTGTTCTACTTTATATCTCATCTCCTTTTTCCCTTCGTGTTTTCTCCTTTTCACTTTCTTGCTCTAGCCTTTTATAAAACCACAGAGACACTATTTCCTCTGTACATATCCTTGTTTCTTCTTTGACTCTAACATGTACCAGGGGATTGTAAAGCTTCCCCATGCCAGTCTCTGTACGTACACTTGTGACAGAGGTCAGCACGTAAATTGGAAGGTCTCCTACCTTTCGAGCAGTCCATGCCATGGAAGCCGGGGAAGCAGTGACACACTCCTGACACACATTCACCGTTTCCATGGCAATTCCTCGGGCACTCTTGCACTGAGTCTGTGAAAGGGAGGATACTTGTCTGAGAAATGGCGGTTATGACAGGAAAGATGACTGAAACCTCGAGAGGTGGGTGAACACAACCGCCTATTACACTTATACTGTTCTTGTTCATCTTTCCAACTCTTCATCTCTACCTCATTCTTCATAATCCTAAAATAGATGAAAACTAGTTTTATACTTTTATGTTTCAAGGTCACGTACTGCATGTGCAGCTGAACATTCCTGAAAATTCATGACACTGATATTATTCCATCGGACTCTGCTGAATCTTGGTGGGGTGGACTGAACAAAAAGAAGAGCCGCGTGCGAGTGCATGCTGTAGGCCGTACACAATTATTTTGAAGTTAATTTGATGACTGATTTCTCTAGTGTGTCTCAAATGTCATTTTAAGCTACTGTCAGCATTTGTCTATGCTCTTGTACCCCAAGGGTCAAATAAACAAAGGGCCCAAAGCTGAAAATGAGATTGAATCACCCCCCTCCTCTCTATCTCTCAGGGCCCTGCATCATTATTGTTACAACCAATTCAAACCTCAAAGCATTTAATTAGCCATGTTCAGCAGCACAACTGATGTTCATAATGTTAATTGGTGTGATATCACTTATTACAGTTATCTATTCATGTGTGAATAATATTTCTGTGTGTGCAAGGTGTGCGTCTCTCTCAAAGTTAAAAGGCTGTGAAGTATTTAATTTATTTAAATGCTTGACATTATCTTATTAATGATGAAAAAGGCATTAGAGGCATGTTCCTTATGCCAAGACTGCACTCCAAAAAATATGAGTGATATAATCTGTATGTCTAAGATGTTTCTCCATCCACCTTATCACGTTTCTTGATGACTTGTGTCAACACTGGTTTATTACACAAAGATCTGAATGACAAGTGTGGATTTTTTCTTTGAGGAAGTGTTTTCTTTGCATTTTTGGTTTGTAACAGTCAGAGGTAAAGTATGTATTTACGTTTAGGACAGATGACTTTTTTGTTTTGTGAGCAAAAACTTTTTTCTCCTTAATAAGAAAAACAAAATGAGAGGCTGATGACTTCCCAGACTGTTAGAAACAGGGAAATAAACGAAACAAATAAATATAGTAAATTTAATATATAAACCTAATATAATGAATGAAATGTAACTATAAACAATTAAATTGTATCCCATTATTTAATTGATAAAAATGTAATCATTGTCATATTGCTGTCACATTATAAGAGTAGCACTCATGGGACCTGATGCTATTAGAAAATAATTCCATACTCCAAATTGCTTCAACCCAAACAGCTGTGTTCTAGACTGACCGTTGTATTGGAGACTCTGTAGCCTTAAACCCCTGTGAGAAGGGTAGAAAAATCAAAGAAGCACCAAGCCTCTATCTCTTTGCTTTTCCTCTACTACTCTTCAAACCACTCTCCACTCTCTAAATGGAAGTGGAAAACAAGTGAATTTATTGGCCAGTGAGAGATAAAGGCACTAAGAGTGAGTGACTGTGTGTGTGTGTGTGTG
>JAOTRN010000036.1:15905092-15926678 GCA_028566695.1 Bagroides melapterus
GAGAGAGAAAAAAGCAAACGGTTGCATCCTTCCTAGTCCCTTTAGGGAAACAGGGATGTAATTTGAGTGCACTATCGTCCTTCCCTGGCCTGTTGTGTCCCTCCTGTTATTGTGCCCTTGACTCCTCTTGCCCTGCTGCATCTGTTAAATAGTGACCCGCTTAGCAACTGAAATTGAAACAGACACACTATACACAACATATGCTATCTGTTTCATATGCACCATATGCTAATCTCTCTCTCTCTCCCGTTTTCTGGCTTTTAGTGCCGTCATGAAATGACTTTCTAGTCTCGGGGTCAATACTACAATTTAACATATGCGCAAACACAAACTTCTCACACATACCTTTATAAACGGAATAAAACGGACAGTGCCTTCTAACGGTACTTTCACCTTTGGAGTATTTTTGTTCTCCACAGCCGGCTCGTGTTTTACATTTAATTCTACAGGAAGCAGCCAAAAGTCTGGTGCATAGCAGCGTCTATTTTTTAACACTGGAGTGCTTCCAAAGGTGAAAAAAGTTCAAAAGTACAGTGTGATATCAAGTGTTCACAAGGTCACAAGTTTGAGGGGAAAAAAAGAAAAGAGAAGAGAAGCAAAGCAAAAAAAAAAAGAAAAAAAGGAACGGATCAATTTGGTTAATGAATGAATATGAACACCTAGAGGAGAATTCATTGGCAGTTTTTTAACACTTTAATATAAGTAAAATGTTAGTTTTGCTGGTTACTGTTATGTGATGTGATGTCACACTTTAACTTTAGAGGTATTCAGTCATCAGGCACCAGAGTTTAATCTGTATACAATCAAATCAAATAGTAGATAAATAATTCATGTATATAACAGTAAATCTAATCTAAATAAAAAGGCTGGGGTGTGATTGTTATTATGGTTATAGTGTGTGTGATGTGTGAGTGGGATTTTTTTCTCCCCATAACAGCAGGTAATGCCCCTGGGATAGTGCTATTTCTGTATAAAGAACACACAAGTGTGAAAGCAGCGGAAGACTGTAAAAAAGATTTCAGTACTCAAATATGAATCATAACATATACATTTTTTTAATATATACAGTATATACATACTTACGGTATGTATCCAAAGAGAACAAATCCATGCTCAATTATTTATGAATGAATGATTTTTTTTATCTAAATATATTTTATATAAATTATATTTATATAAAAACATCCTTCTGCCACACAATTAAAAAAAAATGCTCTGACTTTCCAATAAAAAATTCCAACGGAGCAATTTTGCAAGGTGCTACTGCTAACATTTGTTCTGTGCTGCGATGAAATTACTAATAAATTTTTATAAGGAATCAAATTTGACAGTCCTCGTAGCTGCTGGAAAGCGTGTGGGGTCGGAGACGTGTGTGTTTGCTCTAATCAGTAGTGAACAGATAGGTTAAGCAGTGTAATAATGCAGTGATGCTGCCTGCATGGCATTATGGGTAGAGGAGAAAAAGCAACCTGGAGAGAAGGTTATGGAGTTACACAGAGTGCTCATGGAGTTTGAGATAAGTCATTGGGCAGTGAAAAAAAGTGATGACGAAGCTAAAAATATATATGTGGAAAGGATAGAGACAGGGAGGAAGAAGGGAGGAGAGAGGGGGGGGGGAGAAAAAGGAAGCAGGGCAGGAAAGAAAGAGCTTTCATGACACTCGCCACATGGCCTGTCTCTATTGATGTATGAGGAGACACAATGTCCCAGCTTGCATAGAGGTGACACTACACACACACTACACACACTACACACACACACACACACACCCCTTTTCAGCCCAAGGGCACCAACACAGTCAGTAACAATAGTGGATCATTTATTTTGCACCTGTATGTGTGTCTGCATGTATGTGTGTATTATACAGATTCATTCCCTGGCGTTTGTTTTTACGATGTTAAACCCTCCACGTCTGGGTTTGGACTCATTTCGATCCATAAGTATCGTGTGTGAACTGATCCTTGCCTTTCTGCCTGTCCGTCTGCCGTCTAGACGAGAGCACATTGAATCAGAGTGGAAGCCTGAAGGGGCCTAAACCTCGTTATAGCTATTACACGTTCCATCTGTCCCTGTCCTCGCTCTCTCTCTATCTCTCTCGTGCTATCTCTCTGTATGTTTGATCATGGTTGATCCCCGGGAATCAGGCAAGCTTTAGAGCAGACGCACCTCGCGGGAGCCGGATAACGTTTTGTCTCCTCCACAACACATGATGACAGACCTGCTCTTCTTTTGCATCAGGACCGCTCACCTGTATCCTAGCAACCGCCTCCCTGCTGTGGCAGCCACTCCATGCAGAGATAAGCGAGCGATCAGGAGGGCACAGAATGAGTTATATGCCTCTATTTTTTCCTTTCACCTTTTTCTTTATGGGTCACCATTTCTTTACTTATTTGTGCCACCCTTTTAGAACATTCTCTTACAACCAAATAAAATCGATGTGAATTTCTCTTTTACATATTTAAAAAAAAAGACTGCACAGAATGATAAATTCTCTTCAGTTCTGTTCTGTTCACGTCTTTGCTTTCCTCTTTTTCGCTATATGCATGCGTGTGATTATTGGCCATATGGGAGTGCACATTTTATGATTCTCTCTGAGTGCATCGCTTCCCTGACTGTAGTTTCTGCTGAAATACCTAGGATTGTAATTCATCCCCGTAGAGAAGGTAAGGCAAAGCGGCATCTTTTAAGCATCTGCAAAGAATGAAAAAAAAAAAAAAAGTCCTCTGCTCAATGTACTTTTGTCATCTCTCTGGTGCCAGGATCGCTGGGCCGGACTCAGTGGAGCCGCACTCGGTGTCTGCACTGAGAAAAGTGCTGCAGCAGCACATTTCACCATGTTCAGTTACATATGCACACAGTCACTGAAGGCCAAAGACGGTCTCAGTCGGCCTGCAATTAAGGTCGCTACTCCACAGCAGAGAAAATTCAAATCAGCGATCCATCTAATAAATCTGCATGTTGAATACTAAAAAAATTGCTTACTATCCCACAGTATGGGGTTCGTTACAGACATTCTCTTAAATCCAGCTACTACAGGGAAAGGAGTTTATCTAAATACACTAAATACTAAATTAGCCCAAGGAGCTTTGCTGAAATAAAGTACTATTCAGACGGGATAAGATTTCCGAACATATGTCTGTTAACTAATGATGCCGGAGGATGTTTGTAGTAATTATGATCAATTCGCACGGGATAACAGATCTCTGTATAAATCACACAGATGGATGTGTCTTCCCCTGTATAAAACAAAAATTCCATATATATTATATCCACCTGAAGTATATTACATTTCTTCTTTTTTCCTTAATCATAGGCACTTGTTTAAAAGGCAGGCTTGGGGCCGTACGAGTTATGCTTGCTCAACAATAGGTCATGTTAAAACAGCGTACACACAATATAGCCAAACCTTGTGGACACCTGAATATCAAACCCATGTGGAAGCGTTCCCTAAACTTCTGCCACAAAAGCACACGATTGTATAGGATGTCTTTGTATGCTGTACTGTTATAACTGACCTTCCTGGAACTGAGAGGCCCAAACCTGTTCCAGCATGACACAAGTAAGGTCCGTGAACACATGGTCTGCCAAGGTCGGTGGCCAGCACAAAGCACTGACCTCAACCCCTGTGTACACCTTTGGGATGAAATGGAGCTCTGACTGAACCTCAGGCCTCATCACATGACATCATTACCTGACCTCACTAATGCTCTTGTGGCTAAATGTGCAAATCCCCACAGGCAAGCATTTATTGTTATATGCATTGAGTTTAGTCGCTTCTGTGGGAGCCGACAAAACTGAGCGCCCCGGCTTCTGAATCTCAATTTGGATGAGATCTACTGTATATTACAAGGGGTTGTATCTACTGGCCATTTTACTGAAGGCAGAATAAGGTCTAATCTTTCCAGATGTGTGTGTCAGAGTCTGATGTGTCTGACTTAAATCCCAGAGGTAATAATTAGATTACCCCATCGTGCCTGGTAAAACTAGTTCAATCCGAATAAGGCTTAAAATAAGCGATACACAACACGAAAGGAATACCCTTGTTTTTGTCCTTAAAGCTGCAACAAGCATTGTTCTTGTTCACAACACACTAGCACCTGCTTCCCTCCGGCTATGATGGACAAATCTCAGACGTTGGTATTTGTGATTTGTTCACTGAGCCTTTCAGTTAAGCCGCCACTGCATGCAGCTAGGCAGGTAGGCAGCTCTGTAAAGCAGAGGGGGGCCGGGTGGAGCCTGAGGGACTGGCGTTGGATCCAGCACTACACGGACAATTCAAGGACGAAGAAAAGATGTGCAGAGATTTGAATACAAGAGCAGAGACAGAGGGGGTGGGGGGTGGGGGGTAGGTCTGGGAGGGGACTTGTGCTGATTCCTGCACTTGCTGACTGGCCCATCTGTTGAGCCCAGTCTCCAGGGAGGGGGAGGGCAACGCAGGGCTACGTGACACATCTGCCTTTAACCGGGGGCTTTTAGAGAGGGACAGAAAGGGGACGGAGGTATGGACACCGGGTTCATCTCCGGCTCAGGTGGAGGCTTCTAATGGGAGCCACCCGAAAACTAATATGTCTTTTACAGTACATTCAGTTCGTCTCTTTTTTCTGTCTCTTTCAACTAGCATTTACTAGTTTTAGATTCTCCTTTTCCTTCATTCATTCCATTCTTCTTCTCAAGCCCAGGCTCATGACCTGTAGAAACATAACTTTTCTATAAGCTATAAACATAGCTTTTATGTTTGAGATTATATTGGTAATCTCAAACATAAACGCATGTCAGAGAGGCCAAGTAGCGTTTGCAGTTCCGACAGTTACGCTTTTTTAAAGATGTCCTTCACAGCACACTGAATTGTGGAATGCCTTTTCTATGTTCCTGAGTTCTAATAAATTATACAGTAACCATGAGTGAGTAAATGGCTAATGGAGCCTATTAAAGACTGCTACCAGAGGCAGATTCCTGGGCCAAATCACCTGTGTTAGACTATTAAATTATTAAATAAGTAAATTATTAAATCTGTTTAAAACTATGAATTATTTTTTACACACCAGATGTTTGTCCTGTTTAGATAATAATCTATTTATGATTGGTGCTTTTAAATCAATGCATCGTTCCAAATCATCAAACTGCTACACCCCTACATGCATCTGAACAATTTTCATGTTCTGTATCAGTTGTGTGGACCCATGACTCACATCTGTCAGGCCCATCTGTCTTGTATGTTTCTTCACTGAGTCTATTGCTTGGATATCCAGATCGTACTCTGTGTAGTGCGCTAAATGAAATCATGATCCACAACATCCATAATCATGACCGTGAAGCCTGTGGTTGAGCAACAGTAATGAAACTCATTCCACAGTCGTATATATCCTACTACTATTACCACTGTTATTACTGATATGACACTGTATGCTGCTTGTTCAGTGTTCCGTCGTGTTTGACCTGATCGTATTTGTGAATGTGAATTTCTTTAGCAAATCTCTTCAACTGAATCTTCAATTAAAAAAAAAATAATAATAACTCTCTCTCCTATTAAATGACTACCTGGAAGGATGAACTCTAAAATGTGCTTCCTTCGATGGCAGCGGCTTCGCTGGGATTCGAACGTGCATGCTGACTTTTAAACCTGTATGTTTTAATACACAAACCTCAAACCATTACCTATGAAGGTTTTCTGAAAAGTGTGAATCCTCTAGACCAAACATACTCAGAGTTCCAGCTGAATTATCACTGACCACACTGAATGTTCTTGGAGTACAGTCTCTGATTTCACCACACTGCAATTACATCAAGCTTCCTGTAGTGTGTCTATAGTGTGTCTGAAGATCCTGGACACTGCATGTGTGTTATGTGATGTTTTAATTCACTGATCCAGTTAGGACAGAGTTTGGGACGGTGTTTACCAATGAAGTAGGACAGCAGGATGGCCAGCAGGGTGGCGGCAGCGATGGCTGTAACGGCGGCACATTTCCAGCTGCAATACTTGGAGGGCTTCTTCAGCTTGAAGGCGCTTCGGGAGAAGGTGTTTCTGGGCAGGAGCCGTGGCGGGGGTGAGTACACTGTGCCCGACGTCAGTGGGTACCCGGGAGAGGAGCTGCTGAAGAGCGGCGTGGTTCCTGATGACGTCTTAAACAGGAAGTGCCTGCTCCAGAATGAAAGAAAGAAAGAAAGAAAGAAAGACAGACAGAAAGAGAGTTAACATTTTATTGAGTAAAAAGTATCCATGGTCTTAGTGAAGAGGCAATAAGAGTAGTGGAGATAGAGGACACTGTGAAAGAGAGTCAGAGGTCAAATCAATCCCAGGTTCAGAATTGCCATCATTGTCTCTTGTGAATAGGTTCGTATACTCTGTGTGTGTGTGTGTGTGTGTGTGTGTGGACACAGGGGGCTGCAGAGTGCTGCAGGGATGCAGTGGGGTGAAGGATACTGTGTCCAAAGCTCCTCAGTGCGGCTCTGTGGACATATGGCACGCGGACATACACTGCTGCAGGCTGCTGCTGGCCCAATGAGGAACACTTACACAACAAACACTCAATAATTCAGAAGGCTTTGCTCTACGCATGTCCAGCACACTCACACACACACACAGGCACATACACTCACACACTCACAAACACACACACACCCCTACACAACTCATGTTCTGATGGGGACATTAGTGACAATAAAGCTCGGAGGAAGATATCGGTACCATGGGGCGCCAATGATAATGAACTGATCCAAAAAAAAATAAAATTGTGTTTTTGAGAACTAAATAATCTTTGTTCCATTGAGACCCCTGTTAAAATAGAAAGCTGCTAAACACTGTTCTGTCCTTTCTCCCTTCTTGATGCATGAGAGCATTTAGTACTTTTTTAACCATAATTTCAAAACAAAAACTGATCCAAAGAGAAAACGTTTCAACTTTGATGAACAAACAAAAGACAAAAAAAAAAATCTATTTGGCTTGCAGTGATGCCACTCTTAGGATGTACGTGAAAGAAGTGCCTGGATTACGTATTTTTTTTTTTTTCGATTGCATGTTTAGTTAAAAAAATCATTTAATATGAACTGACTGAAATTTTCTGTGTTTTTTGATCAAAACATTTTTGTTCCTGTACCAGCACTTTATTTGGATAAATAAAACAGCACAGACATTGCTTTGAAAGCACTAACATGTCATCTCTGAACCTGCCCACTAAGATTTTTCATGTTTAATTTAGTGTGCTTTAAAGTGTGACTGAATTTTTGCACAACGAGTCAGCAGCAAACATTGTTCCTAGGTCTGATGCCAAGTACCATTGGCTACTCTTGTTACCGGTTTTGAGCAGGAATTAAAATAAATACTGTTACTGAACCGGTGGGCGATGAAAACAGAACAGTTTTGTTGTGTGAAAAGTTGTAGTAAATCATGCAGTCAAAAATGCCATCTAATTTATTCATGTTCCCCCCACTGATATAGTGGCAAACACTTGAAAGTCAAGAGCAATAATTCAGTAATGATTGTGCGGTAGGAATGCATGCTATGTATCAGAGCGAAAGCTCTCACACTGTGTATGTACACTCTGGAAATGAGAATTCATTCCTTAACACAGAAAGGCATACTACTCAAGATTTGTAACCCATCTTTATATTGCTATAATAAACAGAGAAACATCATTGAATGAAGTCCTCTTTAAGGCCCATGTGTCTGTATTCTACAACAAAATTCCATATAACAAATTCAAGCTCACTGTCGCTGTAAAGGCACGCAGGTGCGAACGGGTTCCTCTACAAAGAGCTTAAATGATGCCTCTCGATCTCTCAAAGGAGAGTAACCACTTGAAAAACTGAACAGGATCCTGCATGGCATAGTGTGTGTAACTTCTGTGACACCTGCATGCAGAATAAACACTGGTGTCCGTGCAGCTCGTCTGCTCAGCCTAGACAAAGCCACACTCCCATTAACACATGCTCCCGAGCAGATTGCACGCTACATTACTTTATAGATGGAACTTGTGCCTTTTCAAGCTTTGTGCAGGAAAAAAAAAAATCATTTAGCCTTTAATTACAGCACCCTGAGCAGCACCCCATGCCTTCACCTCAGTAAATGAAGGCTCTCAGATACTTGTGCCTTGGGGAACGCAGCAGCAGAGAAGGCCGGTCTAAATATATTATCCGCAGCAATCAGCCGGGCTTGGGTCACTGGGTCCGTCAGTTTCATTAGGCCCCGGCCTCGATTAAGACTCTGATGGGAGCTAAAGTGAGAGGCTGAAAGCTTTCCTGGCCTCTGAGTGCCTGCCTGGAAGGTGTGTCCTGCCCTGGCCCTGGCACATAGATCTCTCCGGCCCCTTAACACTTAAACACCCAGCAATCACACGAGCCTTAATAACAACTTTCCACAAGATGGATTCCAATATTTCCAAACATGATCCCATTTTCCAGAGCTGAGCTGTGGTGCTTTTGGCTCAAAGCCCAGATGTCTTGTGTGGGTGTATGCACTCCTGTCGATCCCACACCAATCCATCAGCACGGATTCAGATCCTTCCATCCGAAGCCTCAGTGGGGTCAGAGCCCTAGGAGCAGATCAGTCAGGTGTTCTTAGCCATTATCTCTGGCTGCACCTGCCCACTTACAGGTCTGTGCACACACACACACACACACACACAGTGACACTCAGGCCAAAACTACAATGTCTAGGTAAAAGATACCTGTATAAAATCATGGTATGATAAGAGAAAGAGGAAGAGATTAGATGCTTTTGTCCTCTGTTCTGACCAACGAGGGGGAAGAGAGTGACTAATTCACTAATGAATGGTAATAAATGATAATAATGCAGTAGGAATAATGAAGGCGAGGCAGTGGAAGATTCCACGTCCGGCTTTACATAACAAAGCTATTTCTCACTGCTGTGTCTGAAATTTCAGCCACCTCAGGCATTACTAATCATGCACACACACACACACACACACACACACACACACAAAGGAGGAGTTTGAAGGAGAATGGTAATTGTGTGTTTGAGCTGTTGTCGTGTGCCAAGCTGGGAGTCTGGGTCACTGATGGAAAAAGCTAGCACTTACTCTCTCATTCTATTCATCTCCTGCTTTCTTGTGTCTTTTGCACTATTCTTCTCACATCTTCAATTGACAGTGTGCCACACACATACACTTCACCCCTTCCTCTTTTCCGTTCCTCTTATTTATCTCCCTCTCCCTCCTTTCCCTCTGTTCCTTCACCCGCCCTTCCCGCTTCCCCGAGTAAGCAGAGTGAAAGAGCCTCAACAGGCAGGAGGAGGAAGATCTGAAATCAGTCTCACACTGAAGGGCAGTACGATGGACAGGGTGTAAAGGTGCCTGTCCAAAAATACCACACTACTTCCTCCAGGCCTCCTCTCTCTGTCACCGCTTCTCTCGCCTCTCGGTGACGGAGTGACTTAACCGCCACCCAGGCGCTACTCGTGAGGTTGAACGAGCCATGTTGAAATGCCACAGTATTTTTACCAGCGCACAGGGCTGTGGCTACACATTTAGCCGCTGACAGGGGTGATGCCGAGAAATTAATTAAGGTGATTTTGGGGTGGGAGAGAGTTGGAGGCGGTCTGCATGCGCGTGTGTATGTGTGTCAGGGAGTGCGTGTGCAATCTACTGTGTGACACTTATTCCATTAGTTCAATGTCTGTCTGTGAAGTTCATTTAATTTCCATTTGCAAGGGAAAGTGAGAGTGTTGACTAGGTGTCGTAATTGTGAAATGAAATTAGAGAGCTTGATTTTTTTTTTTTTGCCTCTGTGGCTAATTGACAGTGATTTATGTCGAGCATTGTTTGGGAGGAGTGTGGGTAGACATGTCAACACCAGCTGGGACAGGAAACAGAAAGAGAGAGAGAGAGAGAGAGAGAGAGAGAGAGAGATTCAGGCAAGGAATCTTGGCTTACTTTATTCAGATTAGATCTAGAGTAAGCTCTAAATTAGTGAGTGAGGACACACACATAACAGGATATAACTGATTTTTTTTTTTTTTATTGTTATAACAAGAGCCTTCATATATTTAAACTACATATGCTGAATAAATAAATAAATAAATAAACAAATAAATAAATAAATCTACTACTACTACTACAAATAATAATAAGAAGAAGAATAAGAATAATAATAATCCCCTGATAGAAATTCTTACATACAGAGCAATTTGTCTCGATTATCAATATTCAAAGAGCATTTATAAATCTGACAGCACCATAAAATATTGACCCAGAAGTAATACAGAAGCTCTGAACCATACATTCTGGGGGACAAAACCATTGAAGCCACATGTTATTTCAACATAAAACCTTGCAATTTCTTGCTATTTGCTATTTCTATTTAATAACTTATTTCAATGATCATTATATCAAATTACTATGCTCTGTTTTATTATATTATGTTATAATAACGAAAGAAAGTGTGTTGTTATTTTGTAAACCTCATCATTTTAACTATATCAATAACAAATAATTATATGCTAAGCCTTATTCTCTTACACTTCGTGGTGCTTCCTGCCTTCAGTGCTTTAGTGGATTTATCTGACAGACATATACAACTAATAATTGCTCATTCATTTCAAATCTGTTCCAGGAACAGCAAAAATGTCCACTATGGCCATTATGGAATTCTGTCAGCTTAAATGTTAGGAGTCAAAATAATGTGTCAGAATAATGAGATGAGAACTCAGTATAATGAGGTATTAAGTCAAAATAATGAGATGTTACATCAAAATAAGGACGTACTTGCTGTTCGTGGTTTGTATAACATGAACCACTCTATAACAGAAAGAAGAAACTAAACGCAGGAGTTCGCAAGCTCAATACCTTCAATATGTAAGCCTCAACCTCAATTCCAGTCAAATGAATACTGAAGCTGATGATGATGCTATGGTGGCTTAAGTGGTTCAAGCCCTAGCCCTTGAGCAAGGCCCTTAACCCTCTCTGCTCCAAGGGCGCTGTATCATGTCTGAGCCTGTGCTCATGTGAAGAAAGAATTTCACTGTGCTGTACTGTATATGTGACAGAAATAAAGGCTTTTATTCTATAATGGATGGAAGGGAATAACACAACTGCCGTTAATCAGTGCTTGGGTTTAATCGCAGATATACAAAAGCAACACACAGAGTGACAGTAAATTTACATTTACATTTACATTTAAGGTCATTTGGCAGACGCCCTTATCCAGAGCGACGTAAATGCTAATGCTAACTGCTAATGGACAGGGAGACTATGCTTATGTGAGCTGACAGAACCCCACAACGATTCAGCTAGAAACTTATATTATATAATATTATATTATTCTTCTAATTCTTTCAGCATTAATGTGAGAAGTATAACTGTTTCCAGATCCTTCATTCATCCTGCCACTGCCAAAGGAAAAAACAATGAAAAGAGATCAAATATTTCAGATACAACTGTTTTCAGTTTTTTTTTCTAATCAGCTGTGCCTTACGTTTCTAACACAATGTTTGATTTCAGTCCTCTGTGTAAACACAGAACTGTTGAACTGGACTGAAAGTCAGATAAATACAAACCAAAGGAGAGAGGGACAGAAAGAGGGAGAGGAATGGAAAGATGAGTCCGGAAGAGATAGTGGACAAAGAGTAACTGGCATACTGCTAGGAGAGGCGGTGAGAATCAGGAAGAAAGGACAGATCTGCCCAAAAAAGGATAGCTGACACCACAAGGGGAAGTGGAGGTCAGTGTCAAGGCTTTGACAGTTTTGCAGTTTTAAAAACCCTGGGGAATTTAAAAAAAAAAAAGGAATAATGCTGGAAGCTGGAGGGAAGATTCACAAGGGTGCAGTAAATGTAAAGAGAGAAGAGGAAGCTTGGTGTGACATTCTCTCTCTCTCTCTCTCTCTCTCTCTCTCTCTCGACCCTGATGAAGATGTAGGTGAGGTCATCCTGTCGTTCCTCTGAGCTAGCTGATTAATGACCTGTCTGGATTGGACAGTTGAACAAATGTGCGCTCTCTCTCTCTCTCTCTCTCTCGCTCCCCCTCTCTCTCTCTTTCTCCCTCTCTCTCTCTCTCTGTATGTGTATCTATATATATGTATGCGTGTATGAGTCTGTCATCAGGTCCTGATAAATAATGAAGCTCTCCAAACGTATCTCACCAGTCATTAGTTGTGACACAGGTGGTAAACCTCTCATCACCAAACATCCACTTAGTGTCAAACACTGGGCTGTTTACTTATTTACCCCATAAGGTTTTCATTTGCACAGATTTCTCTGTCTCTCTCTCACTCTTGACTCCACCGATACTGTGTGCCGGCTTCCGGAGCATCACTTTCTCGTCTTGTAATGAGAAACCAATTTAATCAGGAGCACGCTGAGGTGGTAATAGACTGTATATTTTGAGCAATACATTTTGTTTGCATAGACACAGCCTAAAACACTAACTTGTGATGGGGTGGGGCGTGTGTTACGTGCTGATCCACGCGACTGCAAGCTCAAGCAGTCAATAAGGCATCAAGACTACAGTAATAATGGATCAGTGCTTACAGGGAGCTATTTAACTTGCTCATACAGTAATAACTAAATCCCAAACTCCTCCAGAAACAGAAACATCTGCTCACCAGCTCAGGTAAACACACTCTTTTGATAAGCTCATCTCAGTGCCCTTTTACTATAAATACACTCGGCTTGTGTGGATTCACAATCCACAGTCAGTGATTTTCTAAATATGCAAACAAAAGTCTCTGAAATGTTTTCTAATTACAGCAGCTTCGGTTTGTTTGCCATGCCCAGCATTTAGTCTGTGAGCGGAACAAGGAGAGAAATAGCCCATAAATCTTTACTGAGTACTGAGCCACAGGCTCCTGCCTTCTGATTGGCTCCTGTTAGGATGTTAGGATAACAAATTGGCCTCGTTGTGCAGCAGAGAATGTAAATGTGCCCCACACAGATACCTTGGCAACAAAGAGAGAGAGAGAGAGAGAGAGAGAGAGAGAGAGAGATTTCCTTGTGAATGTCTGGTGACTCTGAATTAAGGAACAACAGTGGCTTATAGATAATTACCAGAATGTAAACAGGAGGAAGGCACTTCTCTTTCTCTCTCTCATATACATCTACAAAGGACTGTTTTAGAAGCAGTTAATCCTAGTACACATTTACATTTACTCACAATATAATCATCATTACATCACAATTCTCAAATCCGATTGGTCAGTAAGTGTTGATTCATTTTCTGAAACAGTTGTATGACAGATACCTACAGATACCTAAATCTGTTATTTAAAGAATTTGGTACAGAGATGTATTCATTTATTTTTTTAGAACAATAATGTAAGGGATCTCAGGGGGTTCGATAGGTTTCCCCCACAGCCGAGTCTCTTCAGGTCTCTTGACTTAGAGCTTTCTTGGCAACATCCTTTTTTTTTTTTTTTTTTTTTTAGAGAGAATAGTAGAATTAGAAAACAAGAGAACACTGGTTAAAGCTGCTTGTACAGTGGACTTTCTGCAACATGTAACTACAGGGTGTCCCAAAAAGTCTTCATACACAGGGGAAATAGACACTTTTTTTTTTTTTGAATTTCTTTGTACACACACAAAGACATGTCTCCAAACTTTAGCTCCCAGTTTCACAACAATGTCACGTATTATTTTTGCTGTTAAATTCCAAAGCTAATTTCCTGACTGTTTCCTGATCTAGCCATGACCATGTTTACAAGAAATTCTTAAAAATATATAGAGAATGCATTTTTTTAAAGACATTTTGCTAAACAGAAAGAAATAGAAATAGAAATCCACTTTGCATCAGGCTACATCACGCCACCACAATATTGATTCATTTCCTAAAAACAGCACGCCACAAAGTGTTTTATCATTTGCTTAATAAACTAAATTGTGTCTAAGTGTTATTGCATCTGATTCAATGCACGGCTCTAAAGAAGTTTATTCTTTTTTATTTTTCGTTTGATCCTGGACTCGACTGAGCCGCTGTGATTTAGGGCTCTTGCTTAAGAACTCAACAGTAGCAGCTTGACAACGCAGAAAGCTGAACCGCTAGCAGTCCGAAGCTTTAACCACTGAACCACCATTTCTCCACGCTGCTTGTATCACAAACTGATTCAATGTTTTGTCTTACTGTCATTAAAATCTAGTGAAATTTGGCTAGAATGTGTTCGCGTGACAGATCTGTGATTTATGTATTTAATTTATGTAGCAAAACATTCATCCAAATCCCCGACAGCTCTGTTGGCAGACATCCCCATTCAAAATATGAAATATGTCACACAAACAGTTTGTGTGCCTGAAGAGGATGAGGGAAGTCCACACATACCGTCACCCACACCCACACACACATCCACACCCACACAGACATGAAGCCAACCACACTATAATCGCTGAACTATCCCTGAAAGTATCTCATATGTTATGCATGTAAATGTGATTTTTTTTTTCACTGCCTAAACGGCAATGGTGCAACCCTCTCAGGGATTTTATATTGGAGCGCACGTGTGTGTGTGTGTGTGTGTGTGTGTAAGTATTAGCAGAGAGGGATAGCGAAGTGCACTGTGTACTAAGATGAGAGTGGAATTGAAACTGACATCAGCTGGTGAAGAAGCTCCGCACTGCAATTGGAAATCATCCGTTGCAGCCCTGCATGGCCTCAGCCATCTTTAGTCATTTATGCTACTGCAAAATGATTCCTTTCCATTCCTGCTTCTCTTCCTGTCTCTCTTGCCCACCAACCCAGATGGCCCAGGTCTCGTTCACGTTATCGTTCTTCTAGCTCTCAAACCCAATAGACTAGATCTATTAAAATACAACACAAACATCGCTCCCATTTCCGGTGACCAATGTAATTACAAAAAGACTTTAAGAATAAATATAAACATGTTTATGCACAAAGCACGAGTCTCACTTGGAGTGAGATTTTGAGGTTGAACACGTACGCACTGTATCTCTCCATCACCCCAATACTATTCACTGTTCGCTCCAGAGACACTTTGCCTTCTATTTTCCTGAGAATCATTTAATCTCAAAGTCTCTGAGCAGATATTGACTAAAGATAGCGATCAATCCAGAGAGAACGAGAGTGTGGGGAAGAGTAAAACCTTTCTTTAATAGGCCTACAGGGAGGCTGGATGCTCTCGAGCTCTCCTGTTCCTGTACCTCTACTCGGCTAGTGGCTGTCCCGTTCGCTGTAATGGAGATTTCTCTCTTTTTTTCCTTGTGAAAGAGGAGGGGTTTGATAAATATCCCTTTCCTCTACAGTCTACAGTCAAAACCAGGGCACTGGTGAGAATGTCCCTCTTCCCTGCGACTAGAGATACAGAAACAAAAATAGATAATGTTAACTTTTGTGCAGTGTCTGTGTAACATTTGGCCTGGAGGGAATGAGAGATGGGGCCTAACCTGGAAAAGTTCAAGTCAATTCAGTTCAATTCACTTCAAATTTATTTGCATAGAACTTTTTAACAACGAACAATCTCTCAAAGGAGCTTTACAGGGATCTAAACAATTAGAAATGAAAATTTATATTTAGCTTTAACTAACAAGCCTCAGGCAACAGTGGCATGGAAAAAACTCCCTGAGACCATATGAGGAAGAAACCATGAGAGGACTCAAAAGAAAACCCATCCTCATCTGGGTGACACCAGGAAGTTTAATTAAAGCATTTCCTTTCTACAGCTAGTCAAGTGGAGTTGTGTATCCAGGATCATTTGAGCAACATGTAAATCATTATAAATTTAATACTGCTTCCTTCCTGTCGAAGCCATCAAATGTTCACTGATGGAGGCCTGAGCGCAAAACCGACAGCCGACTATCTCAGACTGCCTGGATGAGATGAGTTATCATCAAGGCTCAGCAGCACAACACTTTTATTTGAGATACAATTAACAGCCTTGATCACCGTGAGGTCATTGAGCCATGTAAGATTCCTGTGATTACACCTGAGCCTTGAAAGCATGGGTTCATTAGAGGAAAATATTATTTTACTTTAATAGCTCTACTACTTATTTTGCTGCTTGTTATCAGTCTCATGCAGGTAAAAGCTGCTCAGAAAAAAAAAAAAAAAATCTAAAATCTTTCACTGGAGTCTGTAGGCAGATTCTTGGCTTGCAGATTTGTTTTTTTTTTTCACTGACAAATTCATTATAAATTTGCAGATCGATTACTCTTCTCCTGTGGACACATTTTTTTATTGCCAAAACGATAAGTCCATTGCATTATTTATCTTATCAGAGTTTAAGTTCTGTATTATTTATTTCATTTGTGCTTTGTGTTTTAATTTGTGGTCAAGGTTTCTTGGTAACTTGTGTTCGAATGCCTTTTTTCACTCCATACATCCGGCACTGGCACTGAAAAAGGACAATGGATCGCATTCTGTTTCCTCTGTGGACCTTAAAACATTCTTTCCTCTGTGAATGTAAAACTTGAAACAGAACCTAGCGTGACAAAAACAACCAATCGTGTTATTTGCCGCCCGACCGTGTGAGAGGATCATTTTCACGCGTGCTACTTTCAACACCTGAGTTCACTTGAAGAATATCTGGTGCCTCGGTTTTTCCGGCACACTGACCCTTCTGCAAACAGGATGGAAACCAGCTTCAACAGTTGGCCTAATAGACTGAATTTTCAGTGCAATTTCAGTGCTTCGGTCCTGTAAATATACACAGGTGAGAAATCACCT
This sequence comes from Bagroides melapterus, assembly GCA_028566695.1. NCBI lineage: Eukaryota > Metazoa > Chordata > Actinopteri > Siluriformes > Bagridae > Bagroides > Bagroides melapterus. The sequence goes on from JAOTRN010000036.1 coordinate 15,921,712, forward strand.
ATAGATGGAAGTGTGCCATAATGCTCAGCACCCAGAGAGATTCTGTCTTAACTGATCAGCCCACTGCATCATCGCTGCACTCACTTCCTCCACCAATAGAACCTGCTAATGAATTTGAATATAGTGAAATTAAATGAATTATGGGTGTGTGATGGTGTGTCTGTGGTTTGTCAGGTGGTCCATTTGAAAAAGCAGTTGAGATAAAAGTAGCGCTCGCTAGCAGGGAGTAGCGTAAGAGTTTATTGCTGTTGGCTGGCACAGGGCTCCGTTACGGGCAGTGGAGTCTCAACAGATGGAGGCTAGATATTACACAGCCTGCTCCCTTAACAATGTTTAAATGGGGAAGCTGCGGCGCGCAAATGAATGTGGACAGTCCTTTTCATTAAGCACAGACGTTAGGTAATTCATATTGAACTTCATATTCTGTTTACCATTGCTCAGTGTCGTTTTGTTTGGCTTTGACAACTTTAGGAACACCAGAGAGCTGAAAAATGGATTTCTATTGAAGATGATACAATAAAGTCCTAGACAAATTTCCAAATACAGACAGTAACGACAAGCTTGGCATTCAAAGCGTGTTAGCAATGCTGCTAATGAAACTTTGAGCCTCCGCAGTCATATCTTAACTCCTTTTTTTTCCAAATCTGATAAGACTAGTTGTCTACTTAATTTGATGTTTCATATCCAAAGGGAACAGCAATATACGCTATATAGCAAATATAGATGAGGAGCCCAGGAGCTTGTATTGTGCTCTGTAATGCCTACAATATAGGCCAGTAATATTGTAACTTGACAAATCAAGATAAGCTTAGACCCAAGTCACAACACAACCGGATTTTCTTTTAATATATTTCTGGAATTTTGATAGCCCTTGAAATAATTCAAACTGCATTTTAGAGGTGTCAAGGCTTGTTGAAGTATCCGCTAGCATATAAGATCTAAGAAATTCGTTCGATCGAGTATTTATTTTATATCTCTATATGATATCACTAACACTATGCCACTCATGATAAAATGTCCCTACTGTAAGAAAGAAACTTTTGAGATATCGTGCCAAAAAATATTCAGTTCCCCTGGCAAAATCTGCAGCCTTGGAAGTTACAAGTAAAAAAATTTAAAGTGCAATGACAGCTCTGGCTGCAAATAATGACAGGGTGAAAGAATGTGCCATTCAACCTCAATGGATAGTTAAGAGCAGTGAGTATAGTGTGTGTGTGTGTGTGTGTGTGTATACGTGTGACACTCCTGCACATGGCCCTAAGCTCAATAAAGGCCTGCCACTCTCTGGCCCTGAACAGAGAAAGCCCAGCAGTCCCACTGTATTCATGTCTGAGCTGTGGCTGGAACTGATGACATACAGTACAGACTATCAGGCCTGCTTTAATTACGTGCCAGTCAGGCACCTGCAGTTCCTACAGGCCTGAGCTCTGTCCAGCTGAATTAAACATGCCGCCCCGGGCTCATGAATAGTGCAAGCACCACCCGCGTACTGCTCTGATCCAGGACCAGTGGGAGAGACCACTGACCAGCAGGGGACTATAACAAAGGATTGAGGGGGAGAGAGAGAGAGAGAGAGAGAAGTAGAGGTAAGAAGGATGTTTGTCAAGATGTGTGTTAGATACCGATATACAAAATTTCACTTCAAACAGTACATTGTGTGATGGTAAAGCTTTAGCCATTTTCAGTTCATTTTAGTCACTGATCCAGAAAAAAAGGATTTTTTTTCCCCCTTTTGAATTCTGAATGTAAACAAGTTTACATCTGTAAAATGACAGTTCTATCAGATCTGGGTCAGCTCGCTATTGTTCGTGAATGACCAGTCTTGTCATGCAGGTTTTTTTTTTCCTTTGCATAACTGTCATCAATCCAATAGTCTAGATAGAAAATAGGCTGTGTGACAGTATTAGGCCATTTAAAAAAATATAACACCGCAAATATTAGAGTCATTATAGCGGGAGGAAGTCATTACTCATTTTGACTGTTTTTCATTTGACTGATTTTCCTTCATAAATTGAAAGCTGACTCTCATCTTCAGAGCCTGAAGGCATTTTACAATCCAGGAAATTAAGTCCGAAATAATTTAAAGCTTTGTAAGGGCAACACTTATTTATTTATTTATTTTTATTAATGGCAACACTTAATAAATAGAGCTGAAGAGAAACAGAGATATGACACTGCCACAGTGCATGGCAACCATTGTGTGTGTGTGTGTGTGTGTGTGTGTGTGTGTGTGTGTGTGTGTGTAAAATAGCATAAAGAGAGCGAGAGAGTGTGAGTGAGAGAGAGAGAGAGAGAGAGAGAGATCGAGAGTGTGAAAGAGAGAGAGAGAGAGTGAGAGAGTGCTTGGACCTCACCTGGTCTCCAGAGGAACATTGCTGTTGAGCACCCAGCTGTCCTGCAGCTGCACTGACTCAGGTGTGGTGGGTGCATCCCCCGGGGCGCTGGGTGGAGCATGGACAGGGTTACGTCTGCTGCTTATTGTGTTGCGGTTGAGAGAGTTGGCCGAGGTCTGATGGTGAGACAGGGCCTGGGCGTTGTGTGGTGGAGGCAGTGGAGGCCGCAGTGTTGACTGGCTGTGGTGGTTCGGAGCTCCTGCACAAACACACAATCACAAACACTTCAGCACAGAGGAAACCTTTTCCATTTTATTCAATTGGCCCTGAGATATCCAAGCAAAGAAGCAGAAAAAAAAACACAGCCCTGGCATTTGCCATGATGGATAGAGGGAATATTCAGAAGTTGTTTTCCTCAGCAGGGAGGATAAATGCAATCAGAAAGGAGAGAATAAATCAGAGAGGGAAACTGGTGGACATAGGATGCCTCTGCTGTTGCTGTTTTGCACATAAATAGAAAGATGCAGTTCCAGAGTTCTGGATATACGCACTGACACTTGGCCAGTTAAGACACTCATTAGAAGCGAAAGTCTTTGTTCTGCTGCTCTTAAGCTGTGCTAATGTTGCTGGAAGCAGCTCATGCATACTTTATGAGGCATCATTAACTGGCATGATTGTTTGCTTGGGTGTAATCCTTAATGTGACTAGAAGTGTGTGTGTGTGCCTGTGTTTGTGTACAGGTATAATTTCCTCCTGAATGTGATATTATACTCTACCATTCACTTGCACAGTGTTCAAAAACAGCAGAGGGTTGGCTCCTTTCTTCATGGTGTCATGGGCTGGGGGGGTTGGATTCCCACCTCTGCCCTGTGTGCATGGAGGTTACATGTTCTCTCCATGCATTAGGTCAGGGGTCTTCAATCTTATCCAGAAAGGGCCGGTGTGTGTGCAGGTTTTCATTCAAACCAAGCAGCAGCCACCCCTGATTCCAACTGTTTAATTAGTTGATCTCGGCCTTCAGTATACTCAGCTGTGGCTTATAGTTGGTTGGAAAGAAAACCTGCACCCACACCGACACTTTCTGGATAAGATTGTAGACCCTTGAATAAGGGGGTTCATCTGGGCACTCAGGTTTCCTCCCACATTCCAAAGACATACACTTTAGGCTGATTGGGTATGATTGAACCCTGTGATGGTTTTGCACTTCATCCAGACTTCCCTGACTGCCCTGGGACAGACTCCAGTCTCCCTGCGACCCCGTGTAGGATAAGCAGATGTACAGAAAATAGATGGATGCACTGACACTGATGAGCATTAGGTATTCATCTGATACTGTCCTCATTTACTTGTAAAAGAAAAAAAAAAATGCTTTTATACAAACATCCAATACCAGATTACACAATGTGACATCAACCTAGTGCGCTGTGTCGTGCTAATGAACAGACAACACAAATTGACAGCGATCTGGAAGCGTTTGACAATTAATGATGGCAATCAAAGCAAAGAGCTTGCAAACTGTGCTCTGTGAAAGTAGCAAGAGGAGGAGAACTACAGCACTTGATTAAACATCTTAAACATCAAGCTCAGCACGAGGAGTTTGACGCTAGCAGCTCACAGCAGGAACAAGCACCCCAAGCAAACACTGGCTATGAGTGAAAATACGTCTACAGACAACGTAGGCGAGTAAAACGAACACCTCGTATTCACTATATCGTATCTGACACATCAGCTACTATCAGTCATGGACAAAGTGAGATCCTGATACAATAATACAATACAACAAAGCTCTTATCACGCCTCGCACGGCACCTCGCACCCTCAGATCTACCAGCACTGCTCGACTGGTCCCACCATCTCCCAGGGTAAGAAGTAGGCATACAGCAAGGCTCTTTTCTGTCCTGGCACCCAGGTGGTGGAACGGACTTCCTCTAGAGGTCCGAACAGCTGAGTCATTTGCTGTCTTCAAAAGACGGTTGAAGACCCACCTCTTCACAAAATACTTGTCCTAGCACTTTCTTCCCTGTTGTATATGTGTATAAGAAAAAAAAAAAAAGAAGAAGAATGTTTTAGGCTATTAGTATCTTTAATCTTACAGCATATTGAACCAGAGCTAATCTATTCAAAGACAGATTTAAAAGCACTTTTGTACGTTGCTCTGGATAAGGGAGTCTGCCAAATGACCTAAATGTAAATGTAAATGTAAATAAAAATAATAAGACATGCCATACTTTCAGCTGTTTCCAAAGCAGAAACAGAAGGAGAGCTACTAAGCTGGTTAAGCATTTTGATATTAGTATCTGTATCTTTAGCGTCTTTAATGATAAAAAATTAGTTTATGCTTGTCCTTGGTTAAAAAAAATGGTACAGATGCATGTGAATGTATTATTAGACTTTTAAAAAAAATCAGGCAGACTTGTCCACATGTTACATTTAGTGCCTCAGACTGGTGACGGAAAAAATAAATCGGGGTGAGAGAATAAAGAGAGCAGATTTACAGTTCTAAATCCTACAGTAATGATGGTCATCCTGCCAAATCCCCCCATGAAAAACAACACAATGCAACAAAGATGAAGCTCACAGTCCATATCTATCCTACGCACAAACATTAGCGGTATCTCTCTCTCTCTCTCTCTC
>JAOTRN010000036.1:16037879-16056010 GCA_028566695.1 Bagroides melapterus
CATTTTAGCTGAGTCGGGCAACAAATAAGCGTTGTGTGATCTGATTTTAGGTCTAGAAATCTTTATTCTAGATCCCAGTTTCTGCCATGAGAACGAGCACGTATGCAAACTGGAGAAAAGTGCTGCTGATTGGTAGATTTATCAGTGCGCTTCATTTGATGAAAGGCCTCCCATGGAGACTAGTTAAAGGAGGTGTGAAAACCCTTTGAGACAGCCTGTAACCCCCCCACGAAAAAAAATAATTAGAGCATCACCACAGCTATCCATCTATGTCAGTCCGGCTCAGTGCACACTGACATGGAGCAGGAGCCACCATCACACAGCTTATACCACAGAGACAGGAAACACACCATGCAGGACAATTACCCAAGCCCCATAACCCATGGAAGATCTGAAACACAGAGCGCGCATATGGGAGAATTAAAGGGGACATAAATCACATTTACAGCATTATTAGCTGCCCATCACTTTAAACATACCACTGCTTTTCAAACCCGATTTGGCAATACTCCGTTGGTCTGTAGAGGATTAAAAATATGCTGATTTAAGTTGTTTAAGTGTTTCTATAAATACTAATAAAACGTACTGCAGAATGTGTAGCTTTTCTGTTAAAGCTTGCTGAAAATGGCTTTGCAGGGACACCAGAAATTTATACTTCCCTACTTTCTTCTGGAGGACTTTGCTTTGGTCTTTTCTTTTTGTTAGGTCTAAATAAGTATTAATACAACCTTAGGTAAAATGATGCCGATTCCAAAAGCCCCAAACTGCCTGAAGGCTGGTAACTCACTAGTAGGTCATTTCTTAGTGGGAAATGTTTCTCTAGGCAGAAACCGAGCAGTACAGCAACGCCCACCAGTTCTAAAGTAATACATAACCTTAACTCGTATATCAAAGCGTGGTTACAAAAGTTCCATTAACCCATGTAAAACAAAATGAGACATACAAATGAAAGTCAGTTGCCTTCGTCTGGGCTCCACCCGTCATGAGGACGTGAATCTAAAAAGTCCGATATAGCCTAACATGACTAGATCCTGATGCACACTCTGTCTGCCATTCTCTGACATTTACAGACTTCATTAAGGCCAAACTACTGCTTGCGAAATGAGGCTGGCTGCATCAGTGCTGCTGTAAGCAGAGTATGATAAGTCATTATTGCCCAGTAAATTCTCAATTAGCCGGGTGCTGTTGCAGTCAGCATGTTTTGGATAAATGTTGGGTAATATTTTACTACTGTTACTGCTCCCAAGGAGGCAGCCATAAAAGAGCCACAATGCAAAGCACCCTCACTTACACTGCTGAAGCTTCCGGAAGCCTGTATTGCTTGTGTAGTCATAATTGCACTCTATAACGGGTGGGGTGATTCTATGAGACCGAGAGAATGTTCAGCTGTGGTCCTGTTAGCCTGGTATTGCTGTCACCCTGGGCTTTTCTAGGATGGAGGAGCTCATATTGTCGTGGTGCTGATGGCTTGTTATCTTGGCCGTCTAATAGAAAGTTAATGAAACTTGCATTGATGAGCAAATGCGGCTCAGTCCCCTCAAGGTCACTTACGGATGCTATGAATACCTATAATAGAGAACCTTCAAAAAATTAATACAAGAAACAGTATGTGCACCGGAGTCACGATTTCTAAATAGCGCTTAAGTAAGCAGGCATTTAGTGTCTTGAGGCATTTGTGTATGCTCAAGCAGCAGGGGGAGAAGAACCCATGCTGTTATTTTTTCCCCATAAGAACAGTGCTCTCTCTCTCTCTCTCTCTCTTTCTCTGTCTCTCTCTCTCTCTCTCTCTCTTTCTCTCAGCATGATTCTGATGTTGTGACCTTGCATGGACTTAGTCTTTCTACAAACACAGCTCACACCTTATTTATTTATTCATTTATTTACTTATTTATTTATTGGTATTCCAATATTCCTCTAGAGAAAACACAACAGATTAAGGAAACGCTTTTGCGACGGAACCTAACACAGCATAAGATTTGTTAAGAATTATTTGAAGATTAAAAAAGCCTTGAAAACGTAGCACTGCTGTCAATTTTGTGTTGGGTCTAACGTCTGTGTGGAGTTTTGCATTTTCTCCCTGTGTCTCACTGTGTCCCTGTTCTCTGCTTTCCTCCCACGTTCTAACAACATGCCTGTACATGGATTGGCTGTGCTAATGTCATGACAGTGCTGGATTCAACCGTGAACACTGATTTCCAGAATCTATCAGTGTGTCACAACATGGCTGACTCAGAAACAATTTCCCATCAGCCACAGTCAAAATCACCTTCACATTTACCTGAACACTGATTACCTACTGGAATCAAGCAAACACACACACACTCACAGTAAATGCACAATCACTTTCTGATTCTACCTCACAACAGTTCCAAGCATTTGGATTTTGTTTATGCTATCTGGTATTTGATTTTCTGGCTTTCTATTTTTGACCTTAAACAAGCCATTTGCAACAAAGCCTATCAGCAATTCCATCCCTGTTGCCCCTAAGTGTAAAGGAGTGTGTAGTGTATGTACTGTACAAGGTGTCCCTTGTAGGGTGTATTCCTGCCTCATATCCAACGTACCCCGGGATTGGCTCCACATCTGCTGTGACCCTAACCAGGATAATGCACCTAGTCAAGATGAATGAATAATTTCACCTCTCTTGATACCTGGTTACTTTAATATATCTCTATACAGTTTCAAGTATTTCATTAATTCTTTCATAGAAATTGCTTCTCAATTGATTTATGAGTGATTTACCACATATTTGAGCCTTTTATATTTGAATCCATTGTAACCTTTTTTTTTTTTTAAAGTAGCGCTTTCTTCATCCGGTGGAACATGGTTGTGGAGTTTTTTTTTGTTGTTTTTTTTTTAATTTGGTCAATGGTATATAGAGAGAACTTTCTCTCTTAAAAGGGAAATAACATAAAGCAGCAACTACAAGGCTAGAGCAACAAAAGACCTTATGTCCTTCATTGCATCTTGGAACTCAACAAATAACTTGCACAACTGATAGGAAAATGGTAGAAACAGGCCAGACCATCAGGACCACATGAGCCATGAATAGTCTAACAGGTAATAAACTCATTTTAATTTATGGGTTTTTACTCAGTCAAGGCCTAGAATATAGCAGCATCCCTTCTATGACCTACGACGCTTCAGCAGAGTCTACTCTGTAGTCACTATGTAAAAAAGTGTTATCAAACACACGGCTCAGCTAACTTTGCTATGCCTATAGACACAATTCTCTGTGCTGGATGGCTCTGATCTGTAGATTTCTGGAACAGTCAAAGTAGTTGGTACTGAAAATTAAGGACTGTTTGAAGAGCACAGACGCTAATCTCATTCTTGATCCCCAATCTACTTTCAGGCCGATCCGGGCCAGTTTTTACTCAGCTCGGGGCGTATTCTGTTATTAAATCACCTACATGCTCTCTTCACTGGGAGAATGAAAGTAAACCAAAGAGTTTGATCCCACATGCTGATTAAACTGGGAGTCAGTATAAAAACCTTTTTTTTTTTTTTTTTTTTTACATTTACAAAGTGATGATGTATACAAGAGAACAGAAGTAAATGGCCATAAAACTGTCATAGACTGACTGACTGTTTAGAATGTGATATAGGCAGCTAGACTATCAGTTGCACTGAGAGGGATAATGATGAGTACCAGCTCTGATGCCAGAACCACACCAGTCCACTGGCTCTTTATGACAAGACTCAAGCAGGAAATGGCAGCCACGATCAATAATATCCTCTACTAAATTATAGCAGCCCAAGCAAACCCATTAAAGAGTGCTTTGTGAATGTAATACGTTCAGCCCAGTAGGTTTTCTCCAACATTATCTCTTCTGCATCCTTATTGAATTTGAAATTGCAATAGTATTTATGCTCGTGTTTGTCCTGTCAGCTATTGTTCTGTTGTCTGTGGTACATTCATCTGTGCTTTTAATCATTCATTCTAACCAGGAGAGAGCTGGCTTTCCTCCGGTCTAGTACCGCTGTACCTTTTATTTTTTTCAGGGTTGCCAAAATACATAATTTCAGTAAAGATAGTCAAGAAAGCCACCAGTGAAGCTACAAGCTCAAAAATGTTGAAAGTACATCCAAAGTCATTCTCAGAGGATCATCTCAGATCAGACTCTCAGGAGGATCAAACAACAACAACAACAACAAAGAACAGTAAGAGGATATTTCTTAAAATGTTCGCCTGAAATACAATAGTAGCTTTTTGGGTCCATTTTGAACATACTGCATGTGACTAAGAAGAAGAAAAATGTCTATGCTAGCCTGAATATAATAAAAGAAGAGTTCTTAACTTCCAAATGAGTTCAGGCTGCATAGCGTATAAAGCTACAGGCCTGTCAGTGTAATATTTTGCCATAATTCATCATGGTGCATTAATTCTATAATAACATTACATAACCCTTCACACAACACACTGCACCACCGGCAAACTTAATCAGTTTGTTTAGGTCTTGACTCTGAACAACACACACTCCTCAGGGGGTCCTCAATAGGCAGACACACACACTCCAACAATCACTGTTTTGGATTTGATCACAGTTGACGATCAGATGTAATATTAATCATTCTTCAGTATCTATTCCACCAAGAGTGGCTTCACAGCATGGAGGTTATAGGAGTTACACAGTTCTGTGTTCAGGAAATCTTTAATTGGTAAACATTTGTTCGTTAATTTGACCTTTAGCTCTAATGTGGGCAACAAAACAGCTAACATTTGTATTAATTGATTTAGAAATCAATTTGATTTGTAAAGCACACTTAACAATGAGATTTATTTTATGATCCCTGCTTCAGACAAACTACACATACAGTACACACATACACTATAATACACACACACACACATTTCCTAGGGCTGTGGAATAAAAGTATGCTAGGCGTCGCTTAAAAAGAAATGGACAAAGCAGTAATTGTGTGGAGGCCTTAAAAGGTCTGGTAGCAATGTGTATACAAAGCATATCTCCAATATAAGACGGTTTACAGTAAAGATATTCAATCTCTCACAACGTGCTTTTTTTTCCCAAAACATACAATTTATTTATTTATTTTTTTTTTGGCAAGGCAATTAGGATCTCTCAGAAAGCTCATTTTACTTACTTGAATACTTAAATGTGTACACTGGGTCCATGTGATTAGTTTTCATACAATACATCGGACTTGATTTGATCAATTATTGCCAAAGCCTTGAGGAAAATTGAACAAACAGCTCACAGAATCAAGCCCAGAACACAGAATAAAAAAGCAACTGAGCTTAGAAATAAATTGTGTTCCTTCACAGGTCTGCCTTAGGAGAAATTACCAAGCAACTGAAACTACCACAAGCATCTGTACAAACACGGCACATGCTAATATAAAAATCTGGCATCCAAAAACCTGCGTTAAGATTGATCAAACATTGGTCCTAAAGCTTCAACTGAACACTAAGACATCAACCTGTTGAAGAAGTTGAAGAAGGCATCAGCCTTTTGGAGGAGTGTATTTTTTGTCAGGTGAATAAAAACTGAACTGCTTAGCCATATAATCAATCAGCACTAAATATGTGTGTAACATGCGGAAGGCCACCCCAAGCTTGTTAAGTAAAAGTAAACAAAAGCCTGTGATTGTTTTGAAATAAGCTCTTAACACAGGAAATGCTGCTTTAAAGCTACACTGATTTTAATCTTAAATCTGTATCTGTAATCCGAGACTGATCAGCCAAACCTGCATTAACCAACGTTCATAGAATCAGTTAGGAATATGAAGCCCGCAATCATCATTATGAATCACCAGCTTAATTAATAACATAATTAAGCAGTTCACTGGCAAAATTCGAGAGCTGCGGCTGGAGCGAATTTAAGGATTTAGACAAGAGTTTGGCAAATTATCACCATTAAAAAAAAAAAGCTTACTTTTTTTTTAAACTTTTGCTTATGGACTTTATGGATATTTTACTTGTGGACTAAATAAACAATAGTCAGTGTAGGTGTGTGTTTGGTTAACATTTAAATAAAGAACATGGCTCACTGATACAGAGGATCATTTTAACTTTAACATATATGCAAAGTTAGCGAGCTCTCAGGAAATGTGCTGGTAGTTAGTCACATAAATGTGCATAGTAATTACAGTAACATTGTGCTCACACACTTCAGACAGGAACAAAGTGTTGAAGAAATAGATTTACATTTGTCTCAGAGCAGTGGGCTTCGGGTGTCTGAGAAGCAAATGGCTAAAGCTAAATCACGGTCTTTTGTCACAAATCAAAGGTGAGAATTAGTACTGATGAAAGTATTATTAAACAGCACACTGTTCCCATCAAATGTTCCGCTCGGTAATCACATTCGGTGGCCGCGCACGCCGCTCTCGCACAATGAATACTTCTGTTTCACTGCTGCTTCTATCGAGCGTGATAAATGAACTATGACTTGCTGTGTGGCCGTGTGTGTTTTGTAATTAGTGCAAAGAAGTGCTGCTTGAATCGGTTTATTCATAACGTTAAAAGTCTTGTCTTCTATGACCAGTGTCTTTGGAGCCTAATGCAGTGAATAGTTTCAGATATGAATAAATAAACATGCCATTACAACTAATTCACCACAAACACACAGCAGTAGCACTGTATGCATGAGTGGATAAGTGTGTACTGTATTTGTTCCATCAGAGATGTTAGATGGGACACAGCAGGAACGGTGATGGTTCATACTGGGTTCCTCTGGGTGACCCTGTTTCCTCCCCCAATCTCTGCATCATTGGCATCTCTATATTATCTCTAGTCAATGTGTATCGTCCATTGTCACTGTGATCGGTTGGTACCCTGTCCAGAATGTCCCCCACTTTGTGCTATGAGTCCCCATGGACAGATTCCAGGCTCTCCATGACCGTGTGTAGGATAAGCGGTGCAGAAAATGAAGTAGGGATATAAATAATCTAAAAAATATATATATATAAAAAAAAAAAGGACTGACTTTTACATTTCTGGAGACCTGGTCTCACATGGAAAAGTGTTTTTTTGTTTTTTTTTCCAGCTCTTTGTTAAATAATGTAAAAGATGCAACAGGTTCCAATTAGGTTAAGACATAACATTAATTAGCAGCATTAATATTTATGTCATGGCAAAATATTCACAAGGAGAGGAAGACAATCGTGCTTGTGCATTATTATTATTTCAATGGATTAACTCAGCGTGAGTTGGTTTGACAGCGGACTCTCTTTGAGAAAAGAGATCTTTTAGTGCATGGTAATCAGAGAGGCCACATACAGAGAGACGGGCAGGCAAAATTAAAAGCTGAGAGGCACGAGAGACGTTTCCTAAAAAAAAAAAGAAAATACAAAAAAAAAACCACCTCTGCTGCCCTGTGACTGCAACATTAATCCATTGTGATATCCAAGTCAGGACCTTTACTATGACGGATTATTCCGCCATGGCAGTGGGTTAGTAGACAGTTGCCCCCATGGCCCTTCAGACGAGATAGAATGAAGGCTCCTTTAAGATTTATTCAGGATCCAATTGATCTGTGCACATTAAAGGCCCCCCTGACTTGGACTGAGCTTGTTTCATTAACTAAAGCTGGCTTTAATGAACAGCTATATAGCAGTTCTGACTTTTAGCTCAGTGGGACAGGCAGACAGACAGCGAGTGAGAGAGAGAGAGAGAGAGAGAGAGAGAGAGAGAGAGAGAGTGCACGGAAGACTCAAGAGTGTAAAAGCCAGGGACATTTTATGCCTAAATCAATGCCCAAGCTGCCTCTTATTCTATCAAATGCATGTCCATTTTTTTCCCCAAGATCAATGTTATTTGGATTTGGGAAGCCAGCGCAGCCACAAAAATTTACAAGCGGTCTCTTTTTGGTTGAGAAAGGTGACAAGATTGACAGTTTTACAAGCACATCCAATAAGCGAGCATAAATCTGCTCAGCGCTTTGAGATAATGAAAAAGAGCTTCCTTTTTTATTTATTGCTTTATGTCTGTATTATTAGTGGAGCTTAAACAGAGAAAAATAAAACCGCATCATCTTCTATACGATGACAATCAATTTTCTGTCATAAGCGTTCACTGCATTGCAACATATCAAATATTTACTCCAGTGCTCTCTAGGCTACATTCTGTACCATTGCAATATATCCAAGCCAAACTCACTCAGACTGACATCTAATAATTATCGGACCTCTGTTTAAAAACAAAGGAGGTGTAAACGAAGTAAATTTAGTAATCACACATTTGATTTGAAATGTGGCTTGAAATGAGTCTCAAGAAATAGTTTTATTTGCTATATTGCAGAATATTTGCATAATAGGATGAAATTAATCACCCTCCATGTTTACTATGGAGTTGCCTAACCTGCATTGTGAGTCTGGGGAGATTCGGATTTGGCTCAAATTTTCGGTCAAATTCATGTTGACCCACATTGACATTTTTTTGATAATTTTTTTTTTTTGTCGTCTGACCTTCATGAAAGTTGCACTGCTCAATGCACAGTTCAGGGGTTAAAACTAATATTGTGATGTGAAGGATATAGTCCTATCTTGTTCAAACATAGAGATATTAGCTGGTATATTTAGTATACGGTATTTCAGAATCATGTAATATTTTTACTTGCTATATTGTGGGATATTTGCGTAATAGGATGAAATTAATCCCCCTCCATGTTTACTATGGAGTTTCCTAACCCACATTGAGTCTGCGGACATTCGGATTTGGATGACATTTTAATTGTAATTTTCTGATCTTCATGAAAGTTGCACTACAGTAAATCATAATATAGAATAGAAGCCTTTATTATTGTCACATATTCATTACAGTGCAGAGAAATTATTTCTTCACATAGCCCAACTTTGGAGGTGGGGTTCAGACATGATACAGCACCACTGGAGCAGAGAGGGTTAAGGGCCTTGCTCAAGGGACTAACATTGGCAGCTTGTCAGTGCTGGGGCTTGAACCCTGATCCTCCTATTAACATCCCAGAGCAATAACCACGTGAGCCACCGCTGCCCCAATATAGAAAAAAATAAGGGGGAATTTGTGGGCCTTCTCCAAACTTGCTGTTGAACGTTAAACACGGTTATCTACAATGTTGTTGTATGCTGTAAAATGATGAATTCTTGTTCACCGGAACTAAAGAGGTGTTACAGCATGACATGACAATGCCCCTGTGCACAAAGTCAGGTCCATGAAGACATAATGTTAAATTAGAAGCGTTTCTAATCCCTGAACCCCTTTGTGATGAACTGGAACACGGACGGCATGTCAGTCCTCCTCATCCGACATCAAGACCTCGCTTCACTGAAGCTCTTGTGGCTGAATGAGCTCCGTTGCCACATTCCAAACTTTTAGGTGCAGGAGTGCTGTTTTAGCAGTAAAGGGGTCACAAATTCATTCTAACTGGATGTTCAAAAAGTGTGGATGAAGTGTGATGGTTAGGTGTCCGGACACTTTTGGCCATAAACTGCACACTGGTCCAGAAGAAGACAGAGTAAAGAACTTTGATATATTGTTATACATATATTCAGCATGCTTGTGAAAGGACAACGACATTCACCATATAGAAAATGTTGCATAGAAATTGTATTTGAATGTTTTTTTAGAGTGGGTTGAAATATACATAGTACATGTATAATAATTTCAGATTTTTTTTCTCCTTTTTTATTTCTATAAATCAACCGTCAATAAAATTTGAATACGACATTGTTTTGTTCCAAATTGATCATCTATAGCACTCCATCTTATGCTGTTTTCATGACAACCGTGAGTATTGTGTGTGTGTGTGTGTGTGTGTGTGTATATACACACTCTTGTGCTCTGATGTGCTTTAATATTGACGCTCGTGCAGGTGGACAGACGACTGAAAAGGTTTAACTACGTGAAAGAACCTATCATTGGCTGTCCTTTGCTAAATGTACCAAAGAAAAGAGCTTCCTGCCTTCCTTACACAAACCGTTCCCTTTTCTTCCCTTTCATGGTTTTAGAGGAGGAAGTCAATATGACCTTTGTGAAACTCAAAAAAAAAAAAAAAAAAAAAACAGCTTTTGGTTGTTTCCCTCTCCAACCTCTCACTCTGAGAGAATGACAGAGGCGGGAGAGGAGAAGGGAGGTCATGAGTAAACGCCTGAATGCTGGGGAAAAGTGCCACCTCGACTCTCCATTATTGATGTCTAAATAGGTGCATGGCATTGACTCATGCTGTCAAGACTCGTCATGTGAATATGAAGGAGTGTGAAGGTTGCTGAAGGTTGTCCACGTTAATTGCAGCATGTGAAGAGCCTGTCGGTTTCATAAATAAAACAGAATCATAAAACATCCTTGCAGAAATGGCCTTAAGTTCCTGAACGTGAAACTTCAACGTGTTCTGGATTAGACTTGAATGAAGATAAATTAATGAAAGGTAGAAAGGTGTGTTGTCTCTGTGTGTGAGCGGAATGTGGGTGAGAAATATAACACACAGTGCCTTTAATGAATACTCCAAGGAGGGGAAGGGTGACACCGTCAATCAGAGTTGACAGTGGAAAGGAAAAAAAAAAATACACTCCGCAGAGATACACCTCAAATCCTTATTAAGGGTTTATACAACACACTCCTACATAATATCTCAAACAAAGTGAAACAAACCAGCAACTTGCACCCTACCGAACCATCAATAAGTCCTTTTTCTCCTCCGTGTGTGGCTTTACACAGACCTGACTTCTCTTATTTAATGAGACTTATTCATTCATCTTCCTTAAGCAACATAATTGACTGTATTAAATCTTGTTGATTTAATGTATCTACCTCATCAATGCGAGCTGAAATTACACAAAGCATGATTTATGCTTATCCAAATGTTTTCCACCGACTCCTGCTACATGACTGTAACTGATTTATTATGTTTGCTTGTTGCGAGTTTAGCGGTACGGATTTCCACAAAGTCGCACTGCTACGGTATGTAATTCTTCTACCTCGTTAGAAACCACACACGCAAACCCAGACACGGCGTGATCTCACTGCGTCTACACAATTTTACTACTACTAATAATAAAATACAGCATTATCTCGTTAGTCCTATAAAATAACTGAACATGAAACAAAAAAAGAAGAAGAAAAAAAAGACGCATTTTTTTTTCTGAGTCTCTACCGAAGCTTTTTAAATGCTTAGTGACACAGATCATGTACAGAGAATACAAATAATCCAGCAGGCAAAATCCCCACTCTCCTCTCAGCATGAGGCGCTTGGGCCTCTTTGTTTGCTGAACGTGATGTGCAATGCTGATCGGTCAACGCCGTCCGTCGCCAGTCATGTGGGATTGCAATTGAATGATGAATTTCTTATCTCTTGTTTGTATACACCTATGCAAACAAACATGTGTGACAGAGTGTGTCAATGACACACACCTTCTTATGTGGTCTGCAGCGGGCCTGAGGGAGTGACTGTACCTTCGGCGTAGCCGCGAATAAGATGGTAAACTAAAACGCAGCGGACGTGCTGGCAGAGAGCTTGTTTTAAAAGTCCTGTCAGACCCCAACTGTTTTGATGCATGTACTTGTGTCCAATAAAATCCTTGCAAACGTGATGGCTTAGACTCATTAAAGTGCAACACGGGGTGCTGGAACATTGTTGGAGCTTTAAACAGAAAGCACGCAGTTTGAGGCGGAGAGGAAGCACAAAAGGACCAGCGGTGTCGGAGACGCGGGCTTCCGTGCCCTTGCGAGGTGAGGACATCTGAGTCATTTCTTAGAGTGGAATAGTTGGCCTTAATCAATCACTCAGGAGCAGGCAGCTCAGAAGCAAAGGCCAAGAGAACCGGTATACACGCTGGTTAATTAGACAATCAGCCAGACATGAGGCCTCATTATCAACATCCTCACTGCCCTGTCTTCTCTCTCGTCTCTGCAGATAATACAAGCTGCAGGAATATGCTTCCATAATGGACGACAAAATATACAATAGATCGGTTATACTGGGTAAATAAATAAATAAATATTAATCTGCGAGTTGGCTTCACCCTTGGAATAGCTTTAAAAGTCATTTTAAATATAGGAAATGTTTCTATGAACTATAATTAATCTGTTACAGACGATGGTGCCTGTGTGCTGTCGGGTTTACGTCACTGTTCTCACCTTATTGTCTTAAACTGTGGGCAGTCGCTGAAATCCGGGATTTGAATTGCTGCTACTCCAAAACATAAGGAGACACGTGGGTAACTTACAACCTGCAACTTCCAACCAAGTGGGAAAAAAAAAAAAATCACCACAGTTTGCCACATTATCTGCTTTGTCCTGGTCGCAGCGGATCTCGGAAACACTGGGAACGAGCCAGGAATACACCCTGGATGGGCTGCCAGTCCATAGCAGGATACCGTATTACACACACTCACACGCTCATTAACACCTAGGGACAGTTTGACATAGCCGGTCCACCTACATGCATACATTTGGGAAGTATTTCCCTTTTTTTTTCTTGTTTTTTTCAAAATGTTGCTAAGCTTATAATCACTTAGTGACACTTAGTGTTTATGAAAGCAGGCAAAAAAGGAGATAACCAATGGAAATCTTTACTTGACCCCATTCATGCAACCACATCCTAAAACCACTGTGAGCGACAGTCGTCAATCAAAATGACTGGCAGTGCCGACACATCCGTATCGAGGCGATAGTAGGAGATGACAGGGTGAGAGAAAGACAGTTTTTGCATTTCTATACACAGACAAAGACACAATGAGAGGATGATAAAAATCTTAAAGCTTCCTCATAGGAAAAAAGGCAGGTTCACCCTCTCAGCACTCTTTTATTTTGTATTTTCCCTCTACTCGTCGGGACAGATAAATTATATTTCCATATTCGACACGTCTTTTTAGAGAATTCGTCTTCATTGATCACGAGCTTTCAGTAGCACACATATCACCAATGTATTAAAATATGTTTCGATAAATAATTTAGAAAAGAATAGCATCAGTAAGGACAGGGCAGTGCGGTGGCTGGTACATTCCATGTCCTTGCATAATCCAGAGCTATGAGAAAGAATCATGATAATAAACCGTGGATAAGAGATTAGCATGGCAATTAGCTGAGACGCAATTATCAGCTAGTGAGATGAAAGTGACTTCTCTTCCAAGGTGTTTTTTATACATTCAATAGCTGTTGAGGAGTTTGATAAATTGGGGGAGGTTTTTTTTTTCTGATGTTGGAGTTCACAGCTGACGGAACTGCTACAGTTGTGTGTGAATCTTGCTAATTAGACGGAGTTTTTTTGTCTTTTCATTAACCTCGTTTGACACCTCCTGCAAGCCAGGCAAGGGTTTAGGGTGGCAACGAATTAACACGGAAACATGCAATCGAAGGCTGTGATGCACAAGAACTGCCAGGGGAAACACTAGAGAGAAAATATAAACTGCAGCCATGAATCGGAATGAACCAGATGCGTAAATAACAACTTTTAAAGAAAAAAGTCCCAATCTGAGTCACTTCATAAGAGCATCCTCTCAGGCAGACTACCAGTCATTTTCCACTGAAGTCGCAACTGATACTACGCTGTTTCATTGACAACTGGCACCAAAGTGATCATATGTTACTAAATATGTCAATCTAGTACAATCTGCATGATATTGTCAAAAGTTTGTGGACACCTCACCCAATATGTGGGTCTTCCCATTCTGCTATAGCATTACAATCTCCCTTCACTGGAACCAAGCACAGATCCCAAACCTCAACCCTACTGGACACCTTCGGAATGATCAGGAATGCTGAGTGCATACCGCTCTTCTTTTCTCCAAGTCAGTTCTTGACCTCACTAATGTTTTTGTCCCTGGATGAGCAAATCCCCACAGCCACTTTCCAAACTTTAATAGAAAACCTTCCCAGAAGATTGAAGGTTATTATAAGAGCAAAGGGAGACACAAACGGGTGATAATGCCACTTTTACTGCCATCGATATAAACATCCAGTTGTCTTTCACAGTGGAGGAAAATATAATTAAATTTGTACAACTTAGGCTTGTTATTATTTGGGTCAATTCAATTCAATTCAATTCGATTGTATTCGTATAGTACATTTAACAACAGACATTTCTTTATATAGCAGCTTCACTGCTCAGATATAGTTCCCTAACAAGCAAGGCGACAGGTAAAAGTGGTGGCAAGAAAAGAAAAGAAGAAAAAAAAAAACCTGAAAGCTCTTGAAGCAAAGAAGAGGAACCAGGCTCTCAAAAGTGAACCTCTTCTGTCTGACTCAATATTTCTACAGCAGCATAACGTTAAACAGTACAGCGCATGTTGAAAAGATGTTCGGTATTAGTGAATTGTGAATAAGAGCCCTAGGATGAGAGCAGAACATTATTAATGATTATAGCAGCAGTTTTTGGGAACAGATCTACAGTATCCAGGTAAGACTGACCTCTGAAGAAAAGATAAGACTTGAGCATACTTGAACTGTTTTTTTTTTTTGGGAAGTAGAAATCTTTAGGGTATCTATGTGGGACGGAATGTAGCTATGTTAAGACGATCCAGCCAGATCCAGAGGGAGGTTCTGTCTTAACGTGGGTGTAAAAACACCTTTACCTATTCTCATCATCCTCTAAATTTAGTTAACATAAAAAGACCACCTCATATATTTACTAGTCACTTAGTGTAGTGTACAATTCATATGAAACGTTGGTGCTGTTGCAATAAATCGTGCTCTCAAGACAACTTATTGAATTCATGTGAGAATTCAACAGTAAACCACAAACCCAAAGAATTCTTATTAAGACCAAAAGCCTTGAATTACGAAATTAAAATATTAATAAATGACTGCTTGCCTTTATTATTTCTACATAGCTTTGCGCAGTAACGGTTTCTGAAAATCACTCTAGGAGAACCTCAATCACTTTTCTCTACCTTGTCTAGGTCGCTTGCTTACTCCTAACCTCATTCACGTCCACCTACCTGACTCGTCATCAGACTTGTTCTCGTTTTCAGAATCAGTGAGGGTCAGGGCCGAGTTCTCGTGACTGGACTGACCGGAGCTGTGGCGGGACTTGACGTTGCGGGTGCTCCACAGCTGCATTGCTCTTTCTGGAGAGATGGGGCCTTCAGGATCTGAGTCAGCATCAGAGCCTGGGCTCAGAGTATAGCCGTGCAGTAGCCCAAGGTTGGGGCAGTAGGTGTTCTGGTGGGAGGTGGGCTCGCAGATTCCTAACTCTGCCAGAGTGAAGTTTCCTAAAAACATAAAAGGAGAAAGGCAACTCAATCACTTGTCAAGTCGAATTGTCTCTCAGGTGAGCTGGATACACCTGGATACAACTTCCAGATGTTCTTTGATAAAAGATTATTTGAGGTACGTTATTTTCAATCACCTAAACGAATAATGAACATGATGATATTTATTACTGACATCAGGCACATACATCAGTGAAAAGATTGAAGTGTAGCATTCCAATTAATCCCCTACGGGTTCCAGTGGCCTTTGAGGTCAGGGTTTTGTGTAGCCCCTTGTGCCCCTCGTGTACCTCACTTTGTGGACAGGGGCTCAGGTGTGGACTCTACCTCATAGTACCGGTGAAAGGAAATCTTAAAGCTACAGTATACAAAGTCAGTGAATTGTGGGCTTTCAACTTTGAGGCAGAAAGAAGACCCAAATACGAGTGATGTTATCAGGCATCCCTATACTTTTGGTCATATGGTGTACATGTCTCAAGTCTACTGTCCAAGTCAAAAGAAGATTTAGAAGAGGTAAGAGGTTTACGTGAGCAGATCTGAATACAGACACGACCATTTGAAAAGCAAGGGATACCTGGATGGACCGTTCCTCCCCCAGACCCCCAATACCAGATAAATATACAGTACTGTATAACTTCTTCCAGATTAAAGCACATCAAACTAAATCAATAGACACAATGGAGGCCCAATTACAGCCAAGTCAAGGGAAAAGCAATTAAGAGAAAAAGGCATGCACAGCGACTTTCTCCTCTCTAGTAATTAAAAGAGCATTGTCAGTGCAATCCCTCACAATCAGCTAAGAAAGAATGCACAATTTTAATTGTTAGTAGTGTTCTGTCGTAGCCCACAAGAATGTTTAAGATTTTACTCTATGATTACTCAGCGTACCTAACTAGAATTTATACTACGATTTCTTCAATCGTGTTTAACAATTATTAGCCAAGTAGCTTTAAGAAACCCTAATCGAAAAAGACTGAATGTAGTTAAAGTGAAAAGAAGGCTAATGGTCATTGAAAATAAAATCAACTAGACTATTACATTTAAATACAGTGGAAGTAGAACTGAGAGCTCGGATTGAAATGCTATTTGCAGCTATTTGCAATACTAGTTTAAAATGAAAAGCAGAGTGGGTCCAGCCTTCCAGTCTGCAGCGCTGAGGCACCTCATACGTGTCCATTGCGGTTTGAGTTTTAACAGACTTGAGTTAAAATATATCTCTCTTTTATGGCACAAGATTCACATCATACCACCCACATGAGGTTAAAGCTCATCTGCTGTTTTCTCATGTGGACATTCAGCAGAAAATAATGGCAAGATACCCAGATAGTAATTTTACAGGGTTATAACAATTCACAATAGCTCAATATGTGCCTTAGTGTGTGCCTGAGTAAAACATTCAACGTGATTGAAACGTTAAATTACTACAACCCAAACCTAATAACAGTATTCATCCATTCAGATAATTAGCAGTATAAAACAAAACCTTACACATAGAACAGAATAAAATTAAACATGGCTAAGCTGTTAGCATGACTCAGAAGGGGAGACATGTCTGGAGCATGGGGAATTTATTTTTGTTTTATTTTCTATGACGTTACTTACTTGTGATCTCATTGACACGGCCCTCTGTAGCACCAGGGCTGTTTTATTAATCTGGTTTTGAATATGAACTTCGCAATTAGCTCTGTGATTTCTTTAGCCTGTACTGAATCCGAGAGGAACGGCAGCCTGACTGAGTTTACTGTGGAGACTTTAAATGATCTTTAAATGTAAACAAATGCCTGACTACAGGAGGTGTAAACATGCTAGAACATTTCAATACACTGTAACGTAATGTTCCAGTCCATGAAGGAAGCTAAAGTGCCGCTAAACACCAAACATTAAAGAATCAGGGGAATCTTCCCGATCCTCTTGCTGGTTTGCTAACATATTAGCGCTCTTTGTCTGTCCTGTGAAAACAACATGGGTAAGAGATGCACAATTTATTTTAATACCTATATCCCCTACTGATTTGTGATGGGAATAAAAAGCTACTGTTCAGAGGAGAAGTGTGGGCTTGATTAAGTTTCTATGTTTATTACACCTCAAGTGATAAAAGTGTTATTTTGTAACGAATAGCCTGCTTTATTTTATTGTGTTTTATTTTAGTCTGTTGAATGTGCAAGTACGTAAATATGTAAGAAATATTGACTATCCTGGTATCAACCCTGCCTCTTATCGACTGAAACAATGTGATATATCGTTACTGCCATATGATTGTAGGATTTGATTTCCGGCATTAATTAAATACCCGTGTAATACTAACACCTGATAAGAAGCGCTGCACAAGCACAGGAGAGATTTTCACCTAGGCTGAAAAACAAAAGACAAATATCTGTCACTTTAAGAATGGTATCTATCAGACACAGTCCTGTAGAGGAAATGTTTCTTCTGAATGTTTATTCACAAATATAGAGGTTTGTCTGATAAAAGTGCCAGTTTCATTAAATCACTCTCATTAGTTCATCAGTCTCTTTTTTATGTTTAGAATTTGAATTAGAATAGAAAATGACCAACCTTTAAAGAAATCAAAATGTATTTAAGCTTTTATTTGAATGATTAAAACCTCAATTGTATTTGATTATAATATAACAATTGATTACTTGGTTTATGAAGCCTCAGTTCCAAATAGTTCAGGTTCTGGAATAAATCAAAGTAATAACCACAACAAAGCAATAAAAGGTTTAATAATCTAAAGTTTATTAGAATACACAGGACAAAAAATACGCAAATCAAGTGTCTATGAATGTAATTCTAAATGAGGTGATTTTGAAGATGAAGAGTTTTGTGTGTGTGTGTACGAGTTAAATAAAAACGTTTTGTGTTTGTGTGTGTGTACGAGTTAAATAAAAAAGTTTTGTGTTTGTGTGTGTGTGTGTACGAGTTAAATAAAAAAGTTTTGTGTTTGTGTGTGTGTACGAGTTAAATAAAAAAGTTTTGTGTTTGTG
>JAOTRN010000036.1:16070129-16085042 GCA_028566695.1 Bagroides melapterus
TATATGAAGTCAACCTCTATAGATGAAAAGTGTTTCTAGCAAGGCTGAGGTTTGCCAAACAACACAAGCCTGATGAACATTGAGAGCAGATAAGAAACTAAGATCAATTAGAATATCTAAGTATAAATATTGTGTGTACAAAGTGATAAAGGAAAAGATGATTCTCAGTGATTCTCAGTCTCAAGATACTTGAAAGAAAATATTCAATACAATAATCCTAAGCCCAATGCAAAAAAAAAAAACAAACAAACAAAAAAGGGTTAGAGTTAGCATATGTTATGTGAATCTGAATCCCACTGAAGATCTTTGGCCAATCCTACAGCAGGAGATAAAGAAGTGTAACACCACAAGCAAAGGATAACTGAAAAGAATTATCTGTGATCTCCACATCGGTGTGCTAGACAAGGAGTCTTCAATATGTGATCAGCAACAATTTAAGACAGAAAATACTGAAGAACAAGTGAACACCCACTAGAGTAGCTTGTACTGAGTTTAGTTGCAGTTTCTTAATATATGGTCACTTCATTACAGTTTATCCATTTGAACACTTACATCTTATATTAGTCTCCTCTCTATTTTTATAAAACCTTAACTTCAATACGACACAACGTTTTCAGATAGAATGAAAGGTTTCAGCTATTAGCAATAATGCAGTGTGCTAACTGTAACTACATTTCAAATCTGGCTCAGAACAGGTTCTAAAAATAGCATGAAACCTAAAAGTGTGAAGTGATGAAACAGAGAAAAAATGGTACTAGGCTTTACACAGAAGGACTCAGCTTAACTATTGATGTAGATGCAGCACTATACCTTCATTCATTCATTCATTGTCCATACCTGCTCATTCCAGGAATACCTGGGTCACAGGGATCAGATGGGGCCTATCCCAGCCATCTACGGGAGAAGGCAGGGTTCACCCTGTACAAGTCGCCAGTCTATCATAGGGCCGCATTCACACTCACACACACCTATGGGCAATTTACGCAATTTAGAGATGCCGATCAACCTACAATGCATGTTTTTGGACCAGGGAGGAAACCGTAGCACCCGGAAGAAGCCCATGAGGCACAGGGAGAACATGCAAACTCCACACACACACATGGCGGGGGTGGGAATCGAACCCCCAACCCTGAAGGTGTGAGGCAAATGTGCTAACCACCAAGCCCCGCCCCAGCATGAAACAATTAAAAAAAATACCAAAAAAAAAAACAATGAAGTGTGGCAGCATGTGCTATAAACACTGGGCTATGTAGAGCCTGGTCTTTGAAGGGTTTGTTCTGTTCGACCAAAAGACTTCTTCCATGGCATAATGGATATACTGTATCAAGAGATTTTTTCCCTTTGTTTCACTAAACAAAAGAAATAGTGTGTATATACATAACATGACATAACAATATACAAACACGTGTTTCATGTGCATTGAATAGATTTGTTCTAACGGAACCCAGATGTAAATAGAATTTGTACTATTCCTATTTTTCGTAAGCTTGATGGACAAAGATCATGAATGCATGCCACTGTGCAATGTAGTAATAGTTACAAAGTTCATGCTTAGGAAAACAGAACCAACTGAATTCGTTAAAAAGTGGCAGGTACAAATAAAAAGAATAAGCGCAAAAAAAAAAAAATACCTCAGACTAAAATTACTATCAGATCTGGAATTCACAGGCTATTCTTATAGGACTGGCAATATCTAATTCCAGGTTGTTTTTCCAGGGTTCAGTGAAAAAAATGTAAAAATAAATAAATAAATAAATAAATCAGGCCATGTCCACATATACAGATGTGGTTTTATTCAGTGTTATTGTCTTAAATTTATGGTTTTATACAGTGTTATTGTCCTAAACCCCTAACGTACATGTTTGTAGATACATGTGTGCACATATTATCAGAAAAAATCAACTTACCCATTCCTTGTCTGGAGTATTCATCTCCTTCATGGTGTACTAAATCAGTCACACAGCCTCCGTAAGGCAGACGAGCCTCGTGCTCAAACACCTTGAGTGTCTCGTTGGAGCTGTAAGATTTCTGAGTGGGCACATCCAGAGTCGAAGTAGTGAACTGGAGCTCTTTGGCACAGCGGGTGCGGGTCAGAGAGCGGTGTCTGCGCTCCTTCAGGTCCATGGCTGCAGTAGCCACTTCTAGAGGTGAAGCACCAAGCAAAGCGTCTACACCTTCACCTACAGGAAATATGTAAGAAAGGAAAAGCATAAACTGGCAGAATTTGCAGAACATTATTACCATACTGCTGTACAACTGCTGACAGACATCGGGATTGCACTTTTATCAGAGGAGCTCCGTGTGTTGAGAGTCGTGGCTTGATCCTAACAAGTGACTGGCTTTCGAAAGTGACGAAACACAGGATGGTAGAGGAAATGACTGTCGGGCATTACATGTCTCTCATTCATTATTTGGAGCACAATGAGGGGAGCTCCCTCGGAGGCCAGGAGAGGATAATCACACATGCCTGAGTGTTCTGTAGAGAGGAGGACCCTCATACTGTCACCATGTTAATCGAAGGGTGTCACTAACACACTGCCACTGATATACCCGGGGCAGCGATGCTGTGCTTTGTTATTAACAAAAAGTCAGTCCTGCATTTGTCCTCCAAAGCCATAAACCATGATGCGGTCCAGTGCTGACAGTAATGAGACAATAATTAAAAGCAACTTGAACTATACCAGTGCAGCTTTAGGCATGACAGGTGGTGCAAACCCACACAAACACGCAAACAGACACACACACACAACGACACACTATTCTTAGCAGAGAACTTTCCAACAGACTGAGTGAGATCTGATATCAGTGTTAACAAGTACATCGATATACAGTATGTAAGCCTTATTCCATATGAACCGAACAGAGATGTGTGCACTTCCTCAATGATGCTCATTTCAGCAGGTCACAACTGCTATTGCACTTAGAGGACAATCAAAACAACCATTCAAATCTACCCTAGAAAGAGAAACGCTCACAGTCCACTTCCAAGTGAACTCTAGCCTGCTGGGATTGCAGTGACAAACTGATTTCACTCTCAATTGACCAAATTACAGGAACTAAGCCAAACCTGCTGTAGGTTTTATATGTAAAAAGACAAAACAGAACTGTCCTTGGTTCGCTCCTCTTTCTGAGTCACTGTGGGTTTTCTGGGTACACGTAGTGGTCACTGTGTGTATATTTACTGTATGTGGTGCTCTGTAACGGACCGTATGTACTGTATATAAATGGATGAATAGAAACCAAACTAAAACAACATGCGAGTGCATCCCATACTGTATATTGATTCTTTATACTGTGTGTTCTTTCCCTTCTAGCTCATGTGAGTGCGGTTTGAAGCTGCAATGTTTTTTTGAAACCCCTTTTCAACAGAGTTGCTTCCAGAGCCAGCATTTGATATCAAACCTTTTTCTACTTTCCCACCAAAAACAAGCCACAATCTCTCAGCTAGAAAAAGTGGCCCAGAAAACTAATAAAAGCACGTAACTCTTCTACTGCATGCAATTGTTGTCTATGATAATGATACTGTGTGGGTATGACAAAGAGGATTTCAGATAAAACAATTTACAGTAAACTATTATATGTTCCTAATGGTTAGAATAATATTTTATCATTTTGTACGTTTATATTTGATTATGTTATGTTAGGCTCTCACTGTATGTTATGGAAATCCTAAGAGGCCATTATTATATTTTTTCTTTATTGTTTTGTCATGATAATGATCTCTGCATAAGAACATGTTCTAGATGCAGTAAATGTGTAATATCGCAGCATCACGGATGATCTCATGCACTTTTACGTTGATCAGGGACTCGTGATAACTTCTACATACGGTAATTGTCTGAAACCTAACAAGGAGACTGTGATGTCTGTATCTTTATCATCAAAGACAATACAGTGACCCTACTGCTGTTAATCAACCTCTGTTTCTGAAAGCACACTTAAACTAACGTGTATTGTAGGAGCGGCTTTAAGATACGTAGCGTTTATAGAGCTGAAGGAGGAAAGAGAGCCTCCGCAAGCTCTTACATCACAGGACAATAAATGACTACAAAACGATCAGGTTTTTAACAAATGCATGACAATATGGTTTTAATAATCCATTACACGTTAACAATGAGGTACATGCAGAGATCATGAGAAAATGATGTCATTATCATGACAAAACAACTTTTGATATGTTGAGATAAGAAAAATTAAGTCGTTATCATGACGAAACAAGAAAGAAAACATAGAATAATGCCTGGTCTCTTAGGACATCTGTAGTATTGAAGTGTTTACGTGAGGCAGATCAAAAAACGGAGCAGAATCTTATAAGCAGAATTAGTGACCAAACGAAAAAGAACAATAATGTGTTGAAACAATCATTAGGTCAGAAGCAAGTCAGAGCAAGGGAGAGAGAGAGAGAGAGAGAGAGAGAGAGGAAAGAGCAGATTGTAGTCAACACAATGCAGCAGATGATGCTTTTAATAAGGATACATTATGGGAATACTCCAAGGTCAGTCTGAGATCTGCTGGCAACGGCCATTGATTAACTGCTGGCATTAATGTGTAAAAGATGCCATTAAGGAATGAAATATGGCATTCATCAACAAGGTCACTAATTATCCAACACAAATATAATTTATGTAATGAATATAAAGAGGCAAAACACACACACACACACACACACACACAGATGAATACACTCTGGAATGTATTGGTGTTTCTTCAAATCAGACAAATAGTCAAATAAGCAGTTTGTCTGTGGGGCAGTTGTGTCAGGAGCACTGAGATGTTGAAGCCGATGGGCCTTTTAAACAGTTGAAAGGAGTCTGCTGATATACTGGGTCTCTGTGAGTGCAGTAGGAGGCTTCTGGAGTGGAGAAACAGCACAGCTGTGGTGACAAGGCGCTAAGATGATGTGGGATGGCTTGGAGGAGAACCAAATCAGCACACACCCAAACTGCAGCATAACCAGGTCACTTCTCCAATCCACTCCAGACAGAGGAAGAAAAGACAGAGCCTAGGGGTAGGAGCGAATTGGAGCAGTCCTGCATGCTCTCTCCCATTCCGCTGATCCAGCCCAGGAGAACAGGACGGGAGAGCCAGAGAGAGGGAGGGAGAGATGGTAAAATTTAGGACAGCAGATCAATCATTGAGCTCCCACACAAGTGAGCACTGCAAGGTTAATGGTAACTGCCTTCTGGCATGAGGAATGCACGTGCATACACACACGCACGCACACACGCACGCACACAATAACCCATTATCACTTTCTACATCTGCTAGTAAAATTCTTCATGAAACACGAGAAGCTCATATTCTCAAATGGCAGCAAATATAAATTCTTTTTGGGATTACACGATACAGTAGACACAAATTCCCCAGAATGAGAACTCTGCTCATTATCCACTCACCACAGCTGACTGGATGGCATAACTGCAAAATGAGTGCAAATTAATGGAAAAAAAAATAAATAAAAAAAATTTTGACATGAAAAAAGTTGGCATGAAGACTTTCTTAAAATGCTAAAACATATCATAAAGTAAAAGTGTCCTTGCTGCAATAAATCCTGTAGTCAGGTACATATTGAAGTGTTACAGCTTCAGACTTCCATCAGAAACAGCAGCGTTTTTACACGATCATGGAATTAATTGGCCTTTTAAACACACACGAGCAGAAAGTATAATTAGAGCTATCTTTGCATATCTAACAAAATCCCAAAGGAAAACAAGACCAAGCCGCTTAATTGTTTTGAACAAGATCTTTATGAGAACATTTCGACAAAATAGAGCACACTGACTCTCGTTTATCATTCTTCTAGCAGTGTAACGATGTTAGCGTAAGCCGCAGCGAACTAAACGTTTCTGCTGAACGTCAATGACAGAAATCTTTATTCACTTCTGTGAATCTGTGTGCGTGTGTTGATCAGTCATAACGAACAAAGCGCATTCCTGACAGGGATCACTTTTATTTAGTCACACCCATAAAAATCCATAAAAGTTCAAGTGTACAGACAGCAGGAAACAAGAAAAGAAGAAATCAGGGTAAAAACTGAAAAACTCAAATGGAAGTTATGTTGGGTTTTTTAACTCACTTCGATGGCAATAAAAAAAAAGAACAAAACACTAATAATGATGATAATAATAATAATAATAATAATAATAATAAGCAGAAGAAGAAGAAGAATATGTCAGCACTAAAAAAGTCAGTTCACTCAGTCAGCTCAACCATCATTTCTTTTGTCCTAACTAAAGGATTAATTTAATTTGTGTTTATTTATTGAGTTATGTTGGCTCAGTTGCTATATGTTTGCATTCTTTTTCCATTACCGCAACTAACCGCAACTGTTTTTCATTTTGATAATATTCTTAGCCCCTGTCCCATTACACTAATAGGAGCATGTGCTTTTATTCTATACACTTCTATACATTTCTATAATTAGCTCTGGATAAGGCTTTCTGCTAAACGAACAACCTGTATTTAAAAGTGCGGTAACACATGAAATGAAATGATCTGAAGTTGATGAAGTCGAGGCTTATATTAGTTAGTCTACTTATGCATCAATTTTCTCCCACTCAGAAGAACAAGTGGGATAAAAACATTTTTGAATGAAGCCTAATGTCAGTATCAGTAATTTTCTATTATCAGTCCGTACGTATCCCTGCATGGAGAATTATCCAGAGTCCAGAGCTTTCAAAGGGAGAAATGTTGCCTACCAGCCAGGCACAGATCAGATGAGTAACTTTATCAGGTGTTAAAAACACACATAACACTATGCAACTGGTAACAGATGCAACAGCATTCGACTCTGTATTTCTGAAAAAGCCTGTGACACTACAAGGAGTTTACTGATGAGAGAGGTATAAAAAAAAAAACACTTAGTCGTAGGAGTCGTTCTTGAGTGATGTTGAGACGCATTAAACACCTGTGGTGCCTGTGTTCCATCCCACTCCAGATACTCGGACCAAAAACGAGCCTGAAATGACAAATAATCAGGAACAAACCTAGCCATGGTGTGAAAACTCCAACACAGCTGTCTAGTCTGGTACACTAAATAACCTCTGAACATCAACTTCTATAATCAAACCGGCTCAAAAACACCTATTACCTGAGTCATCTAATTTAATAATGACAAAATTAACAACCCACAATGGAAGCCATGGCTGCTAGAACGTCAGTGTATTCATGCAGTAAAAAAAAAAAAAAAAAAAAAAAAAAAGGTATTTTGCCTGAGCTCACTTTATTCCCTGCATGTGGGCCTGCACACACCATATAATTCTAAATCTGAATTTGAGCTGAATTTGAATAATATATCAATCAGTATACAAAGCCTGTTATCACAAACTGCAGAGCTTAAGAATAAACAATTTCGTGTTGGTCCTTTGTGGCACTGTAAAATTACAGCCTTGCTGACATGTTGCCTGCTATGGGAAACTATTTTGTTACACTGGTGATGGATATGCTTTTGAGGTTAGCGCTCTGAATTATCACACTGATATGTTTTGGCTGACGGCTTTGCACTGGGCTCGTTTTAATGATAACGTATATTTTGGCTTGTGGTGTAGGTTTGCGGTGGGCAAAGACAGCACTTTTTTTATTTTCCTTTTTTTTTTTTTTCTGCTTACACATTTTGGCTCCAGCACAGATCGCTTTCATTGAACAGCATAATGCAGTCTTCAATTAGTCAACACACTGATTATGACAGATTATAAGGATCTAGATAAAGAATATACCGTGTTCACGTGGCGTGTCAATTAAACAGCTCTTCCACGAGATTCTTGCCTGTTCCTTTGCATGTCCTTCCTTTGCCTTGGATTTCCAAAGACACAAAGAATGATGTAGGCTAACTGGCATCTATACATTGTGTGTGTGTGTGTGTGTGTGTGTGTGATTGTGCTCTGCTATATGTTAATACCCCCATCCTGGGTGTACCTTGTATCCAGTCTCCCTGGGGATAGCGGATGCGTGTAGACGGGTCAGAAAGTATTATTTAACATGTCCAGATTTGTATGTGTGACAGGTCCCAGTCCACTACACATGAGTTTATTATAATTTTATACTTTAATACTGTATTTAATAATTGAATTGAATAAAATTGCTGTTTGTGCCAGAAATTGGGCAAATCCAAGTATATTAAAAATGCAACACTGAAAATGGCTCCTAATCCATAATCCATTATAAAATAACTACATATAAAATGGTACTACTTGTGTCTTGTTGGTAAGTGCCAGTTAAAAAAAAAAAAAAAAGACGAAATAAAGAAATAAAATAAAATATTATTTATTGTCTACATTATAATTCAGCATTTTTATTAAACCAAAAGTATTGTGTGTGTACATGTAAAAAAAAAAATATATATATATATTCCGTTTTCTCCACTTTTTCTTTGCTGTACTTTCTGTTTGCAAGTTATCTAGCATCGGGAGCACAGGTAAAGGCTTGTGCATTAATTTTAGCAGCGAGGACACAGAGATTTATCTTAAGAGGAATTAGCTGTCCAGACTGCTCACAAAAAAACACTAAGGCAACTAATGCCTAATTGCATCCTACCGGGACAAAGCGCTCACTCGCCTTTCAAGAGGGAAAAATAGAGGGTGGTAGGTGTCTCTCCAGCACAGAAGACTACAAGACGGGGTTATTTGCCAGCGCGCTCATCTGCTGTCATTCTTACATCTGATATTAATTACCCTACTTCCCTCTGGCTTAGACCACGAGAACAAATGTGAAATTGTGTCACAGCATCGGTGGTGAGCAGAGGCGGAACACAGAAGCATTGTGTGGCCTTCGATTGAGATTTTAATGAGTGAATCCTCTCCCGGGCAGGGGTCATTAATCACACCCAATATGGAGGTGCAGTCGATGGGGCAGAGTCTGGCCATGGCACTCCTTCAGCTGGAACAAGGCGGCCATTTTGAGTCCAAACAAAGAGCAGTGCCAAGCCATAACCAGCTCACAATGTGCAGCTCGACAGTGTGATTAGGCTTCATCTATCTCACTCATTCTGCCTTTCTGTCTCTTTCTGGATCGTTCTTTTTTTTTTTTCCTTTTTTCCCCTCTCGGTCTCTTTCTACCTGCTGACAGCTCCGCAGGGAATCTGCTTTGTGACATGTATTGTTCAAACAGACGTTACAAGAGCCAGCAAATACATCCAGTCTGGATCATATTATAAAACAACAGAGCCGCCAATTAAAGTGATATGGTCTGAGCAGTACACGTACGACTCCGAGAGTAAATGGATGTGCTTTCACAACTATTAGTCTGTCTGCTAGTCTGAATTGCAGATCCTTTTTTTTTTTTTTTACCCTGCACGTAATTAAAAAAACAAACAAACAAACAAAAAAAAACGGTGTCTGAGGTGTGTATAGATCTCAAATTGTGTCAGTTTTTTTTCTTTTTTTTGAGGTGTTTGCTGCTTAAAGAGCCACACGTCATAATTAGGTTTCGACCCAAACAAACTAAACTCAGTTTTTCTATAAGTCCATTTCTGGTGGCAGCTCAGTAGTTAGGAGGAAGAGACTCATTTGACTTTGCCTGCTTGCTTTTCTCATCTCTTCTTTTTTCCTTGAAGTCTTGCAAAGAAGGACGGCAAAAGTGTCTGTTTTTAGGCTAATCTCCATATCCACATTTATCCCGAGCTATGAACTCCTTAATCTGCTGAAAAGAAAGGGATTTGAGGCGGTGAAATGTTCCGTGCAGACACGCTGATGATCTGAAACCGGCTGTCGCACGATGACACTGTGTAAGGACCATGATGCGACTACACACAGTAATTAAGAGAGCAGCCGCTACTGCAGAAAACAGATAGAGACAAAGATCAAATCAGTCCCATAGGAACAGGCTTCTAATGCCTCTAGAGATTACACACAACTGGATGAAGTGGAAGGAGATTGATTTCCTGTTGTTTTAAATGGGGTTAAAAATAGTGTTGCTCCAGCTCTTCCTGACATAACAGAGCTAACAGGGTTTTCTCGCCTTCAGACTTCGGCGCGAGAGCACGTGTTGAAGCTGGGTGGGAACGTTCAGGAGTCGAGAGAGGATCGTGAGCCCTACGCTCTGGAGTTGCAACCTTGAAAAAAAGTCTAAAAGGTGCAGGGATTTCAGCACTGATGGGATTACGGAGAAGAGAAGGTGTTATGACCTCCAGGTGGTAGCAGCAGTGCTACCAAAAAAAATCCAGACGAATCAGCATGGAATGCAGTATTATTAAAACAATACAGCACTGACAGGCTCATAGCTTCCACCCGGGGGAAAAGGGTAAAGATAAATAAATCAGTGTCACTGCTTGACAGTCTTACCATCTGCTAGGTGAATTATTCAAATTTGCAATAAATGCTAGCACAGAAAGTGACGATGCCGAGTAATTAGCTCTCTGACAGAGGTGACGCGTGACAGCTCGTTATGAATTTTCCTCGCTGATGTTTTTTTTTTTTTTACTTTTGTTAAAACGTCAGGGCCACGCAGACCACTACAGCGCTGTTGCCGCAGTATTTAAACCTCTGTTCCCCCTGGGGGTAAATGACAACTGTGATCAGGATTTGTTACCTCGGTACTCTGATTAAACGCCAAACCCCCCAAAAAATGTCAGTACCAGTGCCAAGAGGAAGTCAGCTCATATCTAACCTTCATCAGGTGAAAAGGACAGAGCTCTCTCTCATCCAAACTTGACTGGGAAGTACACAGACGTGAAGTTGCAAAAGGAACTCAAGTCATTTCATTGTAACGTCACTGAATCTTGGCTCAAACTCAGAAATCCAATAAAAATTCATTTTAATTAAGTGAATCCCAAAAGTGATTAGTTCTTTAACAGAAAGTGGGGTCTTCCACTGCTTAAATTGGTTCGTACAGACATTAATAAGTGTCTCATGGGCACTGGGAGAATTGGAGCAGGGCTTCTGGTCAACAGGTGATCTTTTTTAAGAATGTGTTGCTAAAAAAAGCTCCAAGCCTTATTTCTCAAAGTTTTGTAGTCGGAGATAGCTTTAAGTACAACACACATTCCATAAGGAAGATGAATTTAATTAAAACAATCCAGCTATTTAAATATTGTTACTATGTAAATGTAGATGATGATATTTGGACTATTTAAAATACCTATAAAGATTATAATTATATAATAAAAAATGGTCCAAGTTGTTGTTATTTAGAGGTCTATATTTTATTTTTTTGTTTCGATTACAGCTATTCGATCTCAGCAACTCGCAAACAGGCAAGTGACTATAACTTAATAATAAACACGCTAACTTTGATGGTTGTCATCTTTAGCACAGTAACAAAATAGTAATAAAGCCCAGAGAAGAAAACTCAGAGCCCCCAGCTACGGTTTCTGACCTCGTGTGTATCTCTGGGCACGTTGTTGAGAACCTCTGCAATACACAATCCATTAGTGTCCACACTCCAGGCTGTACAAGAGGCTGATGTTTGGACACGCTCTAATTATTCCTTTATGAACACAAAGAGTAGCGTGTTGTTGGAGATGCTGCAGGTTGGTGTTGTTTCTGAAGGGCACTCCACTCTTCCCAGCTGTGCTGCTACACACAGTATGGGTGTCAATTACTACGCTCTGTAGAAAAGCCAGTCATGGAGGCTGAAGAGCACGCTCTATGTTCATTCACTCCTGTTGTCTTTCTCTCTCTCTCTCTCTTTCTCTCTGCTAGGTGCCACTAGACCAAGACTGCTCCAGGCACCAATAGAAATTCAGCTCCAGCTCTAATGATATAGTTCACTGGTCGAATTAAGCATGGTAGATTTAGTATCATTAAAACAAGCATCTTCGGGAAGGAGCGGAATCAGGATTAAATGAAGGGTAAGTGAGAACGAGTCCCTATCCATATGTGAAGAATGGGACAGAACTGCAGGCCTTCCCCAAATCAGAGCGCATTAGTTCAAACTCCGATAAAACAAGATCTAAGAGAACGAAGAGAGACGCAGACAAAATATCTAAGATATGACAACGGCAGTGTAGAATTCAACAAAGGAAATCAAATCTGTGAAAAAAAAATAAAGAGAGATGTTTTTAATTTGATTTCTTTAGAATTTGCATTATATATATATATATATATATATATATATGTATGTATATATATATATAATAAAAATAATAAACGAAAATGGGAAAGTAGAAACATTCATTTCAGATGTTTTAATGAAATATTCACATTTTTGTTCATTTTGACGTTTTTTTTCTCATTTCAAGAGTCTACGACTCGAATATTTATTTAACAACCCACTCCAGATCTGTAAAAAGGCCGCTCCTGAATGTGGAGTATGTGACCTTGAAGTACAAGTGAACTATTCCACTGGCTTTAATCTTGAAACCTTATTTCCTCTTTTCTAAAAGAATTCGGATAAAAATGGAATCCATATAAGCAAATACACTTCGGGTGATTATAAGTTCTTAAATGGCTGCGTCTCGAAACCCCTGCTGATTCTTTCAGCCTGCATTAATCGTCGGTTATCAGGCTTCCTCCTTCATCGTCACCGTCTTGGTTTATTTTTAAAAAAGCACGTAGTGTTCCGCTCGAATCTCAGGCACTAACAGAAATCTGTAATTTACCCTTAGGCATCTGAATCATTTGATTTTATGCTTTTTTTTCCACTTTAGAAAGCAACATACACAGGTTCACAATAAGAGCAACACAATCCAGAGCCACTCCTAGTCATTTCCGTGGACCACACGTGACGTCCTATTTTTCTGTCCGGCTCTAAGCGCAGTGGGAGATGATGACAATGGAAATTTAACCTTGACTGGGACCTTGAGCGACGCCTGGCTGCATGAGTGTAAAAGCGTTTGACCCCGAGATATTAGAAGGAGTTGGACACTACAGGGACCTCCATTGTCCCAGATCAGTGGAATTTAGTCCTATAGTGGAAAACAAATGTGCACGCTTCCGTTGGAAAGTATCCAGACCAGATGATACCCGTAAGCCCAATAAAGTCGCATCGAAACTCCATAACATGAGTCCCTATTGATGTGAACCAACATCAGAAGTTCTCTGGTAACAATGTGAGCAACCGCTTTAGTGATTTAAAGTGTTTTAAAAGCAGCTGTAGTGTCAGCAGCAGTTATTTTGAACGCGCCAGTGGAGTGCTAGAACAAGTGGTTCAAACTGTAAAAGTACTACTGCAACAAGTCTGGGCAACACATATTGATGGAAATGGTTGCAAAAATGCCTCTTGCCTCCTTTTTCCTCCACATAGGGATCTGTTGGATTTTTATGGTCATTGCACACCCACCAGTCACAGGAGTGCATTAGTTTGCCGCTAGAGCCTGCAGGCAATAGTGCTTTTTTTTTTTTATTTGTTTATAATGTCAAAGCATTCCACAAATGGCTGAGGCTGTGGCGTAAATTGTGCATACTTACATTTAGGCAATTGACAAAGCTCGTTACAACAAAACGGGGCCTCGATTCATTCTGAACGGACAGAAAATCCAATGTCGGGAAAGGGGAGGACGAGGCCAAGAGAGCGAGGCAGTTACGGCCGAAGCTGCGAAGGTAAATTGAAAAAGAAAATGAGGATTGAATGTTCTGTGCTAGGTTTGTTGCATTAGAAAAGCAAAACACAGGTACAATGAGACTATATACTGGTGCCGAGAGATAGAATGGTTTAATGTTATAATAAATGTTAAAATACACTTCACAAATACTGTGGATTTCGTCAGTATTTATATATTATCCTCTGCCTTTACTAATACTTTAGGCAGCAAATATATGTTTGTACAGAATGCTTCTTTTTCCTTATTAAATGTTTTGTTTTAATTAAAAGTAGAAGTTTCTATTGCAGCACCTCTTTTTTTCTGCCGCTCTTTTGGCAAACTAAGCTCCTTGCCTTGGTTGCGGGTTTGCTTTAGCATCGGCTCTGTTCCTTATATATGAGGCGGACGGCGCAGGTGTGAAACACAAAGGAAACATCACAGTCTGTCTTTATGATCTAAGACCCTGCCATATATCCTGTAAAGGCGTTGATGGCTCAACAACGGCCAACAAAGACTGATGATGTGATTAACTCTGTTGCCTTTATGATTTTTTTATGGACAATGGGGTTATCTGGGAGATGAAGCACGACTAGGGATGATGTCGGTGTATAATATCAGCAGAATCAGCAGAATCGCTATCTGCACATGCAAAACCTAAGATCTCTCCTCTTCTTTCTTAACCATCTGTCATTTTCACTCCGTTTGTTCCAGACGCCACTCACTCAGACGCACATCTGTTACTATGATCTCTCTCATCTATCTCTCAATATCAGCATATTCCAGTGATATTTAATCTTCTCGGAGTTTTACCAACACAGTATCTCCCTACACACTGCTTTTGATTGACTGAAGGTTTTTTATTCCTCTGCTGTTCATGCTGTATGTCAGCGGCAACCTGGGAAAAACCCTTGTGATTTAGACAGTTCCCACTATGCCTGATATATATATACATATAAACACACACACACACCGATAAGGCATAATATTATGACCAGCTTCCTAAAATTGTGTTGGTCCCCCTTTTGCTGAAAAAAAACAGCCCTGACCCATGTCATGGACCCCACACTAGACCCCTGAAGCTGTGCCGTAGTATCTGACACTGAGGTCCTGTTAGTTGTGAGGTGGGCCCTCCATGGATCGGACTTGTTTGTTCAGCGTATGCTGCATAACATACTCACTAATACGTACTGGTTAAGTAAGGCAATATTTCAGGAATGATTTAATAAACAGCTAAATAGCTATCAGCTATCAGTGTTCTCTGTTAAGGTTTAATTTATCCTGATATATAATAAGTAACATGTTGACAAAAAAGCTAAAGCATGCAAGAGGATAGCTAATGAGAAACTCCAATCAACAATTACATGCTAGCTGCTATAACACGTTTTATTGAGAACAATATCATACAGTAAGTGTGTGTGTGTGTGTGTGTGTGTGTGTGTGTGTGTGTGTGTGTGTGT
>JAOTRN010000036.1:16154699-16168069 GCA_028566695.1 Bagroides melapterus
ATATACTGTATATATATAAAACCTTATACTCTTCCTCTCACTTAGGAATCACTTAATTAAGAACTTCAATTTCTTTTTAGCATTATTACAAATACTATGTTCATATTAGTTTGATTTGAGATAAACTGTATTTCAACACAAACAAAATGATACACAGATATTTGCCAGGAATTAAATAATAATTATACCCATACAAAGACAAATGATACCGTTTACATTTTTTGAACATTTTGTCACCCCTATTAATCTTTCAGTACAGAATAGAAATCAGCTCTATTTATCATAGTGAAATTGGTTGCCAAAACTTAATAAGAAAAAGCACACATCTATCACGCAGCACTTTTATAAATAAAAATATGTACATAATCTCTTTTATTTAATCATGTTTGGGCTAGTGAGCAGGCAGTACTTTTTTACAATGGCTTGTTGAAAGGCTGGGAAGGACAAGGTTGCCATGTTGCTGCAACCCTGGACCAAGTGAAGATTAAGTGCCTTGCTCAGGGGCATAATGCCAGTGGTCAGCAGAAAAACAGAGAAAATAGAATCTCGCATCCGGGAATGTAAGTCCAGATTCGTTATGTCTTGTTTTATTTACTGATTCAGTGCAACCATACAACAAATCAGACCAGATCCGTCCAGATATATAAATATTCTCAATTTTAAAATATCTTCATTTATTTTGGGATTTATAAAACAAGATGTGTATATTAAGAGAATGTAGGGAATGAAACTATGAAATGGATATAATGAGGTTATAAACTATCATCTATTAATTCTTTCCTGGCAATGTTCATGACAGGTGTAGCTGCATAATTTGTTTTCTCGAATAAAGGTCTGAATCAGCTGAGATAAGGAATACGGGTAGCCAAGCAATCCTGAAGCCAGCACACAGGCATCTCTAAAAGATCCTTTAAAGAAAAATTCATCAATCCTGAATTAGTATTTTAATAATGTTTGACTGATGCTGTTATTCTTTTTGGAACTATGCCATCTCAAACTAAAGCAGAAATTTAGAATTTTCATTGGTCTATGAATAATCAGTGTTAGTATAAAATCCATGAAATTATTGCATTTGCAATTGGGAACAACTTGTGAAAAAGTTTCTTGAATTTCTTCTACTATGAGATAGTTAAATTGGTTATTTTTGGTTTGAGTTGAGTTACCCCACAATGATTTCAATTTCCCATACAACATCGTACACACGTTTAGTTCTTTTATCAAGGGCAGGTTCTTCCTTATTATCAGCAAGTGTTGTACATTTTCACTGGAATTTCCAGGTTACAACTGTCCAGAGTGATGTGATTGTGTT
Source organism: Bagroides melapterus (assembly GCA_028566695.1). NCBI lineage: Eukaryota > Metazoa > Chordata > Actinopteri > Siluriformes > Bagridae > Bagroides > Bagroides melapterus. The sequence goes on from JAOTRN010000036.1 coordinate 16,156,009, forward strand.
AAGCTGCATGAATGAACTGAACACTGCTTAAAAAATGCCATAAACTTACAACTAACAATTTACTGTAAAATCAGTGTTATGTATCCATCACTCATTCATTAATATAACGTCTTTGATGGCAGCTGAAAAATGTAAGAATGTGTTTTCATGTATTAGTGTACAAAATAATTAAAGATGTATAAATGACGTCCATTATGCATCAGTAGAGAAGTTCATTTTTTTCATGCTTAATGTATGATGATTACCACAATTCTGTGATTTTAAAAAAGACAACACGTGTTTGCATGCTCGTCAAGTACAATTTATTCTCAAATGGGTTTTTGTCTCAGTGCTTTCACCTTTTGCTACTCTTAACAGTCTGAGACCCTCTGATGCAAGATTGTGTATAATTAGAACAGGTGTCACAATTACACCGCATTCTGCACCCATGGATTCTCACAGTCGTGCCGACAGAAGCGGCATGCACGAATGGTGTAGAGCGCTTTCGCTTTCTGACCAGGTAAGGAAAAAATAATATGACGACAGTGTTTTTTTTTCAGACGTACGAGGAAAATTTATGTATTTGCATATGCAGTTAATGAAGTCAATTTTTTTTAGACGTGTACGTATATAACATTTGTGGCACGTAACAGTTGTGCCTAGTCTTCCTTATTCACACACTATTAGGGTTCCATGGGAAAGAGTGTTGGTCCAGTTTAATCGATCATACACTAACCATCCACACTAATATGACCACCTGTAGACCTGCTCATTCGTGCAGTTATCCGATTAGCCGATCATTTGGAAAGTGCTATGTGCAAAATCATGCAGATGCAAGTCAAGAAGTTTTGGTTAGTCTTTGAATCAAGCATCAGAATGAGGAAAAAATGAGATTTTTCTGACTTTAAGTGTAGCATGGACGCTGGTGCCAGATGGGCTGGTTTGAGTTTTTCAGATTCTTCTGATCTCCTGAACTTTTCACACACCACAGTCTGTAGAGTTTACATAGAAAACAAAAAGTATGAGCATCAGTTTTGTAGGTGGAGATGAGGTCAGAAGAAGATGACCAGATTGGTTTGAGCTGCCAGGAAGGATACAGGAAGAACTCATATAATCACTCTTCACTATCCCGGGGAGTAGAAAAGCCTCTCAGCATGCACAATACATTGGACATTGAGGTGCAGAAGATAACATCTTACCACTCAACTTACTGTTCCTGTGATTTTTTTTTCTGACCTAGAAGGTTTATATTTATTCTGTGAATGAGGTCTGTAACAATCATAATTTTTCATGAAATGACTATTATCATTTTATTTTCTTATTTTACCAGAAAAAAAAAATCAGTTCAATTCAATTGATATAAAATGCACCATCTATGTAGAGACTGCTCAGCCAATCAATAGTTCCTCTTTACTCTTTCCCATCTCCCTAATATATTGAAAATGAAGTTAGAAATATTGATTCAGTACATAGTTATAGAGGCCAATGGGAAATTACATAAAAATGTAAATGAAGGCTGCTCCTCTCAGCTTGCCCTGGGGAGGCCTTTGCTGTTCGCAGTTTGCATAATTTGTTATTTGCGACCATTCGCAGATAGAGCATGACGCTTTATGAGTTGGTCTTGATCACAATTGACTTTCTGGATAATGCACAGTCAAGCTCTTGTGTGAGCACAATGTGAAGACAAAAAGCAGGGCAGATACATGGAATTCAATTAGATTATAGTCAAGTGCTCTGCAGATTTGCTCACCTGTTTTGTTCTATCATTTCTTTCAGTATGTGCTGGCTGGGATCTGCTGAGCGATGTACTGGATGGAGTATTTGATAGCATGAGAGGAATTAACTTGCTATGTTGTCTGTACTACTATTATATTATATGATAATATATTAGAACACAATAGGTACATTAGGAGGCAGAGAACAGTGTTTAGCAGGTCTGGCAAACGAAAATACACATGACAAATACACACACGTGCGTGCACACACACACAGCCTTTGTAGCCAATGTTGGTAGTTTGTCTTTCTTTTTTTGGAATGTACTTTAAAGCAAGTGACCGCTTGTTGTTTATGATCTTAATGTTGTTACTGTAGTGTAGTATGTAGAAAGGGGAAAAACGTATTACTAATAAGTCTCAAATGTAGCAAGGGGCAATCTTTATTTAGATTAAACACCTGCTTCCTGTCATGCTCTTTCAATTAAGTAGAAGAAAGAAAGAAATTTGACATAATTCCCCAAAAGTAAGACTGAAAACCTTGAATCCCAGGATTAAAACATTTGAGGAAATACAGAAGCAAGTCTGCCATTAAACCCTATTTAATCCACTCCAGGACATGACAGGATTGTTACACTGCAAAGACTACACGAGATATGATGCAATAAGGAATTCGTCTGTGTCATTTTCAAGTTAATTTCAAAGAGAACAAAATCCTTTGCCCTTTATTAATCTGTTTCATTCTGGTAAAAAATTATCTCTTCCTTTGCTTGCATACCCATGCTCAGATCTAATTTGGAAAGTATGTGTGGAAGTCCAGCATGGACATCTTATAGACCAATTCACATTCAGGACATTCAGATCAGCAGTCTTGATAGAAAGACCAAACAGTTAACAACACATCCTTCTTTCTCCTGCATAACCTCGTTTCTCAGTTCTACAATTACACCAGGCAACGTTCAGCAACCTTTAGTAGAGTACTTAGGCAGCCTGGCTCATGCACAGTGTTTAACATAACTGTTATATGGAGAATTTCTTTAACAGGATTTATCCTGCAAAATTTCTTTTGCCTCACCAAGCACGATCAGTCTGATCCTTTTTTCCCCCCAAGATTTGCATACGCCAGTGTCTGACACTTAACAACAATTTCCTTCATTCATTTGGATTTATTTCATCCAAGGTGAAAATTTGAAGATTCTAACAGTTGCATCAGTTTATGCTGGGATGAGGGAGAGCTGGATAATGCACTCTTTCTATAAACACTACAGAAAAGTAGAGGCAAATTTTTTTTTTTTTAAAAATTAACCATTTATTCGATCAATTCCTTTATCCAAATTCAAAGTATTCAAATATCATACGGATGACTAAGACATGCTCAACAGAGTGGAGAGAAGAACAGCTTATGGAAAAGTTCAGTGGTTTAAAGTCTCATGCCTCACGTGCATTCAGTTTATCAAGGAGCTCATACATTATGTCAGACCAGACCAGACTTTTAGAAATAGAGTTTCTTTGCCTTTGCATCGCTTGTTTTAGTCATTGCTTTGCCAAACCCGTTTTCTCTATACACACCTGAAATTTCTAGTTATAACTATAGTTCTTGAAAATGTTAATTCTTGCCTTACAATAAGTATTGCTTAATTTACAGATTACAACACAACATACACCTATATACATTACAGTAATAAATCAAGATTTATTTAGTTCAAGCATGAGCTTATGAATCTGTATAAGCTCAAAGCCATGAAATAAACCTATAGTTTTCAGTTTTCTATATATGGCACACTTATTGGTCAAAGGCTGGACAGCTGAAGCCTGTACATTAAAGCTAAAAGATTCCTACATCATCAATTTACACAAGTCCAACAATTATGATGAGTGGAAACTGACATATACAAAATTACACAGTAAACAATACAACAGGACAAACTGTCCATTTGCATTTCTGACATTTGGCAGAGACCCTTATCCAGAATGACTTCGTATGTCTCGTTTATACAACTAGGTAGCGTTATAGGCTTTGCTCAAGGGCCCAGGAGTAGCAGCTTGGCAGCTGTGGAACTTGAACACATGACCATCTGATCAGTAATTCAACATCCTACCCACTATGCTTTGTTCTATAGACAATGCAGACTTCCTCCAATACTTGAAATTTAATAATAAAAATGCACAAATCTACTTCCTGTAACAAAGTATTTTTCACACTCTATATTTTAGCATGTTTTTTTAAGAGATAATTTCAAATATTCTAGATTCGTAACCAAGTAATAACAATAAGTGAGTCACGAAACATTTATTACTAAATATTGTAAATGACTTAACTGAAAAAATCTATATCTAATTTAATCTGAGTCCAAAATATTCAGTGTAATTAGTAACTTAAGAGATATTTATATTTGATAATAATACTATTTGTCTCAATGAGCCATTTGTCTATATGCTTAAATAGTTTTACCCTCACAGTGTGTGGGTCTTTTATAAAGCACATTTATAGTACCATTAGGATTCATTAGAGCAACTACATATTTGGGTTTCATCATTTAATTGCTGTTTTTATTATTCTGTTTGGCCTTTGGCAATAAGAGTGATTAAAGTCAAATAAAACATAAGAAACACCAGAGTTCCAAAACATTACACTAGCAGTCTATATACGTACACATCCTGATTATTGTTGCATTACAGCCTTCCTTTTAGCTAAGAAACTTTCTCTACAGTGTGTTGCTCTCCTCTGTTTAGAGTTCGTTAGTCTGTTACTGTATTTATGAGAATGGATTATCCAGAATGTTTTATTATCTGCCCAGATTTATGAGTTTGTCTGTCTGTAAACCAAGGGAAAATCCAGAATAAAGCCATTTTGTATAACTGCCTCATCACCACACTCAAAAATTTAAGCTTGTATGTTTTCTGGATTACTAGCAAAATTTGTGATTTGCCGGCAAGCTACGAGTTTTGGATAAATGCTGAGTGTACTGAATGAGGTTGTGTTGTGTTTGTAGGTGCATTATGAAGCTGAGAGCTGGGCCTTGCTGTCTCCTGGCTTCTGAGAAAAAGATCCCTAGACACTGCCTTAATCTTCAGCATGAGAAGCTGTTCATAAAAAGGACTAACTGGAGTTAACTGCCTCCTGCTATGGAAGGAAGCTCTTCTTGCAGATGGTGTGAGAAACCTGCTTAGTGAACTGACTGTGTTTTCCTGCTGCATGCTATCAGCAACTACTTCAGACACAAACAAAGTAATATTTATAGCACTCAAGCAATCAAAATCTTTGTGAAGATGCTGTGAACTTGTGAAGAAAGTAAACTTGCAGAGAAAGGACATTTGAAAGACAGAGAGAGAAAAGAAAATGGATCCATGGTGCTATTATACCAACCTACTCTCTCTAATTCTGAAAAGAAATTAACAGCAAACAGTAATGTTAATATATGCATTGATTTGGTAGCATTTTTCTCATGCGTGTAAATGAATGGTTATTAAATCAGGCCAGCTGCAAAATGATATGAAAGACTTTGCAAAAGCCTATTAAAGTTAAGCAAATTGAGGGAGAGAGTCTTAGAGAAAGTAAAACTGTAGAAGCTGCTGGATGGATGCAAAAGTTTCTGACCTATTTTTGAGAAAGGCAAGAGTGCGCCAAAGGAACATCAAAATACATCAAAGGCTTCCTGTGAATGCCTTGTTATTCCTACTTTGGAAACACGCTCGCTCAGACGCGCACAGACACACATACACACTTAAGAGTTTAATTTGATGATAGTGAAAGCAAAGCACATGAAAGTGTTGAGACTGGATGCACGAGAGATGATGATCGGTTAAGACTGGACAAAGCTGAAGGCCACTGAGGGATAGAGATTGGAGTTAAAGGACAGAACAATAAACCACGTTTTGCAGATATAAAAAATGCTGGCTGAATTCATTCCAAAGTGCGCGTGTGTTTGTGTGTGTGTGTGTGTGAGATTAACATTTTATTGGGTTGTGGTCAGGACCATCATTGTCAATTCGATGATAAATCCAAGACCAGGGCTTGAGGGGGTCAAGGCCAAGTCAAGACTGAGTCCAGATAAAAGTATTCTCTAGAAGAAAAAAACATTTGTCAAACATTAGGCATGTGTAAAGAAAAGACAACAAGTCTCAGTTGGAACCACTACCATGTTTACAGAGACAAACAGAAAGCCTATAATGAAGACAAGTCTAATTACAAATTGTAGTGTGTTTGAAACAAATACTGTCAGTACTGTATTCAGTAGTCAGTACTGTAAACATACCAAGACCAGATGAGCCTGAGAAGGTCTGGGGTCTCCTCTAGGGTGTATTCCTGCATCATGCACAGAATTCCTGGGAGAGGCTTCAGATTCACTACAACTCTGATCAGGATCAAACACTTGCTGAAGATATAAATAAACAATTTGAGAGCAGTGGCTCTCTGACAGTCTCAGAGTTTTATTGAAATGTTCACAGATCTACAAATTTATCCTCTGATCCATTTCTACATTACCATATGTAAAGTGCATCGATGTAGTAACTTAGAAAGTAGGAATGCAGTGTAGGTATAATGTATAAAAGCAATCAAGGCTCATTCATGTTGCTTTTTTTTTAATGAATTCTTTTCTTCATTCTTCTCTCTCATTTACTGACTAACTCCATGTTCTTACATAATTAAAAATCCTCTTGTTCAAATGTATTATTAATTTTAGTGTTGTTTTCTCATATTTCTCACCAGAAAACAAATTAAAACTTATCCAGCTAGCTCTCTGTGACACTCATCACTACTCAAAAGTTTTTGATCACAGCTCTAAATAGTCAGAAGTTGAGCTGCTATGAGCTCCTGTGGTGCTGTGGGTGGTGTGATACAGCACCTTGGACAGCTACAGCGGCCAGCAGAGCGACATGTGTGCATGTGTCAGTTTCACACGGGTGAATGAGCTGTCAGGCCAAGTTTAGGGAGGCTGTGATATATTTTACAGCTTTTATATTTTGCAGCTCATCTAAAAATTTCAGCACCAAATCAAATCACATTAACAGGCCGGCTGACCTGTGAAAGAACAGGTCTGTGGGCAGATGCTTCACTTGGTCTGCAAAATACTACAGCTTCATGTTTGTTTGTCAAATCTTAGAGAGCAAGTACTCATTACTGCAATCTGAAGAAAAAAAAATGCTTTCCCTCGATGATCAGTGCAAAAATCTTTCAGCACCAGAGTGCAATTGTATGTGTGTGTGTGTGTGTGTGTGTGTGTGTGCTTGAACCTACATTACTGCTGCTCATTACTGCTGCTCTTTATACTATATATACAATCTCCATCTCTGTCAAATTCCAAACATTTTTTGAATTTCAGCTTCCTCTGTTTAAACAGATAGTGTCAAATACCTAACCTTCACATTCACAGATTTATGGTGTATGAATACTGGTTGTATTTTTATGCCTTCTTTAAGTTTTTACACATTTTTACTCAGTGATAACAGAAGTGTATGCATACAGTATATACAGTGAATATGTATAACCAGCTCTAATAAAGCAGTTGTAGCTCAAGCAGTTAAGGCTGTGGGTAGGTGATTGAAGGATTGGGGTTCAAGTCCCAGCACTGCTAAGCTGTAACTGTTCAGCCCTTGAGCAAGACCCTTAACCCTCTTTGCTCTGGGGCAGTGTAACTTCCATTTTTGGGATATGCAAAGCAAGAATTTCACTGTGCTAGGATATGTGACAAAATAAAGTCTTCTATTCTAATGAAAGAATTACCTGTTTTTGTTTTACTTCTGTACCCAACATCTCACTATCCAGCACCACCACCACCAGCAGCACCATCAACAACAACACCCACAACCACAGTATTCAGTAAAGTTTATATCTGTCTCTTATATAGCTGGAATAAAATATGATTTAATTCTGGATAAAGAAAACTGGCCATAAATGGCATCTATGTTGTGGTTAGTTGTCATGTTTTGCTATTGTCATGCAGAACTTTACTTCTCACCAGTTGCTGTCTAGAGTCTGTTTGATTCAGATGTAATAAATAATACATTTGAACTACTATGCTAACACTGCAGTAAAACACCAAACACCAAAGCAATAGCACAGCTTACATGTTCTGAAAGAAAGGAGCCTCCTCTGAACGCTGTAAACCTTCTTTTATGCAAGATATCCAATGATTTATATATTAAAGTTTAGTTTTTATCCTACATTTATTAGCATGTTTCTCTTATGGTTCATGTAGCCTGTCATATGTAGAGTGTCCTGTGAAATAGAGGTTGGCACTGAGGTGGTGGAATGAACTTCCCCTAGATTTCTGAACAGCTGAGCCACTGACTACCTTCAGACGACGGTTGAAGACCTGAACTAAAACGTTCTCCCTGTTTGTTGTGTGTACAGAGTTTTAGGCTCATGCTATCTTAAGTCTGTAACCTAGTTAACCAGAGTTAATGTATTCAATGATAGAGACTTAAAAGCACTTTTGTACGTCGCTCTGGATAAGGGCGTCTGCTAAACCCTAGAAATGTAAATGTGAATGTAGATGTTGAAAGACAGCTCTGCTCTTCACTAAGTATATTTTCACCTTGAAATTCAGATCCCTCATTCATATTTCACTTTCTAGATCTGATAAAAAACAACACAGCCTGCCTGTACAAACACTTTCCTTTTGAGAAATCTAGCTTCTGTTTAGCTCTTGCATGTTTTAAAATTTAATGAAGTACACCACATATATCTACACTTGATCATGCTGCAATGGACCTACAGTATATACACCGGTAACCTGCTTTGTTCCTCCTTGTCTGCCTCAGTTTGGATAATAATACCTATTGAAGCTGATGCTACTTAAATGCTTAATCTAGTAAACCAGAATCGCTGATTTCAATATTCATTAAATGCATACATCTACAATTTATGTGAAATGAAATTTTGGAATTTCTTCTCTGCTATAACGATAATCATGATTAGACACTATGAGGTAAGAAAGCTTTTGATGTTTCATCTGTATAACAAAATGTTTTTGACATACAGTACATCAATTTGGACTTATAAACGGTATAAAGATGAACACTCTGTGACCAAAACTCACAGAACCAGAAGCAAAAAAAACCTTTTGTATTAATCACCAATATAATGGCAATATGGTAATATACAAATAATAAAAACTGGTAATTTATATACTTATTCTAAGAATCAATATTATTCAAATAGCAGAATATCAGAGAGCAAGGAACAAAAATAAGAGAAGTATTAGAGTGGTTTAACTGCAAATGGTCCAGCTTGAGAAACATGCTCAGAGTTCACTGCACAGACGTTCTCAGAGATACCTGCCAACAGTAAGTAAGTGTTAAGAATGAAAGAGCGAGTGAAGAAATGGCTGAGTAGAATTTAATTTATTAAAATGAAGACAGTCTGTGAAACAACACACTTAAAAGTCACATTGTTGCTGAATTCTAAAATCTGATTGGTCATAATGTGTCGATAGTTTATTTATTTACTATTATTATTATTATTATTATTATTATTATTATTATTATTATTATTATTGTTGTTGTTGTTGTTGTTGTTTTATTTAGTAAAAAATAATAACGTGTGTATTCTATTTATAATTCTATATAGCTACATCTTATTCACAGAAACCTGTATGGTGACTAATCTACAAACTTAATAATAATAAAAAATTATATTGTATCCAATTTTCTATTATATTTAATATAATATTATTACATTATATCAGTATATCCATATACTGTAAGCTGTTGTATCAATTAAAGCTGTGAATTCTGACCCTTACATTATGTTTATTGCTGCTATAATAGCTAAAGCTGCTATAAATACTGCTGAAGTCCCACCAGACCTTCAACAGTATTTCATGTAAATAATCTGTTTAAAAAGGACAAAGAATTAATCAATAATAAATTAAAATTGTAGTTTTGACAAATTGCTGTGATATATTAGGAATAATAGACTTCAAGACATGCAGTTATACTGTTCATAATGCTCCAGCTCTATTATACCAGTTTACAGTGTGTTATTAATTACTTAAGCTAAAGAAAATTACAGTTCAAACTTTTCAACAGTTTGTAGTTGCTGTTTGAATTTGCTCCTTTAGTTGTGGTAATTTTTCTGATTTTGGACAGAGCTATTATTTTGCACTCCCTTTAAAAATCTACGAGCTTCTCTGGCATGCATAATCAGTGACTATGATGAACTGGTGGTTTTCTAAGTGTAAAAAAAAAGAGTAAAGATGAGCTACAGAATTTTTGCTTGACCCACTTGGGTAACATTATGAACTCTTTGAGACTATGAGAGTATATACCAAGTTCTCTTTAGAGCATTGCTGCTTCTCAGTAGTGAGAGACAGGTTTTTGTGAAACTAGATTAGTAAGCCTAAAAGACAAGCCTCAGTTTATCAATGTCACTTTTCACTTTCTCATCAAATTATCAGGTAGATTTAAAGAGAAATTGGATGGTGTGCTATTTTCCCTCGCACTTGTGGATCAATTCCCATCCATCATCTCTGATGATGTAACATGTAAGGATCACATTTCTGAATAGATTGTCTCTCGAATGCTGTGCCTCAATAAATCTGAGTGCTTGATTCTGAGATTTTAAAATGACAGATGCATTTTGTCTGCAGAGCTTAATGAACAAAAAAAAAAAAAAAAGAAATAATGTGATGTGTGATGAAACACTGGCACTTAGAAAGTGAGTTTCACAAACCTAAAAAACCTAACCAAAAAAATAACAAACAAACAAACAAAATAACACAACAACAATCTTCTGGCATTGCTGCTTGTGAGAATCAATCCACCTGCCCTCATACACTAAAACAAAAGTTTACTGAATCAACAGAGGGGGATTTTGAGCTGGGGGACTGTGTGCTGTTCGTGTTTTTGCCATGTCTGGAGCCTGATGGGATGAGACTGGAAATAGCAAGGCCAGTTTGAGCTGTAGCAAGTCGATAAAAAGCCTGGCTCTGACAGAGTCCGTCCTAGGGCTACTGCACCCTGTGTCTGCTGCCCTCCGGTCCTGCATACTAGCTTTTCAGCCTCCAACCCCATTATTTCACTTCATACACATTCTCACACGGATGTCACACACAGGGACTGCTCGTGCTGTAATGACAGGCCTGGCTCCTCAGGATGCTCTGATGCTGGCAGGGAGAATGAGCCAGGCACACAGACACCTCAGCCTTCCCTAGACAGTCTGAGAGAGATAATGAGTTGGGTGAAGATGCCTGTGGGCTGTTTGAGCGCCATCTCCTCATACCAGAACACAGTGGGGCACTCACACAGAGTGTGTAAACGCTCTGTTACACCCCATCTGTGTCTTGTACACATCCTGAAAAAATGAACCCAAGGATATATAATCATGGCAGAGAGACACATTGGAGGAGAAAAGATTTGGATGTGTGCATGAAGAAAGTGTATTTTATAAAAATGCAACAGAGAAAATAAAAAGTAAAATGACCTGTGAGTGTGTGTGTGTGTGTGTGTGCTCACGTGCGCACGTGTGTGTATGTGTGTGTGTATTTATATCTTGTCAGGATTGAATGTTCCAATAAGCATAGGGATTTCAGACAGTTTTGACTTGATATGGACATTTGACTGGTCCAATAAAACTTATTTAAAAATGGGGACAGTTAGACAAGTGTGTGTGTGTGTGTGTATGTGTGTGTGTGTGTATGTGTGTGTGTGTGTATTAGTGCTGGAAATGCTCGGTGAATCTTGAACCTCCACACACATCCTTCACTGTTTCCCCTTATTTTGCTTCTGTTCAATTATCCTGCTCATCTCTCTCTCTCTCTCTCTCACTCTCTCTCTCTCTCTCTCTCATACACACACACACACACAATTGCATATACACACAGGTGCATTAAATAATAAATGCACATGCCCATACATTCACATTTATGTACACACAAATACAGACACCCAGGTACACACACACATACACACACACACACGCACACACACACACACACACACACACACACTTACATATACCTGCATGCATAATACATAACTGTAATTGTATAGTTTTCCTTTCTGCATGCTGAAAAAATGGATTGAGGTAAGTAAAGAAAAAATTAAAAAGCAGCTTAGGAAAATATCAGTGTGGTGTTATTTATTGTCATATTGTTATTTATTTCTAATACAAACTTTTAATAGTATTAAAAACAGTAATTTGGCATGTTGATTCTGAGTTGATTATAGAGCCATGGCAATGTCGTGCCAAAAAATACAGACAAAAACAAAACTTTGTCTAGCCTCTCTAGGGCTCTATATGCGACTCTAGGTATAGATTCCTTTGTAAGGACCATCAAAGCAGGTTTATTCTTTCTTTCTTTCTTTCTTTCTTTCATTCTTTCTTTATAGTTTTACATGCTTATATGCATATATCTAATAATAAT
>JAOTRN010000036.1:16238923-16250787 GCA_028566695.1 Bagroides melapterus
ATAATAAGCTTTGTTGAGATAGGAAACCTCTAATTTCTTAATTATTCAAACATGCTGTAGCTTTTCATTGATAACACCCGAGGCAAGGGTTTTTACAGCAAGCCTGGCTTAGAACAGGGATTTTGTCCAATTAGCAATAAAATGCTAGTAATCAATGAAAGACCGTCTTAGGTTTAAAGTATTTAAATCAGCCTGCACTAAGCTATGACTGAACCATGCTAAAAAAACAAAACAGTTCTTCCTAAGTCAATAAGGAACACACAATGTTTCATGCATACATTGATTCTTCATGTCATATGATTCTTCAACATAATGAATAAAATCAAATCAGTTTCACAAGAAATAGCAGAGAAGCTCAAAATAAGTGTTATGTTCTGAGGAATGACAGGCACACACTGTATCAGAGTATACAGTATGTCAACGTCGTTGCTGTGCTCGATGCAGAGTCTCAGTCTTACAGGTTCCTAAAATTTGCTCCTTATTTTTCCCTCGTGAATGCTGCAACCCTAAATGTAACTGACAACTAACACACCAATTTGCAATTGGCTAACATTAGCTATGTCAGCTAGCAGACTAAGGTTTTAGTAGAATAGAATAGAGTAGAAAACGTGTAAGGGAGAATTTGGTGTCACAACAGCAACAACACAAGAGTAGCATGGAGAAATACGAAAGACTTAAAAGTGCACGATAAAATCACAAGACAATCAATATACACACAATTCTCAAGTTAGAGACTATAACTGAAGTCTCTGTACAGATCAACTGTATGAAAAATACTCATAGGTGGAAGATATGGACATTTATCATTTATAAAACGTGATGAGGGAGTGGGAAGTCGCCACACATATAGTGATACTTAAATCCCAGTGTGGCAGCTCTCTCCTGCAATATACACTACCAAATTGGATATCTGGTACACTGACTCATTCCTCCAGTGTGCATGACATCTACTATGGTGCAATGTCTAGACACTGAGTATTGCCAAATGCATCAATACTCATATAGGAAAGTCATAAGCCATTTAGTTAGAGATCAGAGGGGCTCTGTCATTCTTCACAGAGAGATTGCAGCGAATTGCAACTTTATAAAAAAAATCCATATGTAGATTTAGATTCAGATCCCTAATGAGCAATCCAGAAGCAACAGTGGCAAGAAAAACCTCCCTGAGCTGACAGGAGGAAGAAACCTTGAAATGAACCAGACTCAAAAGACAATCTCTTCTGGGAAACCGGCTACTGGGATTATAAATCATCACTTTAAAGTATACAACAAAGTTGATCAGCACAAAGTGCACTGAAAAAAGAGTTAAGTATGATTGTCATAGCAGCAGTTCTTAGGAGCAAGTCTACAGATACTTTGACGTATGCCTTTCTTTAGCAAAAGACTAACTGTCATAATGAGAGAGAAGATGATTAAAAATATATTAACAAATATATGATGTGATAATATCTAATCATTATATTTCCAGTTAAGTTGCCCTAGCCTTGGTGGTTAGCACGTTTTCCTCACACCTCCAGGGTTGGTGGTTCGATTCCCGCCCCCGCCACATGTGTGTGGTGTTTGCATGTCTCCTCCGGTTACTCCGGTTTCCTCCCCCGGTCCAAAGACATGCATAATAGGTTGATTGCCATCTCCAAAGTACCCATAGGTGTGAGTGTAAGTGTGAATCTGAGTGTGAATGTGGTCCTGCGATAGACTGGCGACCCTTCACCCATAGATGGCTGGGATAGGCCCCAGCTGATCCCTGTGACCTGTGTATTCCTGGAATAAGCAGGTATGGACAATGAATGAATGAATCTCCAATAAAATGCATCAAATGTGATGTGTAAAAATTTATATCTAAAAAAAATTATTCAAATTGAAAAACCTCTGTGGTTAGTAAAGGGTTACAGATAATATAAAACAATATAAAGCAATATAAAACAAACAAACAAAAAAAAAAACACCCAAAGACCTTAAATGTAACTTAGCCCAAGGCAAATGAGTCTCAGCATCACAGCGAGATGTAATTTACCCTTGTACTTTCATCTTTGAAGCTACGAAGCCTTGAAATGCAATTGACTTCCAGAGACAAACAGCTTCGAAATGTTTTCTACCTAACCACCTTCAGGTCTTTATCCTAAACAATCCTATCTTTACTCATCATACATGTGCCTTTGTTTTTCTTAATGGATAGTTTTCTCTTAATCATGCTCACTTTCCTTTGTTTATCTTCCAACTCTTGACTCTTGGATAATAATTGAAGACACCATGGCAAGGTGAATAATATTGGGCCGAAGAGCATTTCATTTCCTGTTAAAAAAAAAGTTAAAGAACAAGTGAGGAGTTGGGACTGATTAGGGCTACAGTAGCACAACTTGAAACGAGGCCTGCGTGGACCAAAAATAGCAGTTGGTTTAAACCTGCTTATTAGACTAAAAGTAAAACACTGGTGGTGAGATGATAATAAATATCCTTCTTTCTGTATAAGGTTTGTTAATTCTTTGTTCTCCCTCTTGCTGGTCCTACAGAGACGGGGAGTTCAAGAGTTGCACCACTGCTTTTATATCTTTATCTAACAGACTGTCGGAGGGCAGCGCTCCCTTTGCTTAGAAACTTCTCCAACGGAGTTTTAATTAACATGCTGCAGCTCGGCTCCTGTGCCTGGAGAAAGTTTGGGTTCGGTAAAAGCTGAGCAGGTGGAGATTTCTGTACCTCTGTTTCAGTAGACGAGTCCTCTTTCTGTCTCTTTTTACATCTGTGCTGTTAAAACAAAGCACATGCCAAATCTTCCTGGTGTGTCTCATTTCTTGTGGGCAGAAATACTTTATGGAAGAGTAATCCCAGAGAAAACCAGGAGATTGTTATAATTAAAAAGACAAGGCATATCACTGGGAGCCTTTGGCTGCTTGAATGAGCAGAAACGTTACAGCAGAAAAACGATTCCTCTTTAGAAACTAAGAAACGTAGCAGGTGCAGGTGACTGAAGCTCAACTTGTGACTGAATTCATCAATAACTGACATTCCAGCACATATCCAAGAGCAATAATAAATAAATATAGTACTACATACAGTATAGGCAGAGAAGGGAGAAAAAAAAAGAAAACAGCCAACACTTGTGACCATATCATGCATACGTTGTTGTCAATTAACGATCAAACTCCTTTTAGTAAAAATAATAAGATTAGAAATATGTTGAAGAAGAATTCTAAACTTTCTAACATCTTGCCCAGAACTATTTTACACCCTTAAATTGAATATCAGTTTCTTTAAGATGCCAATAAAACAGAGGACATGTTGGTAAAGACATTTACCTTGTATCCACACAACATTAATGCACCCGTTCCCCTTTCTTCCCATCAATCCTTAATTGTTTGTAATTGATGTAACAATTAGATTGTGACCTGTAGTACAGAATCAATTTCCCTCTCTACTTGGGCTCTCTCTATCTTCATTAGCATGGCACCAATGTGGTGGTTATTATTTGCTGAATAGGAACCCAGTCTCCTGTAGGAACGATTCACAAACCTACAGTCAGCGACAAAGACTCCTTTCTTGTAGCAGTTATAGGCCGGCGTAGGAAGCTTAGCTTATGAACGTAGGTTATAAAGCTTGTATAGGTTTATGAAGTACATAAATATACAGAAACAAATGAATAGGTTTGGTAATACTGACTTGAAACCTGCTGCACAAGGCTAATCTATATCTCAAACAGGTTATAAATTATTATTTATGGTGACATTAAATGAGAGAACAATATACATCCAAGGATGACACAGGTCCCTGGTTCAACCCCCTATATGATCCTAACAAGGACAAAGCCTTTACTGAAGATGATTTATGAAATAAATTATTACTGTATAAATAATAATAAAGAACAACTTCCAAAAAGTTGATTTCATTAATAGTTTATGTGATAATTAATGCTGTGTGGATTTTGCACATAGCATATTTTTATTAGATGTTATGATATGTATCCTTATTGAAGACTAGCTTATTAAACCCATGGCCTGTGAAAATCTAGTGACAGTTTATTTCTACTTTTCAAAGACATTCTTAAGCACAGAATAGTCTTATGGCAAAGTTTAGTTTGATCTAGTTAATTACTCTGGCTTTTTATTCTCATTTTGCACGTTATCTGTCTTTTTTATTAGCACTTTTCTACTTTTCAAAGGTATAGAAGGAATATATATAGCGCTTCATAACAGTGCAACAATATCAAATTTGATTCCCATTTCAGTTTGTTCCATTCATTTGGTTGTCTAATGGACTTTATAAAAAAAAAAAGAAGTTGTATTGGAGTGATGCTTTCTAGTCGTGTTTAATGCACGTGGTCCACGTTTGAAGAGCATTCAATTTCATGCTTCTACATGAAGTAGATAAAATAAGTACACTTTTCAAAATGAACAATAAAAAGCGAATACTTCTTCAAAGAGATTTCAATAATGTTTGAATGTGCTGCTAATAATAACTTCAGGATCAGATTAAAAGTCATCATAAACCCATAAGGACGATACGGTGTGTTTTTTTCTCTCTTCTTTCTTACACGCAAAAAAACAAAGCATCCACTTCAGAAACTGTTCTGTCATCTCACAGGTTTTGACATGAGCCTTACATAAAACACCCACCAAAATATTTATGCAATGCTAATTAATGTATTGTGAAGGCCCACTCTTCAAACAAAGTGTCAGTAAAAATACACATTTCTGATTGGCTGCCAAGCGTCCAGTCTTATGTCAGAAATTCTAAGAAGAAAGCCACTTCAATGTTCTTTCATTTTAAATCAGCAACCTCAGAAGGTAATACATCACAGGACAAAGTATCATCAAGACATTATTCTCTTTTCCAGGAATTTATGGGCTTATATCTTTCTTACAATCACACAGGAATATTTTCTCATTTTTTTTATACTGGTTTCCCAGTGAAAATCTCTTTCCAGTAATAAAAATGCAGGTACGATGATATTCTCAAAGCAGCTGAATTTATTATTGCATGGCTGGGGTTTGACAGTATGACTGAAGATTCTTAGCTCCACCTGAGATAGACAATAGAATTAAATTAATCTCTTAAATGCAGAAATTTATTGCTTATTCATTTTCAGTCATCCAAACACAAGATAATCGCCAAGGTTTATTGTTTCAGTTACTGGTTCATAAGTTCATTGCTTGGATAGAAAGCAGTGATTTGACTATAAAGTTCCACATCAATTTATTCATTTAGATTATGCTCATTACAGTGTCTTAAACACTTGTGGAGTTAAATCTCGGTATAAATAACCTCACTTCATCTTGAACTACATAAATATAAAAATGGTTAATTACTGAAATAACCTTTAAAGCATTATTTTTAGCCATGTTCAGCACAATCCCCAGAAAAGATACAGGTAAATGTCATCTAGAAGACATCTAAAATAGAACCTTAATTGTCCCGGAACATAATTATTTTCCTCAGTGGATATAACCTTTATGACACTGTGTTACTCCCTTATTCATTACATACACGCCTTCCCTGTTTTTTTTTAAAAAGACACACACAGATGCTCACAAACACACAGGTGTTTAAGGATGACCTGGATGGTAGGGGACATAGGTCAGCAAAGCAGTGAAGCTTCTGGTTGGCTCCGTGAGGCAGTAAGTGTTGCCGATTCCCTGCTGGCTGTAATGCAGTGTCTGCTCAACCCACTCTTAGTATCCGGCCCCTTCATTAGCTGCTTTTAATTGCTTATTTAATGGCCTCTCCTTGAGCTCAGGAGCCGTGCTGTGAGAGCTAGACTTCAACACTTCATGCCAACAGAAACACAGTAGGGATTCCACAGACTTGGCCATCACCACCTTCAGCCCCACCACCATCATCAGACCACCACCACTATCATCGTCATCATTTATTTCTAACGGGTTTCCACACTGAAAATGGCACAGGATGTAAAACTAAAAAATAAGTGAGAACATAAAAAAACAACATAAAAAACAATACTGTAGATTAGTTACAGTACAAAAACACACAACATAGCAAAACAGTCACGCTTAACATGTCAGGTGATGCTAGTCACAGAAATCAGAGAGGGTGCTATCTACTGGTGTTAAAAGCATTTATATCAATGTAGGTTTTAAGAAGTTTCTTAAAACTGAAGAGACTTTTGCTGCATTTGTTCAGCCTCAACCAGGATGAGAATTGATTTTCTTTTTGTTGTTCAAATGCTGCTTATAATGCTTACTAGCTCTCCAGTTCTCTAAAAGTTCTCACGATGCAGAAACTGCCTTTTGAAGTTACTGGGAAATTAAAGTTAGTTCAATGTAAAACCCTCAGTGGTAATTTCAGGATCACAGTCATAAAACACCTGCTGGGTCATAAATTAAAGAGATCTAATCCTGCAGTCGTGCAGGTTTGTCACATTGGATAAGAAAGTGGCTGCTTACTGCGGCTGAGCTTACTGCAGTGGTCATGTGCTGATTGAAATGCTATGCACCAGTGGAGGCCATAAATGCCAAACTGCTCATCATGTTTCTGCACGCTGCAGCATGCCAGAGGTGACCTTTCCGCCGTTCTGCTCCATCATGTCACCCTCTTAACCACAGGACAATGCCAGTGGCCCCACCATGCCAACAACAGTCACTATATCAAACCTTGTACAAGAATCTTCTCTCCAGGTACATACACAGTAAAAGAATGAAGATATACCTATAAATAGATGGAAAGCTGATGATAAATTATAAATCTACATAGATACCATTTCAGCTGCA
This sequence comes from Bagroides melapterus, assembly GCA_028566695.1. Lineage (NCBI taxonomy): Eukaryota > Metazoa > Chordata > Actinopteri > Siluriformes > Bagridae > Bagroides > Bagroides melapterus. Next base: position 16,245,643 of record JAOTRN010000036.1, read on the forward strand.
TTTCTGTGGCCTTACATTACTGTTTAGAGGACAGGTTAACAAACCAAATTACAATTCCAAGAACAATGTTTAGAGAACCAAAAAAGTCAGAATGAATTTATAATCTCTGTGGTATTATAGACTGTCTATTCTCTATACCTCTTATCCTACTGGATCCTATCCCAGGAGCACAAGGCAGGGTAAAACTTCGATAGGATGCCATTTTATTACAGGGTACAATCATGCACACACACTCAGGATAATTTAGAAATGCCAGTTACAATGTTTGGATTGGGAGAAGAAACTCCCTCTGAGCCACAGGGAGTACATGCAAACTCTATATGCACATGGCAGAGATGGGAATTGAACCCCAACAGTGGAGGTGTGAGGCAATCTGCTAACCATCAAGTCAGCCACCATGCTCCCCAGTTTTAGAATAATAATAATAATAATAATAATAATAATAATAATAATAATAATTTGGCCAAATCACATACTGCATCTCTATTATAACAGTGCTTTTCTTATAACATTATTTCATAGTACTATCATTACAACCATTGGCTAAAAATAGGAATGAATATTTCATACATATTGAATACAGCAACTGACAGTAAATTAAAATGATGAGTACATGGTTTAATTGAACTCTCCACTCAGCCCTTGTTTTTACTCTGAGAACGTAAAAATATGCTGGCAAGTTTTAAGTTAATTCAGCACTACAGAGAGATTACGTGAGAATGTGAGAATAGGAAGTCCGTGCTTTATGCTCTATGGACATATTTCTTTCATCAAGTGCTTCTCAGGCTGTACATTCTCTCACCGGCCATTTTGATGAGCTCACATCAAACATCTACTGTGATCTCAGTGTGTTTGACCATCGCATGGCTGTATTTTAAAGTACAGTACATTTTAGAGGCTGGTAGAGTACTTCATTTCTATTTATGACATTTAGTCCTTGTGAAATCCAGTGTGACTTACATTTATCTCATTTTATAACAACAGAACGGTTAAGGGCCTTGCTCAAGGGCCCAGCAATGGCCCTCAACCATTCTGTGGTTGATAGTCCAACATTTTAACCATTAGGCTATCACTGCCTTTCAGACACACCTGACTTCCCAGGGCTTTCACACAAACAGAGTCACACAGAATGTAACTTAATGTAAAAAAAAACATCCAGGGAGCATTAGTACAGGGTGGAAGTGATTCATTGAAAGTTGTGATTAGTTTGAGCAGGCAGAAAGTACTAACTCAATCCATTAACAACTCTTTTACAACCTTGGCGAACATGGAAGCAACTCAGAAGGCCACATCACGCAGTCTTTTTCCAATCTTCAATTGTCCAGCTTGAGTGGGCCTGTGTCCTTTGTAGTTAAGCTGTTTTTCTGACACCTGGAGACAGCTGCAGATTACTGTACCCCCTGACAATTTACTCTCCAGAATACCAGTTAGACGTCAATCCTCCCAGGTGGGGGGGAGTGGAAATAACTGGCCATGGGGCAAGATCTGTATCACCTGTAGGGCCCAAAGTAATTTCAAGCAAGCTCTAAAAAAAATACACCAGATGTACAGCAAGTCTGCTGAAGGCTAATGGGAGTCTAATATTATGGAATAGAGCAGAAGGCATCTTGATACCAATTTTCTCCAATCAGTCATTGAGCAACATTGAAGGCAAAATATTCTTCAGCATCATGGCACATAGGCTGTCAGTGCACCTGGAAGGAAACCATTTTATTGACTTACCTTATAAGGGATGCAGCAATTCCAAGATTTTCTGGGTGACTGGAACATATCACCATAGTGATAGAACAGAACTGAAGCCTTTGTCGATGTACTGGGCTCATTGGAGAAACATTAAGGAAGTCATGAAGATTTTAGCATCATTCCTCCAGAGGTTGTATAGAAGCATTTCACAGGTGAGCACAAACACAGGGATGTGTATAGTTCTGTTTATCTATCTGTATGATGATCATTGTGGACTATTATTCGTTAGTGTTAACGGAACACTGTGCAAGTGTTGATTTTTCGGTATATTTGATCTACAGGCAAAAATAAATTAATACTATATTTAATTTGATCATTTTACTTATGATGTTACTTATTAGTGCTGAAACTGAATTTCAGTTAAGAGAACTTTAATGTAAAATATTAGTAGAAAAATGACAAGAATGTCAAAAAAAAAAAGCAGAGCTTTTGAGCAGTAAGTCTGAGCTCAGTATTGGTTTAAATGGTTCAGCTATATCAGTTTAGCTGTGGCAACTCCTGTTAAAGATAAACAGTTCGAAAGTGTTTAAGTCATTATTGGAAGTAGGAGGAAGGATTTTAGAAAAACCGTTTGCAAGATTACAGAGTAAGCTTTCTTTCCTTTTTCAATTATGGACGATTTAGACATTGGTTTATCTAAATCCAATAGAAATGCTATGATACATAACCAAAATAACAACACCAAATACCTACAATGATTTAGTGTTGAATTAAAATTTGTGCTTTGGGGCAGAGGTGGGGGGAACAGTGCCCATGTACGTGCCCATGTGAGTGCATGCACATGTGTGCATGTGGAACTGTAATTGTACTAAGGAGTAGCAGGTGCTCTCGCTTGGGTGTGGATGAAGACAGATGAGCTTCTGATATCCTTTTTATTAAGAAGATGATCTTTCATAATTCTGCCCACCTGCACCTTCACAGATTTAGGAAAATGCATCCCAACTGGCCTTCATAGTAAAACATGTTTATTCACTTGCTTTCAGAAGTGCAGGAATGATATTGTGATGTGGTACTGCACTTTTGATCTCAGTGGGGGCTCTGAGTTGCAACGATTGTGTCTATGGAAAGAGGTGATGTATACAGTTTGAGATGCTGAGAAGCAGAGATAAATAGCAGCATTGCAGCAAGGAGTTGGGCTGATCAGACGACCAGCAGTGGGAAGAGCACAAGCTCACATACACATTGCCTTACCACATGTGGTGCATTCAACTCAGACTTTGGATGGAACACAGTGGTATTCAATGGAACTGGAGGCAGTGAAACGGTGTTCAGTCGTTAGTAAGATAGTGATAGAAAAGAGAGTGATAAGAAGCTCATATCAAAGACCATTTACATGTGATCAGCAAGCAGGGATGCTGAATCTTCATGAGGTCTGTCTCCTGGGAATATCGTAGCTTTTTATTCTCTTGTTCAGTGTTTCTGATTTAATGAAACACTTTGATTCATCTTTATCAAATTAGATAGGGATGCTAGGAGTCGAGCTGACTGTATGATAGTGTTTTAGTCATGTGATTCTATTGTTGTTACCATAATTGGGACTGAATTCCTGGCTTTGCTATACAAGACATGAGCTACAGGTGGACAGAGACAGAAATTATGTTTTAAATGTGAATGATGCTTATTTATTCCCCTCAAACTGTTGGTTCAACATAAACAGAAAGAATTTTCTTTCTGTTTATCTTATTATGATGGTAAAATGTCTCTCACTTCCTTTGTGGCTTTTTCAACCAACTGTAAGTCCCTTATTTGGTATTCAAAATGGCAGCAATTGTGACATCACATGAAACGTTAGAATAAGTATATATGATTACTACTAATTGTGTGCAATTATTGTCTGTAGTATATGCCAAATGTGTGTATCTTCTGTTGATTCAGGTGAGCTAATATAAGATAGCTAAATTAGCGTGTCATTGTAAACCCAAGTGCTGACTCCTTGTGACTGTGCGTTTCTCCCTGGTTCTAGAATGTGTTTGGTCAGGATTATTAGTGTGAGATCACAGCCTTGAGCTCAGCGAGAGGCCGGGTTGCATGTGCTGAATGAGCAAACCACTCTCTGCCTGCTTAACTATGGCCACAGAATGGCAATGTGTTATAGTTATTCTTTAAACATTTCTCCAAGGTCACAGTAAGGGCTCTGGCAGCTGCAAGGCTAACTCTGAGTGCTAGCTCTCCAGGTGCTGATGCACAAGGTGACAGAAATTAGACATTCTACTCTGCCAGTGTAAGGAGAATTGGGACAGTGAGAGCACATCTCTAATTCAGCTCAAAACTGCAGTCCATGTAGAAATCCTAGGTGAAGTGTCTGCCTGTCCATGTGCCCACATATGTACAGTCCTCTTCAATGGTATTCAAATGGACAGTTCTTTTGTTTTTTTCTGCATGCTGAAGACAATTGGGTTTGCGATCAAACAATGAATATGAGACGATACAAGAATTTCAGCTTTTTTCCTGATATTTATTCTAGATCAGGGGTGTCCAATCTTATCCAGAAAGGGCCGGTGTGGGTGGAGGTTTTCATTCAAACCAAGCAGAAGCCACCCCTGATTCGAACTGTTTAATTAGCTGATCTTGGCTTTCAATATATTCAGCTCTGGCTTATACTTGGTTGGAAGGAAAACCTGCACCCACACCGGCCCTTTCTGGATAAGATTGGTCACCCCGGTTCTAGATATATCTAAATGAACATGACATCTGTGGCAGAAGACCACCCAATTTTTTTAGATAAACAAAATACAAGTAAATAACACTTCATTTTTGATTGGATATGCCTTGCGTAGAATCAACTAGGTGAGCTCACCAAACATTTGTGTTCTTTTTTTTTTTTGATGATTTTCCAGGGCTTCCAGGGTCCTTTGTTTCTCTCTATGTTTCAATCTCTTCTTCACCCTTGCCCTGTGGAGGCTGATGTTTCAATGTTTCAGTCAACTGATGCCATAGACATCAAGGAAGCAAGATTGCCTTTGCTGCCTAGGTGGAAGTGAAGGTATACACTCACTTCCCTGTCAATCACAGCAATACTAGCCAATCTGTGAGCTCATGTATGTAGACAAGATCAGATGGCATCTTCTACCAACTGTCTTGTGATGCAGCATGAGAAAAATTTAGCTGACTTTATGTGTTTCAGCAGAAGTATGTTAGCTGTCAGTCTAACATACTAATAATGTACTAGTAATGTACTTTATATGGAATTTACATATAGCAGTGCAATGTAGAAATTCATGTACTTAAAAAAACTTATACATCAGGTGCATTAATGATTTGAATGTTCTTAATACCTTTAAGTGGTAATCAATTTTTGCATTTATGGCATTCTTATGGACCATTAATGGATATGGATATGGATATATGTGTGTCTTTATCTGCCTATCATAATTCAGTATGTGAAATTCAGTCCAGGTTTTC
>JAOTRN010000036.1:16250887-16261569 GCA_028566695.1 Bagroides melapterus
ATGGATATGGATATGGATATATGTGTGTCTTTATCTGCCTATCATAATTCAGTATGTGAAATTCAGTCCAGGTTTTCACCCTCTTCATCGTTTCTCATTTCTTCATATTTATTCAAAAGTGAATGCAGAAGGAGTCATGGCCCTAACTAATGGAAGTGGTTCTTTATAGCACTGAAGTCTTTATCAATCAGTGAGGTTTAAGGATCTTTCAGGGACCCAAGCCAAACAAAATGCCTGCCAGAAAGTACCATGTTAATAAGCCTCCATTAAGAAATTATCACTGGTGTTTTCAGGCTTTTGCCATTGCAAAATCTAACTGCCAATTACGCAGTTGTATATCTGGAGGCTCCATTTGCTATGATGTTGAGAACTTTTTTCCCATGTAATTTCTAGTTTCATGACTGTAGAATCTAAGAGGAGACACACAGGACTCTGAGCTAGCTTGGCTCAATGCTTATCTGATTCCCAGAAGACAGAGGTGAAGACAAAGCTGTAAGGACTTTTCCTCAAATGGCAGCTTTCTTTTTCAAACTGAGGGAACGAGGTGATGATGTTATTGACCCACTGGATGCCCTTTGCACATTGCTTCAAGAAAGAGGTTTCAACCTGGAAGCCAACAGACAATATCTCACAGGATGAACAGAAAGACAGGTTAGTGAATGGTGTATTACTACCGTAGTCAATGCAGTGTAGATGCTTTTTGTTGGTGTGGCATGGCCAAAGTCTATATGGTGACAAAACATGGATTTCTTTCAAGGGATTTCAAAGGTGCCACTTCAAAGGACTTTCTAGGGAGCCATTAAGAAAGGACAATTGATTTTAGAGATACTTTGTGGTGATTAGACACATCAGTCACTGTCAGGATTATCTGTGCCATCAATTCGTCTGAGCAGCTGCTCTCATCTCCTTTTAAATGGGGCAAAATCAGCAGCATCTCTACACTGTCGGTTCCTTTTCCAATTACTAAACCTAATTGAATATATGCAAATCATCACATAAATTAAAAGCCACATTCTAGGCGACCCCCCCGAGACGACCTGCCCTCTCAAAAATCCTCCAGACAGCCACCCAACTGTTGTTCCAATGATACAACATTGTATAACTTGATGTTTATAAGAGCTGCAGAATGAATGTCAATCAGTACTCTGTACCTAATCTGCAGAGAGCAACAAATCCATGTTGAAGCACCATGAGTCCCCAGCAGCATCCTTTCATCTGTCTTCCTTGCACCATCCTTCTTTTCTCTCTGCCCTCATACTGTTGCCCTTCTGTGAGCCCACCATCATTGATCTTCTTTCTTATGTTCTCACTCTCACCCCCACCTTTAATCCCTTGCATCCACCCCTATCTTCTGTCCTTCCCTAAAGTCCCGTATCTTTTGCTCTAAATGTCCTGCCTATGGAGACACCTTTGCAGGACCTGAAGGTGCCATCTTCCCAATTTACTACACAGACCTATCGGGGCTTGCCCATGAAGAGTGTAAGCTAAATCTTTTCATCTCAGGAAGAGATACATAAGCAGGCTCTCTAAAGCACCATGGTTTAAGATGGCTCCAGAAGGACAGAGAGATAGAAGACAGCTATAAAGGTCAGCAGGCGGATCTCTGCCTTTGCCCTTCCAGCTGTGCGCTGGAGACATTGCCACTTCTCTGTGTGCCTTTACCTGCTTTATTGACTGTGATTATCCCCTTCTTCATGCAGTGCCATGGGCCCTTTGCTCATATCTCGGCCTGCTAATGATGGAGCTGGTCTAGCTTGACTCTCCTTATTACAGATATATGTGCGACCAAAGATATATGTCTTGTGTCAAGCATTAAATGGCATTTTCAGCTTTTCTGTCCTCTCCGAGGAGCTCAGGGGTGCTGTTAGGGCTGCAAAAATGAGGAGAGTCTAATGGTTTTGAGCTGCGAAGGTGGAAAAAGCCTCACTCCTTCAGGTGAAAGGGTAATACTATTACTATCTCTCGGGAACTCTTAGACTCTTTTATATCATTGTGTGCTGCATTGTAGCTCTTATTATCCCTTTGTATTGCATAGACTGATACTCAAAGGTTCCATCTATTAAGCATGGGGAGAGAGGACAAAAGAATAGTGAGGTCTAACTTCAGAGGAGTCACCGAGTGTGCATGCATCACATGACCAAGCTTATGGCACTTGGATCACCTGATCTTGGGGAATGATACTTTTTACTGCCTTGAAATAACTCCCTTGATAGCCAGCAACATGAGCCTGTGTCGAATCAGCGCATTTTCTAGCATCAGCTGCTTAAGGGACTTAACTAGGAAATTACACATGTCCATACATTTTCATGGGAATAATTTGACACTGACCTCTAATTTGTTTACTGTAAGTAAAAACAGGTAAAAGATAGGGTGTAAGTGTACATACTGTTCTACAAAGGCATTACTGCTCTTTTCCAATAACAGCCTGTCCTGAAGGGTTTTATTTCCTCTTTCTCTTATACCACAGCAATTTTCCAAGTCTAGCAGTTTTATTGATTAACAAATGACATGTTGTACATTTTATCTATCTATAGTTAAGTATAATGTTGTGGAATTTTAACAAATCAAGTTAATTCCTGGTATAACTTATAACAGCAATAAACAATTGATCCCTCCCTCATTCTTTATTCTCTTAGTCTTGATTGATTTTAGATAGAATATAAACACAAAGCTCTCTGTCCAGGAGACTTACATTTCAGCTTTTCCTCATTCCTCAGAGAAAGCTTCACCATATCAACAATTACAAATTTCTAAACCAGTTTACATGGCATGTCAACCATATCAATCCCTGTTTAATGTTTGCATAGAAAAGATTGCGATGGTTGCATGACCATGGGTCAGGAATCGGTCAGGATGGATTCCGTCCATAACTGCAAAATGTCTGTCTGACTGAATTGAAAACTGAACTGGCCACCATGCAAATACTACATGCTATTTTGCTCCTAATTTATTTTTATTTGCTTATTTACCTTTTTTTTTTTTTTTTTTTTTTAAATTAAACTCATAATATTTTGGAGATACGGGATGATTTAGTCTTTGTAGGGCTGGTAATTACATAGAGAAGGAGTATGATTGAAAAATGTGAAATTCACACCCCCCTCAATCTACTCCAGACATTTATACACCTGTCTATTCTTTGACAGATTAATTTAGATGACAAAGTAATTAATACCTTATTCGAATGACAGATTTTAATTTGTAGCCAAACCCTCATAGACATCCCTATAATGAGCTAAGTTCCTCTATTTTCAGCTCAAATTTAATGTTATTTTCTGAGGTGGTTGTTAAATCTCAGTACACTTTAATCTCATGTGGAAGATGCCAATTTTAGCTTTCATTCATGTGAATGTGTCTATGCATTTTGTATGTTGTAATTTTAACTGCGCAATTTCTTACTTTATCATATTTTTCTGTTCTTGTTCTCTGGACTGCCAAAGGAAAAGTTCATAATGAACTTTTTCTCCTCCGTCATTAAAGGTCACACTCGACAGGAGACCTTAACAGACAACCTTTAAGGCAAATGACTTTGCATACTCTGTATGTCAGAACTGAATTAGCACCTTATTATAGGGAGGACGAGTATTAATCTAATGAGTCTGAATAACAGCAGGTCTCAATACACAGATTAAACCGAGAGGTCATCCAGTGTCATAGTGTGGTCACTCATTGTGGGTTAATGTGTGACATTAGATAACATATTGGAAGACAGAGAGGGAAATACATTATTTTACAGGATAATTACAGTGAGTCTTCATCAGAGTTTAATAAACATTGCCTACTTCTATACATATACATTTCTTCTGGGTTCTTTGGTTTCCTCTCATTGCCCAGCTAGGAAGGTTGGCTCCAATAAATTAGCTCTGTGAATGCCCTGTGATGGCCTGCTGTCTAAACCAGAGTGAACCATGCAGCCCGATGTTACTGAGATAAACCCTGGACCCAGCACATCCCTGATCAGTAAAAATGTTTACAGAAAACAGATCAAAGAAAAGAACATTTACTTGTCATTATGGCTGGATTGTTCAAAGACTGTGGATTGTTCAGGAACCAGAATACGGATGTACTAATCGATATAGACTTCAAAGCAATTTTGTAAGTCACTCTGGATAAGTTGCTATGGATAAAGGCATCTGCCAAATCCTTAATGTAAATTTAAATGTATGATTTTACATTGTATCAGAATATAGCAATTTAATTAGACCTTTTAAGTATTTTTACTAAAGTGTATATATACTGTACATAGGAGTGTAAAAGGGGACTAGGCACCGGCTGGTGAGTATAATATAATTTTGAGAAAATATTTCTGTTGTTGGTAATCAAAATCAATCCTGTACATGAATCCTCTGTTTGAATAACAATAAACATCTCAGTCTGCAGCAACCAATTAATGGCAACCTGTTCCCTAATTCATTTTGAGAAATATGAGATCTTCAGTGGCTTTCTGTTTGCCAAGTTAGCCCCCTCCACACACACACACAAATACTGCTATGCTCTAACAGAGCCACATATTGGCCCTCAGCTCGAGTGGAAAGACCTGATAATAATCGCTCAAACAGGCTCCTCTGCAGATCTTGGATTGTATGAGAGCTTAGGTGCAGTCCTGTGGGAGCCAAACAGCGAAAAAAGGATCTTTGTTCAGAAACAAAAGCAAACTTGTACTGTTTTTTTAAACAAATAATAAGGATTGCTGTCCACCAGTGTGTGTTCCCATGGCAATGGAGTGTGGGAGAAAACAAGGTTGATGCACCACCTTTTAATGTATTCAACCATAGCTGCTGTAACTATAATTTTTTTTTATGAATATATCTAGCAAGTTGTACAATAGACATACACACATACACACCACAACCACCCCAATCAACAACTTAAATAACAACAAAATTCCATGTGCAAATATTTTGTAATAGTTTTCAACATCATCTCTTCTATATTCAACCTCCCAGCTCCACCTGCTTCATCCTCCCTGACTGTGGAAGACTTTGAATCTTTTTACCATGAGAAGATTGAGAAAATCTGCAAGCCCTTCATTTCTGTCCAGACTGTACCTACACTCCACAGCCAGGATTCCCCTACTCCTTCATTCTTGCATTTCTCAAACTTAGCAGCAGAAGAGATTTTACCACCTGCCAACTGGATCCTCTCCCTTCTACTATGCTCCAAACCATCTCACAAGACCTTCAGCTTTTCACTGACACAATCATCAATGGATCCCTAACATCTGGTCATGTACCAACTACCTTCAAGAGAGCAAGGGTTATTCCTATCCTTAAGAAACCTGCTCTGGATCCACCAGACATCAGTAACTACAGACCAGTATCACTGAAAATTCTTGAATGCATTGTGAACTGTCTGTCTATCTCTCACATTTGACAGAGATTGCCATTTTGGATGTATCTCAGAAACTACTAGATGCTAGATCAGCCAAGTTGTCATCTGTCCTCATCCTCCTTGACCTTTCAGCAGCATTTGATACGGTCAACCACAAGATTCACTTGTCCACCCTCAGGAGTCTTGGAATTGGCGAATCAGCATGGGAATGGTTTGCTTCCTACCAGGAAGGTCGCTCATATCAGGTAACATGGAGGGGAGTGACATCTGCTCCACGCAGACTCTGCACTGGTGGGCTCAGTTCTTGGTCCTCTCCTTTTTTCCCTGTATACTCACTCTCATGGTAAGGTTATTTCCTCACACGGGTTCTTGTTCCACTGCTATGCTGATGATACTCAACTTACCTTCTCCTTCCCACCCCTAGATATCACGGCTTCTGTTTGGATCTCAGCATGTCTTGAAGACATATCATTGTGGATGATAGCTCATCAGTTGAAGCTCAATCCCAACAAAACTGAATTGCTGATCATCCCAGGTGATTCATCCCCAGGTCAGGATCTTGCAATATCCTTGCACACTGACCTGATCTCCCCTTCAGTCACAGCTGGCAACCTTGGGGTAACCATGGACAATCAACTCTCCTTTTCCTTGCATGTTGCTAATGTGATACGGTCATGTCGGTTTCTTCTCTACAACATTAGAAGGCCATTTTTGTACACACAGGCTGCCCAAGTTCATTCTCTTGTCATGTTAAGACGGGACTACGGAAACTCACTGCTGACAGGTATAATTATGAACACACTCCAAATGATCCAAAATGCAGCTGCAAGACTTGTTTTCAACCTGCCTAAGTTCTTGCATGCCACCGCACTACTGCGTTCCCTCCACTGGCTTCTGGTAGCTGCACCTATCAGATTGAAAATACTCATACTTGCCTACAAAGCCAACAATGGACCAGCTCCCTCTTACCTATAAGCTCTTATCAATCCATGTACTGCACCTCACACCCTCAGAGCTACAGTACCAGCACTGCTTCACTGGTCCCACCATCTCTCAGGGTAAGAGGTAAGTATACAACATGACTCTTTTCTGTTCTGGCACCGAGGTGGTGGAATGAACTTCCCCTAGAGGTCTGAACAGCTGAGTCACTGGCTATCTTCAAACAACTGTTGAAGACCTACCTCTTTATGAAATACTTGAACTAGCACTTTCTCTCCTGTTTGTTATATGTGTGTACTTAAAAAAAAAAAAACTTTGAACAGTGTTTTAGGCTCAGGGTATCTTAAGTCTGAAAACTAGTGAAATAGAGTTTTAATGCATTCAATGAAAGAGACTTAAAAGCACTTTTGTTTATGAACACTCCACTGGCAAATGTAGCACAAAGAGTCATTTTTGTCAAAACTTGATTTTTTGGAACACTTTTTGCTTTTTTGGTTTTCCAGAATTAAGCCACATCAACATCTAATGAGTTTTCCCAGGACAAACCAGATATTTAAAAAGACACTGAAACACAGTCCTACTTGCTGTTTTATATATTGAAACATAATGATACTGAATTATATCAGATCACTCTTTGGAAGGAATTGGGGTAATTTCCTATCAAACATCATCTTCCCACAGCAATTCACGGATCCAGTCTGCGGCTGGACTGACCCAAACACTGAAACCAGTGAAACAAGAGCAGTGCTGGGACGAGGAAACGAACAAGCCAGAAAACATTAGCATAACTCATCTCAAGGTGCCATTGTCCACCATGTTGTCTTGTGGTTTGAATTTCCTATTGATGTATCCCTTTACAGCTTTTCTTTCCCTCAGAGAGTAGGAGTGGACTTACTTTCAGCCTGGACTTACTGGAAAAAAGTGAATATGAGCTATCAAAGCTGTCAAGTATTGTCTGTATTTAGATAGCTGATAAATGTGAAGATTAGCCTGTAGTTTATTCCTTTTGATATTTTTTTCTTCTGATTACTTTAAATTTACCAGCAGAATTACAGTATGATATTTCCTGTGGAGCAGACATATGTAGTAATTATCTCAACAATCACCAGTACACAATAATCCAGCCATCTTTTCATCCATCCATTTTCTGTACTGTTTATCCTACATAAGGTCAGAGAGAACCTGGAGTATGTCCATCTCACGGCACAATTGCACACACACTCACTCACACACCCGTATAGACAATTCAGAGATGCAAATCATGATCAAGTTTCAGATTGGAGGAGAACTGGAGTATCAAACCATCAGACCCGGAGATGTGAAGCAAACCTTCTCAACCACAGTGCCCCAGTACACAATAATGCAATAATGACTCATGATATTTTAGATAAATTATAAGCATACTGTTTAAATATCCTCTTTTTAGAAGAAAATTGAAAAAAAAGAAGCATTTTTAGAGTTTTTAGCTCTTTATAAGCAGATAGGGCAGCTTTTCGGTGACTCTCTCTATGGGGCCTTTATACCTACTCTTGTGAATTGTTGTGGTTGTATCTTGTCTGCTACTGTTTTTTTCTTTGCTGTTGTATTATTACCACAGCTGTTTAGTATTTTTTTACAGTGTTTTATCCTCCGTTGTCTATTCCCCAACTGATTAGCATGAGCATTTAGCCTATCAATTAGGTTTGTCTTGTTTCACCCTGTCTAGTGTTTAGCTTAGCTAAGCCTAGCATTGTCAATTCCTCTGCCTCTGGGTCATTACATCATGATTGATTTAGCTAACAAATGGCCTCTCTGGAGTCCTGCCCTCTTACCTCCCATAACCTCTAAAGCTAATCCAGTTTCTCCCTCTTGGGGGATCCCTTCCAGTATGTGAACATCAGATATAGTGTGAAAGCATGTGTGCTTGCCTCTTGAGGAATGTATCTGTCCACAAAAAAAGACTGAAGAGGAATGCTTTAAAATGGTTAGACGAAGAACCTTAAAATAGAGGTGTCACTGAACCTATTTAGGAAATGTGAACTATTCACAAAGCTTCAAATCTGAAATATGCTGTGAATGTATGTGACTATATGTAATTTTGAAAATTTTGAAATTTAATATACCATTTAGTAGTAGAATTTCAAATATAGGCTGGATAAGCTACCAAGCCAACACTCACAAATCAAGTCCAAGTGTATGGAAGATAAGAACTATTGAGGGGTGACATTTTTCCAAGAATTTGATAACAAGTGTGAAGCAGGGCTCAAACCAAGTTCAAGGAGTTTGTTAACACTGTCTCCACAGAGGTCTGATAAGATGTTGTAGCCTTATAGTTTGACTCAAGGACCTGACTGAGAATGTTTGCGACAACGGAGAGGTAAGAGAAAATGAACTCCTTAGGCCCCTTGATTGGAAACAGAGATATGATAAGGCATAATGTCTACAGCTGTGATTAGAATAGGTCCTCTGTGAATTTGCATAAATATCAACACCTGGCCTTGACAAGCTGAGAATCCTTGACCAGCACTTAACCTTAGATTGCAGACCGTCTTTCACAAAAAAGGTCTCTATATTTACACTTTCATCTGAGACAGAAAAGAAACAGGGATAGAAAGAGAACACAGAATGAGTGTATGAATGTGTTGCGTTTTGTGCTTTTGTTCATTCAGGTCGCATGTGTTTATGTGCTTTCAGTCTCCTGCAGATTTTGCACCCATGTTGAGTATAAAGAATTACAGCATTTTAATTCCCATTTGTTCATGGCACTTTTTCTAGTTCTTTTTAAAAGAGAACATGTATCCTTGACATATGAATCTGTAGACATTTGAAAAAGAAGCTTTTCTACAATGCTGTTTATTCTTTTGTGTTATTTTATCATTTTTTTTGTTATTTTTACATTTTATACAATTTTTTGATATTTTATTTTATTTTTAATATACATATTATTTGTATCTTTGTACTATGTGGTATGTCCAAATAAATGTGGTAAGCAAAAGGTGATTCTTTTTATAGAGAAATTCTAAAGAAATAAATAAATAAGTCTCACTGATTTGCTTTCCTTATTTGAAATCCTAGCTTTTTGGAAACGTCCACTCCTCGTATCAGCTTCTATTCACACTTATCTCATAAACTTTCCTGCCTAAATGTAGAGATAGCAAACACATTGATTTTCAGACCAAGTTAGATGTTACACCATGTTAGTCCTTGGATTTCTCTTCAAGTGCTCTTTCTCTCTTCATCACACCCAACTGGTTAAAAGTGCCAAAGTTAACACATGCTGTCAGGTCTTTTGGGATTTAGCCCACCTAAATAGATGAGAAAGGTTGTGTGCCTTCTATTTCTCTGTTAAGTCAGTCATGTCTTGTTTGATTTATGTGGATTTCAATTTGAATTTCGTTACTCTGTATAGGCTTTCTTTCTTTCTTTCTTTCTTTCTTTCCTTCTTTCTTTCTTTCTTTCTTTCTTTCTTCACTCACTTTATCTGGAATCTGTGTTCCAAGTTCCTTCATGAAAAAACAATTCAATTTCATCAGCAAAACAGAACATTGTGCTCTCCTGCAAGCTCTGCCGTTGTGGCTTATCCTCTATCATGAAAAAAACAACAAGTTTCATTGGCTCTTTCAGATGTTTTGGATGTGACTGGGATATGAAAGGTCTGTTTTTCCCCATGCTGTCAAAATCTAGGTCTGTGATTCCTTGGGGAAGTGATGTCCATTAGGAGCTATCTACCCAAGGCACAGAAAGTATAAAGGTGCCTTGACTATCAACTGAGATGCAGTAACACCTGTAAGGCTGAATCCATATTGAGTACAGCCACCTGCAAGGCAATGTAGGGTTGCCAAGAGTACAGCCAATCTGGTTACTACCTTTAATGGTATCAGAACACAACCTGCTCGAATATTTTTAAAAGGCTCTCAGATGCCAGAAGAAATTTAAGATTTTTAGACTATATTGTTCTGATATTTAAAAAGAGTTCTGTGTAATCAAAGAAAAAAAAGGTATTTCAATGGTTGTTAGCAAAGAATATAAATGCTAGCTAGCAAATAGAACCATCTGATCAAGCTAAAAAACAAAACAAAACACAACAACCTGAAAATAGTCTCAAGTCTCTAAACATAATGTATTCCTTACAAGTAAATTGTTTATTTCAGCACAGTCTCGATGTGAGTTCTTCTGACCTTTAAAGCTTTAAACACCTTGTAAAAACGTTATTTGAGTTCTTGCCTCTACTCTAAGTATCACAAATTAAGGAAACATACAGTAATTCTGCTTCCAGCTGAACATTTTAAACGTTAAATGTTTATTTTAGTAACAAACATATACTTTATTCATCTTCTGTAACCACTTCAGTGGATCTGGAGTCGATCTCAGACTCACTGGGCAGGAGGCAGGAACACACCCTGGAAAGGTTTCCGGTCTATCGCTGGGCACTACAG
>JAOTRN010000036.1:16289590-16304908 GCA_028566695.1 Bagroides melapterus
GATAGATAGATAGATAGATAGATAGATAGATAGATAGATAGATAGATAGATAGATAGATTTTTTTAAATAGTTCATGCTTAATTCTTTAGGGCAGTGGTTGTGAATATGGGGTCCAGGAAACATAAACTAAGAATTTCTTTTAAATTTTGTTAAAGTGGTAGAAATCACAAGCTACCATTACATATTATTATTATTATTATTATTATTATTATTATTAATAATAATAACACTAATACTACTAGGACAGAACACAGACAGAGCAGGGTCAGGGTATTTGCACCAGCAGTTAACAGAAAATAAATGGTGGTTGTAATCATTATGTCAATCCACTCAGTAGCAAAATAAGAGAAACTCAGAACAATAAACAGTTACTCAGGACTCAGGAGGCCCGTCAGTGTGAGGTGGCTTCAGGGAGCATCGTCGTCCTCAGAGTCTTCTGGAGTGTCTGTGAGGGAGACAAAAAAGACTTGCGTTACTTCCCTTGCTGAATGACCTCTCTTACCTTCCTAAAAATGCCGCACCCCATGTGGTTCCCTCTTCTTCTACAAGATGGAAGAGAGCTGTTGTCTAAAACACATGTGGTGCTGAAGTGGCGCTGTCCTTTCAGCACCATCGGTGTAGTAGCCGGAGGAGCGCCAACCCGTCTCCTGAGGGCGGTGGTACCTGCTCCACCTGTCACAATTTATCATTGAGTATTATAGTTCTTATAGTTCTTATCTTATTTAACTGATAGTTTTAAATAATCCAAATTGTCCAAGGATCAATACTTCAACAGTCAGACGTATATGGATGGTGGATGGTGGTGGAAATTTCAGGAATAAAAGAGCCAAAATAATTTGAGGTACATCTTATAAACAGTGTCAGTGTGTCTCCTGATGTGTGGAACTAAAATCCTGGGAGGATTTGGTCCATAGTTTCTCACTTTTATAGTGGTCCATAGTTTCTCACTTTTCATAATCAATGTGAATATAAATCGAGACATATTAGCAAGTCTGAGGAGTGCTATTGACAGTGTCTTTTTGATAAAAGAGAAAGTGGTACATTCTTTATGCCAGTCAGACTGAGATTGGCAACTAGCTCTGCTTTCTTGTCAGACTGAATGGAGAGCAGAGACTGTCAGTGAGTCATCAATCTCCGCATTGCACCATCCTTGTGATGACATCTGTCAACAACTGGGTCCTCATTACACTACAGATCACAAGAATGCACACTACAGACTAATTATACATGACTGTTTAATAAACACATTTGAGTTTGATGGTGATACATAAATCACACCATTCTTACAGACACTTTTAAGGATTATATAAGAGAAGTGGATTATATACAGTAGGAGAACTGGAAATTAATGCAATGTGTGTTTGTAAGTTGGAGGCAAGACAAGACTAGCTGGAGTGTTCATAATATCGTTTTATTCTATAGGTGCATAAAGTATTCTGTCACTTCAGCAACTGACAAATCAGTTAAACATTTATAAACGTTTTGGCCTTACAGAATCAGTTCAATCAGAGCCTTGCTCTGTAATCCTTCATATTATATATAATAGGAGTATTGCATATATAATGATTGCAGCCTATGTTGGTTTTCAAGTGATGAAGACAAATGGAAGGATCGGAGTAAGATAATTGGTTGATCCATGATGTCCCATCACAGCACCTGTCTAACTGACAGCTTCCTCCCAGACTCTCCCTGGTCCACGTCTGGGGACAAGAGAGCCTACACTGCCATTAATTGGCTCATTTGTACTGTAATGTACTATTGAGTGAACTGAGCAAAGGGAAGTAGCAGATAGTGGGGGAAAGAAAAATGACACCTCATTGAACACATGGTCTGCTTGAGACTTAGAGAAAGAAGTCACTGCATCTGCAATAGTTCACTAAAGAGATTGAGACCCACATGACTGCGTATGTGTGGACTGCATGTCAGAATAGTAGACTTGACAGGAGTGGGATAGTTTTGAAATTATATGTTCTTGTACATATCCAGACATGGCTAATATACTAGCAATCCCACAATCCTATACCTTGGATGCATGGGTGATGCGATGTTTTCTCAACCTAAGAAATCAAGTAGGCCTAAGGAAAATTGGAAAAGATGAAGATGCTTAACTTATCATCTAGATCTGACATGTTGGTGAGATTGGATTGAGGGGGAAACATAGGACAAGCAGGAAGGAGGCAATTGCACCTTCAGTTTCATCATGCTGACAGATGATATCATCCACTACCATTCTGATAACACATTCCCTCAAGTAATAATAAATAAATAAACAGTGGCAGGGCAAATGTAAATTGACAAATACAAAACCATAAATGTGACTGTTGTGTGATTTATTCAGCATTTTGTGGGACAACAGGTATCTTGTTAGAAGGAGAGCATGAACCATGTGTTTGCTTGGCTAGAAATATTTCAGTGGCTAAATTTGTATTTATTAACTTTCACATCTATATTGAAATGTTTTTGCACCCCTTCATCTATCCACAGGCTACGTCTATAGACAATGAATTGTGAAGCTAGGACACCTGTATGCATTCTGCATAAGTCTGAGCTGAATACGGGAATGTCAGAGGATTTTATTGTTGCTGCAGCTACATGAAGTTATGATATTACCAGCAAAAAATGGGAATTATTTTTCTGACAGACACAACCGGAATGAGAACCACATTCTGCATCCCATGAGTGAAGCTTTTTTTTTTTACCATCAGGCAAGCACAGAACATGTCTCCTGCTCCTCTAGACCCACATAGCTGCAATCATCCTAATGTGTCAGCACAAAACAAATGAGTAGAGAACAAATGGAGGCCTAGAGTACAGAAAGGGCTAGCACACTTTCTCTGTCTTTCTGTCTGTCCCAGGGCTCCCTGTGGGGGCTGTCTGTGGCTAACAGGTGTTCCTCTCTCATTAGCATTCTCAGAGAGGCACATTGTCTTCGGGGCCAGATTAGGCTGCCAGGCTCGGCGTCTGTGACATGCACGCCAACCTCAGCGGGGCAAGGTAGCATGACGCCACCTCAATCTGCCACAATCTGTGCCTTCAGATGACAGCCAGAACCACCCCCTTAGCCAATCACAGTCTCAATGAAGGAGTCAGACATTAGATTAAATGGAGCCATAGCTCAGAGTAAAGAGCACAGTTGATTGAGGCTTGACTCCTCTAGTGGACAGAGCAGACTGTTAGAGGCTGAGGTGATGAGCCAAGGTGATGCTCCCAGTCCCACGGTACTCTCTGAACATCTGCACTGAGGCCTGTCTTGCATTTATTAGCACTCTCTGAACAAGGAAGTCTTGGAAAACAGCCAAAAGGTCATCCTTAGACAGTGTCTGGACAACAAATAGACTCAATGAACTTAATAGCCAATGCTATCATATTCTCGTTATAACATGCAGGATTAGCCAGTTTGACAGAGATTTTACAGCATAAGTGATTAGTAACATCTGTACTCTACAGTATATCTGTTCTCTATATGCGCCATGTCATACAAAGAAACATCATTTACTGTAGAAACCATCCTCACCAATCCCATGAATGCTCCATTTTAGAAAGCAGTGAAGAAAAGGAAAAAATAATACAGGCATGAATGGTAAATTCAAACAAACATAACTCAACATTTTGTGGGGAAAGGAAATGATGATCAAAAACATTTAATGATGTCTTCCACAGAGGATTTATCAAAGTAAGTATGGGATAAAGGAGAAGCGTGGCAACATGCCAGACCATTATACCTTCTCAACTTCCCTTCTTTTTCTTACTCTTGTTCTCTCCGTCTGTCTCACTCTGTCTTTCCTAACAGATGTGAGGACTTGGTATCCGGAGGCTGGTCTAGTGGAATGAGTTATCCCCATGTGCTAGCCAGCCTAATGGAGGCCACTGACTCTGACATCTGTTTCCAGGGCAGGGCATACAGAAAGTCATCCACCAGCCCGTAGTTTATGGAGAACCACAAATACTGACAAGGCAATTACAGAAGAGTCACAGAGACCAGGAGAAAAACCAGGATAAAAAAGAAATGTTATGGTTAGGAATATTTTTTTCAGACAATGTACCAAAATGTAGACGCCCAACCACAATCAACACACACGCACACACACTTGTAATAAGTTTTATTGGCTGAGGATCAGTTAAATGTCCATATCAGGTCAAACCTGTCTGATATTCCTCTGCTTATTGGAAGTCACACTTTTATATAATATATATGCACTTTTTTACACACTATATACCTGCTCATCTTATATTAAAACCTATATTTGTCAAATTATCCCTGTTAATTTGACCATGGCACTGAGTTTTGATGAATAGTACATTTATACCACACATTAAGTCTATATAACATAGCACACGCACTAACCTTTTACATCAGCCCTGCAGCAGTCTAGCTTCTTATCTGGGAAAACATTGCAGCAACGATAACAAGGGCTTTCATATCCTATTTGCTCAAATACCCCCTAAGGACCATTTCTCAGTCTCAGCTCAATCTATATTCATAGACAAAAGCCTATTGTGAAATGTTGCTCAACTCTAATTTGATGCAGATAAAAATAATGACAATGGAACGTTAAGATAAGATGCACTTCCTGTACCCTAAGTGTCTGTGCACATTGCTAAGGGGCTCCGTAGAGGTATTCATGGGAGATGGAGTGGGTGGAGTGTCTGCTTTTATTGGAGAACCTGGTGGAGAGATGTAAGAAAAGGAAAGAAATGGAAGAAAAAAAAGAAAGTAGAGTCAGTGATCCAAGGTAACCTAGTTAGTTTGGAGGCCACATGAGGATGATGACAGTGACACTGACAGGATTTTGTAGTCTGTGATTCATAGAGTCCTCTTTCTATCACCATTCTCCCATTCCACAGTCAGTAATATACACTGTCTGGGATTAACAGAGGAGCCAAATCTCACTGCACACCTTCTGCATCTGTCTAAGTACTTCCCTCAATATCTCGGGAAAACCTTTTACATGGTGAAATTTTGACATTTTCCACTATGAAGGTCTGAAAATTACCTGACAAAGAGAAAGAAGATTGCATTTAAAGATTCCATTCTATTCCACTGAAAGACCCTACCATATGGATTGTCTAAAAGCAACTGCTATTTATTCATTTAATTTGCATTTTCAGCATTTGCATAAGCTGCAACATTACCTGTGTGCAGATTTTTCCTGAGTAAAAATACACTCCAATAATTGCACTTGACATTTAGTCCTCTCAAGAGGAAAAAGAATTAAATATTGATAGAGAATTAATGTAAAGAGGAGCAGTGGCATGGTAAACTGCTTTCAAATTCCTTCAAACATTGGCAATTATGTGCTGAGTGCACATTCTAAAAACAAGAGTGATGTTATATGAACTTAATTAGAATAAAAGGTACTAAGTTGTACCTTTCAGGGTCAAACCCCATGTCATTTTGGAGCCACCTTCAGGGGAATGTGTTTTGTATCTTTTTTAAGAGTACATTGACGCTGGTTGTACATTGGGTAACAGAAATATAACTACAAAGAGCATTTTTCTGATAGCAGCCTTATCCATGTGGGATTAGTGTCAGTGGGTGAAAGTAACTGTAAAATGCAAGTACCCTCCAGGGTAAAATTCTCGTATTCGGACAGCAGTCGTAGGGGGTTCATCTTACTACTTGCACCTTACTACTGAATGTTTTGATTTCAAAACCATTTTATCTGACAGTATGTAACACTGGACAGTTTAAAAACATGCAGTGATACAATTGATTTCTACGAACAAAAATGCCATTGTGGTAGATAAATCCTCTTTTATCAGTCTTATCAGTGTCTATATACAGTCTATACCAAATATGTTGCTGAGAGAGTCCACCAAGGATTTATGTATTTGTTTGTGTGTCTATCTATCTTTCTATCTATCTATCTATCTATCTATCTATCTATCTATCTATCTATCTATCTAGATTGAATGAAAGATTAAAAGATGACAACAGAACTGGTGAAGAAACAATAGTGGAAAATACTGATATAACTATTCTGGACAGAAATAAAATCAGACATGTAAATTGATGAATTACTAAATGTCCCAATGCAATTTTGAATCCTGTCTGAATGGTGCTAGGAGAAGATTGAACAGTTAAAAGTCTTGAACCTCTTCTCACATGGATGCCAATTTCTGGCTAAACTCAGGCATGCTTGACCTTTAGCAGGTGGCCATGTGAAACAGACCACCTGCTGACTGATTGCTTTTAAAATGCAGGATTTAAGTTCTGGTTTGCAAAGCAGAAATAGAAAAGAAAGTCTATGAGATCCAGCTTGACAAACTGGCAAAATAATGGTTTGAATCCATTTCTATTTGTCTCTGAATTTACAGAAGCGATGTTCTACTTTCATATACTTTACTTACTGTATCAAGCATCAATACATAGTCTGGACAAGCTGTAGTCGTTCAAGCAAACAAAAGGACAAAAGAGAAGTAGAAGCAATGTCAAAGGCAAGTTCAAAAAGTGACGGAATCAGTAGACCAATCCTACACAAACAAAACTACTTCAAGGTTAAACCATGTATGTGTGAAATGGAACAAGAGCAAGATAGAGGACAGTGTTCGTATCACCAGACTGCTATAATTCAGTCTTTTGAGGGGCATATGTGTTGCACAGTGGGACTGGACGTGCAGAGAGGCCCTCAGGGACCAACAGGAGCTCATATGCAGTGTTTGGAATCAAAGAGGCCCCCCTGCCAGAAGCCCATCTCTTGGAAAGCAGGGGGTCTCTAGTGGGGTTAAGTGGAGCTGTGCTGTGTAATCAGGAGTACAAGTCTCCCCTCCAGCTATGGCACCATTGTAAGGTGGAAATAGAGGTTCTATTGTTTTCCTTTTTAGCGCCCATCGGGGTACAGTTTAGCTTTATGTGTTTCATTCACTCAGCAGGATCTAACATTCCACAACTGAGAGATGTAAACTTAAAGAAAAACTGTGGGAGTGAAACTAAATAGCCAAAGCTAACTGTAAATGACAAGTTTGCATGGTTAGTTGGGAAAATTCTCCCAGTGACTTATAAGGTAGGGATATAACAATGTCATCCGCGAGGCTTTGATTGGAAAGCAAAATAATACAGGGGTGGGATGAGAAAGATGTAGAACAAAAGTCTGAGTAAGAAAGTCCACAGGGTTCATACTCTGTTTCCATATGAACAAGATTTTATCCAATTTTATCTGATTTCTGTCATCACTTACATTAAATATTAAATATTGTACAGCGATGAATATTTATGAAGTACACCTGGCATGCAATTTTTATAATACCTTCCTTCAGAACTATTGGGGCATTCCTATTTGCTCATTTCCTTGCCAAGTACAAAGAGCAAAGATTACCAGAAGATCATGACCACACAAGTGTCTTTCTAGTCAACCCGAGTGACCCAGGTGGCTTAACAGTCCTGCGCTTATTCGAAGTCATCCTGAGGGTTCATAATACATTATAAGGCATTTCACTGCAGTGACATCCACAGCAGTGACAGGGTGGAGAGACATATCGTTGTAGATTTGGTCAGTTGTGCAGGAACATCATTCTTTGCCCTGTTCTAAACCCATTCTGCAGTGAGTTATCTGGTTGTCCAAAGATCAGGCATACTTGTTCCAAATTAACTAAACCACCTTCCTGTGTAGACAGGTGTAGACTTGCTAAGACAGCATATTTTGATGTCTGATTATATTTGCTCAGCTGGTATGCAGCGCTCAAAGACAGAAGGTGTGCATATGCTCACTTACAAAGCTTGTTTGGTCACCTCATTATCATATGTAATTTTGTTAGCCCTTGGTGGTTGATAATCCTGCCATAGGGCCTGTCCCTTTGCTCCACAGGAATTTGGAATGTGGAAATGTGCAACCATCAGGTCTATGGTGAAACCTGTTAACTAATCATGATATGCAGAGCATACATAATAGTAGTCATTGTAAGAAGACATTCAAGTATCTTAGATCTAAAATTCCACCTCCTTTTTTTTTTAAACCAGATATTTTGTTTGACTGTCTGGTCTGGGTAGTATTTTTATTGCCTATTTTCCAGTAATGACTTCTCCTCCACAGTCACTATAGCCTATTGGTTCATGTCTGGTTTGGTTCCCTTTGGGCCTGACCTCAGTGTTTGGCATGGCTGACGGTGAAACTTAAATGATGCACTGTGGACACTGTTCTCAGTAGTTCCTGATTTCCAATGTTTCAGTTGTAGAGAGGAGTAGCATCCCACTGGCTACTGTGTAGCTTGAACTTCTGATAAATGAATATTTAATGGCTTTTTTTCTGACCAAACACCTGTCCAGGTACAAATGGCACGACAAGTGTTTACCAGACTCCATCTGGAGGTAATATCTGCTGGATTACTTTGCTTCTTGTATCTCTTGCATTATTTCCTTTAGAGGCAAGTGAAAGTGTATGCACCTCTGTATTCAAGAAATCAATACTTACTTCATATATGTGGGAATAATCCAGTCAATTATTTAGAGAAATGTTCTACAAAATGGATTAGACACCTGCCCAAGCAAATTGGGTGGAGGATCAAGCTTTAAATTGATCAAGACAATCTAAAAACCAGTATGCAACATGTGCAGTGTTCCGATCTGGCTTGATTGCAGACTACCAGCACTCTCTACAGAATTGAGCCTCAAGCTTCAATAATAAGATGCAGCAAGTGATATTACATCAAAGTTCCCCAGAGCTCTGTACATCATTGTTGCTAACAGCCTTTGCTTGTAGTCCGCTCCGACTGCCAACTCCTCTACGCTCTGTTCCAACATAGTAGATGCACTCAATCTTCCTCTTCCATGGGACTGATTAGCTGAGATTTCTTCCCATTTCCTCACTGCATTTTCTATCACTTGTTTTGGACTTTAAAAAAGTGCTTTGTTTAAAAGAGGTCGTCTAGACATTACTGAAGAAAAACAGGCTCCATCAACATTACCCAGGAAACATATGGCAACCCCATTTAGCAATACCAGTAAGAGGTTTAGCAACAAAGGATTAAAGCACTATACCGAGTGACTTTGAATACACTTCATCAACTCCTGGATAAACCGAGAAAGGGAAAGAGAATAAATGTGATGTAGTGGGAACCATTTATAGTCTATTCACTTAGGTTCAAATTCACAAGATGATGGATTTGCTAATACTCCATTATTTCTGAATGGTCCCCCCTGGTGGTCAAGAACAAAAGGAAAGTAGAACATAGTATTTAGGACTTTTCACTCATTCATCTTCTATAACCATTTTATCTTGGTCAGGGTCAAGGTCATGGTCCTAGAGCCTGTCCTGGGAGCACTGGTCTAGACCTTTAATGGGACACAAAACCATTGTTGTGTATCACACAAGTTCACACAAAGGGGCATTGTGATACGCATTGTGGCACTGTGCCATTCTAATTAGGATTCTTTAATTCATTCTTGGGGATCTTTCAGAGTATATCAGTCTTTAAGTATCTACCTAAGCATTGTATTACTGTATCAATTGCAAACAGTTTTCATCTATATAATTATTGTGTAACTCATAATGAGCGATCAAATGACTTCTTTATTATTAATAACTGAATAATTACCCAGCATTCATTAGTTAGGTGACTTGGGTGTTAATATAGTATTACTCATTCATCTTTGCAGATTTACATATGATTTATAGAACAGTGTCATAAATTGCTGTCAACATATATATAAATAACATTTTTTAATCAATAACTACCACAGGATTAATTAATAACAGAATTAAATGTGTGTGTAATCTTTTTTAGTTGTTTGCTGTTTCTGAGATAGAAAAAATATGGCGAGCAAATCAAATAAAAATGTTCAATTTAAAATTTTATTTATCACATAAACAATTATATACTGCTTTTTAAGACCCTAAAAATACCCAGTTAAAACTAAAGCATAAAAAATAAGGTAAAGGAATAAAAATAAGACAAATTAGATACAAATTTGCAATTAAAAAATAAATATATCAAAAATCAGTAGAATCTGAAATATCTGAATATGAACATAGAATCTTATATATATTGTTAAAGTGGGAAAATGTCCATTTAGTGCAAAGTGTGCAATTATACAAAAGTCCTGCTGATGTAGTGGGTGTTCTGGCCAAGTCCAGAAAAAGTCCAGAAAAGGTCCAGGCTCTAGATGTTCTCCTGGTTGAGGACTCTGGTTGAGGACTTCAGGAAGAAAACAGAGAAAAGAGTCTATTTTTGGTATTGTTGAGGTCCTTCACTATCTTCCTGTCCTTGGTCCAGCATCCATGTCAGGGAGCTCAGTGCAGCTGATCACACCACCCTCTGGAGAGCTTGTCTGTCCTTTCTGGTGCTGTTCCCTATCCAGGCTGTGATGCTTCCCGTCAGGATGCTCTTAATAGTGCAGGTGTAGAAAGTCCTTAGCTTAGGAGGGGGAAGCTTAAAGTATTTTAAGCATCTGAGATATCTCCACTAGGCTCCTCTTGGTCATGAGCGGTTGGAAAGTCCTCTCCAGCTTCATGCTGAAGTCCACTACCAACTCCTTTATCTTGCTGATGTTCAGGAGGAGATTGTTCTCCTGGCACCAAATCTCCATCTCCATGTTTTTAATCTCTTTTAGGTAGGCTGCCTTTATTGGCATTTACAGTATATATTCTCAGCACAGAATGTGGTTTCGTGCCTGAAGCCTTTAATTCAGAGGTTATTTTGTCTATCAGTGACTTAGGTTTAGGTTTTGTTTAGCAAATAACGTAGAGTGGTAACATGTCAACGTGTTCATTAGAATTAGTACTAGTATTTTTGTTAGGAACAAAAAAATCACATAAAAAACACTAATGTAGAATAAATGAAAGATTTGCATTCACAAGCTTTTTTTTCCAGAACTGTCGCTTGATGTGCCCTTTGGTCTGTAGACTTTGAATGCATGTAGCAGACACACCAGACATGGAACTCGGCTTGTGGGCAAAGGAGGTTAGCGCACCAGTGACACACAGCAACCTACTTAACAGCTTAATTTAATCTCAATGGGGAAGGAGGCTCTTTGTTAAAGAAAAAAGCGATTAGGCAGGCAAGCGGCACCTTTGCCTTTTCTTAATGCAAATCTTTCATTTATTCCAATTACCCTTTCCCCCCAGGCTCTTCACCGCACATTCATCCTGCCAATCTGCCAGCACTATCCTTTCACAACGCCTGTTTATATTATAATCAAGTCTCTATGTTTGAAGCTTTATTTGCTAGAGCTTTTAAGTCTTCTGCTTAGGGCAACAGGACCTTTCACCATCCTCTGCTTAGAGCAACAGGACCTTTTGTATACAATATACACAGTTTCTTGTCAGGTAACAACTGTTGAATTGAGCTTATTTGTAGCTTTATTAAGTAAGTAAGTAATTATGGAATGTTAAGAATTATATTTTCTATCGTTAGGGATATAGTTATTGTAGCACTCGATGTCATAGACAAAAGGAAGGAAGATTGTAGAGGTAGAAAGAAGAATCGAAATTGAATCTTTAATCCAGGATGTAAACAGGTTTTTTCTCACCATCCTGTCACCCAGTCTGTACATTTAAGCACTCACATCTCTGAAACCTACTTCTTTAAAACGAATTCTGCCTTGAACGTTTATCAAGTCATTTAAGCTACATTTTTGTGTGGTAAATGTTAATTCTGCTTTAACAATGTCAATATACTTTAATAGTGAAAATGATCCTAAAATAAAACTAAAAAAAAAATAAATAAATAAAAAATCTAGTTAATTCTAACAGGTCAGCTCTCTAAAGGCAATAGATTTCCATCACCTATAGACCTACACAGAGACAGTGTGACACAATAAAGGAAGTGTTCGACTTAGGACAAAATGACTAATTAATGCTAAGTTAGTATTTTTTATTAAGAAGAAGAAGAAATGATGTTAAATCTAAAAAATAAACCATTGAACTAAATATGCCAAATTTATATTCATATTATAAAGAACTAAATATAAATTTCTTTTTAAATTATAACTGTAGACATGTATATATGTGTGTAAGAACATGTATATATTTCTAAATAACCTGACAAAGTTGAACTTTTGGTTGAAAGGAGTATTTGTGCTCTCTCCACAGCTGGACAAGAGCTTGGCATCTTTACCTAGACACAAGCCTAATTATTTCATGAAATAATTTAATGTCACTGATGCTGTCAGCTCTTCTCGCCAGGACACCAGACTCTCTGCTGTGAAATTTATCTCCGTCACGTTTAATAAATGAGGCGGCCATCACAATTTTGGCAGAGATTCCATGCGTAGTGTTGGAGCTGGCTCTGCGGCTCCTCACAGCCAGAGAGACAGGCAGCTCCAAATGTCATCATCCTCATCATTTACAATTAAATATATTTATTTGGGAGAAAAGACACCAAGTGACATCATATTCCTGCAGAGAGATCTGGGCTCTGTGCCTAACATGAAATGCCCTGAAGAAATCAGCATTTAAATCTAGACGGTTTATTAATAATTCTGAAGATTTTAAAGTTCGCCTGTTAATCACTCTTACTAGTTTTAGCTGTCTGAAACAAAGAATGAGAAATTAAATTGATTAAAAATAGACTAAGTTGGAATGTATTACTTTGCCGCCCAGATTCGAGCATAAATATTAAACTTTCCAATGAAACCTTAAATAGAGGACATGTAAAATGCTTGGTTAAATATGCATTAACCTTGGCCATCTTGGGGGGAAAATTTTTTTACTTCAGTCAATAAAGACATACAGCTGCTCAGAACAAACAACAGCGGGTGCATAATGACAGCTCTCCTTTCAAACGGAGAACCACAGAAGCCATTTAAATGTAAAAAGCATCATTTTATAATTCAGCTAATTACACTTAATTGTGAGAATTAGAGGAACCTGGGGACGTCTAGCTTTGTGGGGACAGATATTGATAATTGCAGTTATTCTAATTAATCAATGATCAGGACTCTAGAGAGACCAGCTGGAGTGATGATCTCCCCTCAATCTTATCCGAGAAAGGACATTATTGTTGTTTTCTCTCTCTCTCTCTCTCTCTCTCTCTCTCTCTCTCTCTCTCTGTCTCTCTTTCACTCAGAAGCACAGTTGAGAGGAAAATAACAATTAAGCCAAGGAACTGTGGCATGTTACTGAAACTGACAAATCCAAATGGCATACTGCTGCATCACAGAACAGGGAGAATCTCTACATTACATTTCATTTTGATTTACTAATAAACATTCAGAACAAACTTTTTCACAGCTATATATGTCGTTTAAAGCGTGCTCTGATCTCACTCCTCATTCAGTACTGTAGACTTGTACCTAAGTGCTGATGGGGTAATCGTTAAAACTGTTCTCTCCTCATCCCAGTACTTATATTCACCTGTAGACAATATCCTACAGTAGCTCCACCCTGTGTGCATGGATTTCACATGTTCTCCCCATGCTTTGGGGGTTTACTCCAGATTATTATTCTCCCCCAGTGCAAATACATCCATTATAGGCAGATTGGCATTGCTAAAGTGTCTGGAGTGTGAGTGTGCTTTGTGTTGGATTGGTATCCTGACTAGTGTCTTCTGCCATGTGCCCTGAGTCCATGTTTCCCACACCCCTTTTGTACAGAAAATGGATGCATGTATGAACATCCTTTCAGAAAGCTGCACTATAATATATCTTAAACAAACCAATATTATTATTAATCATTAATCATTAATATTATTATATACAGTAATGATTTAGAATTCCTCTATCCCAAATGAGGAATAGATTCCATTCATGCCTGGCTCTTTCCAAAATTTCCCAGGGACTTTTTCCTTGCTCCTGTCGCCTGTGGCCTGTAGGGATCTAAATTTCCATCCAGTACATTTTCTGTAAAGCTGCTTGTCGATATTGAGTTTTCTTCAAAGTGCTATACAATCTGAATTGTGATGAATTGAATCCCCCTTAAATTTATTCTAATTCTCTTAAAAAAAAAAAAAACAACCCTTTTTTATTTATACGCAAGACCACTTAGATCAGAGTTCGAAGAGCCGGAACAAAGAATCCAGCACTAACCAAGCTGAATGAGTGAGGAATTTAAAGTACTGGTTGCACCTGTGCAGAACTGGAACACTTGTCACATAAAATATGGACAGCTGTCAGTGTGATTTCTCATGATAGATGAGAAGCAATGTTCAACTAACCATGTAGGGAAATTAGATTTCCGGAATGAAAGACATTAGACAAGCACAACATGCGGTGTTCAAAAAAGCGAGAGAAGTATTGTCAAAGGTGTCTTTTTGTCTTTCTCTGTTGCTTAAGAGTTTAATGCAGCATTCAAGAAGCATTCAAAAAGCCACGTTCTTGTAGGAATTCCATTTGCATTTCCCATGGTGCTTTGCATCACATTGCTTTCTGTTGGGTAATAGGAAATAACCCAAAGGCCCAGAGCAGGGAGCATGTGACCCAACTGTAATCTGTAGGTGAAGCTGATCTAAGTGGCCTCTTTATGGGAAGTGATGGCCTCTTTCTCCTGATTTAGTGGACTCTCCTTTAGCTGTCACACAAGCAGGGGTCCCTGAGCCTAATTGCACATCAAATGTGTGAAAAACTGCAGAGAGGATGTGAACAAAGGCCAGTACTGTGCTACTACAGTAACTGTGATGTCCTTCTTAGCATAAGGACCACAGAACTATTTCAACCAGACGCTTTCGCTGCAACATTGCTAAGTACTACAAGCCTGGGGGAATTCAAGAGGAGCGAAAAGGGATTTATATTAGCATTATGTCGGCAGAATTTGGCCGACTTTATTCCTTACTACTTCAGTTCAGCGGTTCAGTCCCTTTTTAATCAAATTCACAGCAAGAAGAGCCCAGAGCAAAGACTGTGAAGAGCCAGATCACACACACACACACACGCACGCACAACACAGAGAGTCAATGTCAGTTTTAATGAACTTCAGGTCATGCCAAATCAACTGAGTCTCAATTCATAAACCTTTATGATTGGTAGAAATAGATTATCCACAGCAGATGAGCCAGGCCATTTTTTTTCTACTTTTGTAATTTCCATGCATTGCACCTCAACACAAGCATATCACATTGCAATCTCAGATTGTAATCTTTAAACAGCAGGGCCCACAATTTCTAAACTTTTAACAACAGCCTCCATTCTGGCAAAATCCTCAAGAGATGCAAAGGGACAGACACGAATAGAGAATCGTTAAAACATTACCCTACATAAATGTACTTTAACGTGGTTACGGTTATTTATATCCTCAACAATATTCACGTAGAAACGTTATCATACCTAGAAGTTATATAAATCAGAATTATTAAGTAGAGATTATAATGTGTTGCCTCTCATGTTCCCGTAATCTAATTTCACTGGGAGCGGCAGTCTCTCTCTCTTTCTCTCTCTCCCTCTCTCTCTC
>JAOTRN010000036.1:16370113-16380634 GCA_028566695.1 Bagroides melapterus
AAATATATAAATAGGTCTTCCTGATTAAATACAGAGAGAGCCCCAGTGCCACACAGCAGGCTGATGGTATACAGCATTTCATGGACATCTTTTCTTTAAAAACTATTGTTCACAGATGAGACCACCCCCTCCTCCACTACTTGGTACTCAGCAAAATAGATTTTTTCTGGAACCTCACTTGAACACTCCTAAACTTATAGCCTGAAAACTACATTAGTCAGGTCTATAAAGATTTGCTTTGCACAAAGAAATGTCAGATATTTTGAATACTGCGAAATCAATAAGCATTATGATTAATGTATAACAAAAAAAAAATGGCAACTGATTAACGCAAGTTTCTCTTTCCTGCTAGTCTGAAAGCGTAAAGTACTCTTCGAGCAAAACCGCCATGCTGTGACAGCCCTTTCATGTGTAAGAATCATTACCCACTACGAATAAATGCCTCTAAATTCTGCAGAAGTTTATGGCTGAGTTTATGTTGCTTTATCCAGTGGCCTGCCAACATGTCAGTGCCTTGCTGAAAGACCTTTGATCCAGCCTTTTCAAAAAGGAAACAAAATGAAAAACTCAGGATGTACCAACCATCATGATGTTAATAGCAACCTACTTCACCTGCTGCTCCGTTCAAATTATCAGGTTTGACAAAATTGCCAAAGCTCTCTCTTTATAACTAGGGCTTGACAAAAACTCTGTCTGAATCTGTCAGGGGTAAAGAGTAGGCATTTCTCAAACACCTGCAGAGCGGTCAGTCGAGGAGAAAAGCAGAGTAGAAATGACCTTTAGGATGCACTAACTACCAGAGGTCTGGCCAGTCAGTGGTCAGATTCGATACATTTCAGCAGTCAGCCCCCACATCTTGTTGCTGTGGGTGACCTTTCAGAAGCACCACTGTCACCATACGACAGATTAATTTCAGTAAATCCCAGTGTTCAGGCATCTACCTAGCTGCATGATATACAGCTAACTGACCTTTACTTTGGGTCTTTTCTCCCTCCCTTTTTTTTTCTTTCCGTTCACACTTTTCTCTCCATATTTGATCCAACACTCTCTCCTCTCTGTCTGTCTGTCTGAATGTCTCGACGTGCTTGTCATGTCTCACTCACATTTCTATGGAGAGAAGATAACGCATGGCTATTATAGAACAGATGCCAACTGACAACAGATGCTGTAGACAAATAGGATATTGAGACACTGATGGAATAATGTATAACAATAAGCTGACAAATTCTTTTAGATAAAACTGGACCAAAGTCTTGGCTGAGGCGACAGATTATCTGGGACAATGTGCGGTACAATGCACTTGATTTTGCACATTTTTAAGAACATATACCTACCAGTTCCCTGTACATTTAGCAGAATAAGCATTAAAGCTGACTCTGATTACACTTGCTCATTCATGCACTTAACCAATTGGGCATTTCCAACTGCTCCTAGCCCTGAGTTATTGTCTTCTAACCCCTGCATTAACCCTGGATAAAGGAACATTTTATGAGTTGGTATTTAGAAGTAGCGTCAGTACTACTCTTTACTCAGGGTTGTGAAACTTTTCTGTGAAGCAGAGTTAGCGGTGTTTATCTCTTGCAGTGTTTATCGCAGTGCCAAAACGAACACAGCCAAACGCTTAGACACCCAAACAGAAAGTGAATATCGCGCGCCTCGTATCACGTGAAAACCAGGACGTACAGTAGCAACACTGCAGCGTGGTAGCTTCAAGCAGCGAAATGCCGAGCATCGGTGAAGCGCATGAAGTAGTGAGAGTGAGAGAGAAATATGTACATTAACTTAGCTGAAGTTGGATATCAGTTGAACCTGGAGTGTTGGGCTAATTATGTGAAAAACAGTAAAAAGGCCAAAAAAGATTAGAAAGCTGTGCAAGATCACAATACCTACTCAGGCACAGAAAGGCAGACCTGTCCTTTTCGTCTCACTGATGCGAAAGCGCGAGACAAGCCGTTATTTAAATCATCTGCACGCTGTATTTATCGGATCACGGATGTCGACACCGCAAATATGCAAATAAGAAGGTTTATTCCAAGGTTTCGGATTGTACAGTGTGAAACAGATGATTATGAATAGCCAGGATTAAGTGTTAATGCTACAGTAATGTATGAGCGGTGTAAAATGTGATACAAGATAACCCAAGATTCCCTTCACCTAGAGAGAACTATTTCAAGCGTGAAAAGCCATGAAGTCGATCATATGGTAGCAGGAGAATGAGTGCAATCATACAGATACAGGTCAAGAGAGTCTGGTAATGAATAAATCATATGAAAAATATATCAGTGACTTAGACTTGTTTATTCAGAACAGTGTGAAAAACAAAACAAAAAGAACTTATTTGCATTTTACTCAAATGTTCTATATGGCCTGTCCTAAACAATTTAAGCACACTAACATCTACCACTGTGTTATTTGAATAAGATTGTTATTTAATAATGAATATCTTTATATTGTAGCATGTTGAAAGTTGCTCGCTTCGTGTTCTTTTCACAACATCTCTGCAAACACAATCGCTTTTTTCTACTTACTGATTTCATCCATCTTTATAAAGAACACGGGGACTAATCATTTTAGTATTCCAGTGAAATGAAACGTATGTTTCCTCCTCACACCTTGCTCTTTGTACTACACGTTTACCTGCTTAATAGATAGAATTTGTCTCAGACAATTTGTCTGACATTTCAGTGTACTTTAGTAATGTCTTGGCACAGTACCATCTTGTTATTGTAAACAATTATCCAGCAGCATAGAGCTTGTGGGATTATAATAAGTGTTACCAAATTGTTAAGATAATTAAGAACTCGACAGCCAGCCAAGTAAATGTCTATTAAGATGCAGTGCAACGAGAAAGACACGTTCAAAAACTAACCGTTCCACTGAGAACGCACTATGTGACATTGTTAAAATGTGCAACAAAAAGATGTTTTCTGTGGTGAAAACTGCAGCCTTTGATGAACACAGATGCACAGTTACTCTTGCAGCTGAATGTTCAGGTAGAATACAGAGCGCTCCTTGTGGCATCAGGCAACTTTTGAGGTACACATGCTTTGATGCCTTGAAATACATAGAAGCTGTTTCCTTGTGAAGTTAAGAGAGAAAGTCAGCAACGAGTTTAACTGTGGCCTGTGGGTATAAAGAGAGTGGGAGTTGGAAAAGAGGAAGAAAAATAAGGGGAAAAAAAACCCTTTTTTGCTAAAAATAGAGTAGCGATTTGGTCTTTGAAGAGGAGAAGAGGTGGGGACAGATCCCAGGAGGAAGAGTTAAACATGAAGAGTTTCAGAGTTTCACAACATTCACAGAAGGATCATGTTCTCCCTTTCTTCGAATTCCCCAACTTTCTGCTTAACACACTGTGCACGGCCAACAGTATAGCCACAAGCATGCATCCAGTCGTACTACACATGAAGGATGTACACATTTTGGTTGTACAATGCAGCAATGAATCCTTAAACAACGTGTCGATGTGTAAAATTCAGCACTCACGGTTCATTGATTTCAGTGACTGTCTCGAATCAGACTCAGTCAGGAGGTTTAATAACAGAACACCAAAAATACTAGAACAAGCTATAAAAAAAAAAACTTAAAATATACATAATTGAAGGTGAACATAATTGGAAAACTGGTGTCTGAGCATGGAAGTGCTGGTGGCATCTTTGTTGTCCGTAAACCATGTGACAATTTGATTGTCCAATTTTAATAGGACTACAGAAATCTAAAATTTAACAGTCAATGACTAACAATCAACTTTTTCAGCATTAGTTGTTTAAAATAGATTTTTGTGTCCCACTCGTTGGCTGCATTAGGAATGCTTTTGTATGCACAATATATCTCAAAATTGTCTGATATTTTCTGGTCCTCTCAGAAATACAGAAATATTGAGATATCTGAAGCCACCTCATAGCTCTAGGGTCCTTGGATCCATCCTGAGCTCAGGTTACTGTTTCTGTAAAGTTTCTTATATCTCCTCCTCATGACTGTATGAATTTATTTTGGGTTCTCCCATTTGTACCCACCTTCCAAAAAATATGGTCAATCAGCTAAGTGTGTGGTCTAAACTGCACCTAGGTAATGAATGACATAAATGAATTGGTGTGTGAATGGTGCTCTGCCATCAGTGTAAGTGTATATTCACTTAATGCCTTCTGGTATTCCACATAATTCCAAGTAAATTTATATATATAGTAAATACAACTTCCATATAAATTTTATAAATACATTTGTCTGTCACATGGAATATGATGGTACATATGCAGTTCATTAACAGTGAATTTATTCTGTTCTCAATATCTTTAATTCTCAATGGGCTGTTTTGGAGTATTATACTGTAATATTTAGAACAAATTTACACAACGCTAGTGTATCAGAGAGCAGCAGTGCTGACCCAAGTGCAGTAGGGTAAACTTATAATACGAAATGTAAATTTGGCACAGGGACAGACGTTCTGCAAACAAACTGAACTGGTACACAGAAACTGCGACCAGGATTACAATAGACAAACTAAATAAGCTCAAAAAAGCTAAAAACATCAGTTCACAAGTGTGTGTGTAATTGGGGAGAGAGAGAGAGAGAGTGAGAGAGAGAGAGAGAGAGAGAGAACTTTATATACACTTCACTACAGTTCAATGTGGTGCTCGCTCTACCATTTCTCAATGAGCTTTGTATAGCAATTATTTTAGGTAACTTGAATGAGGTAATTGTTAGTGTGTGTTAATTTAGAACATGTCCATGCAGAAGTCTGGAATACTGGTCATGTCATGTGGCCCTCCAACATGGTTTGCGTGAATGCTGAGGATTCTGGGGAGTGCAGTTTCAGTTGTGATGTACCAATTAAGTGAGTTGTGATATATTACAGAACAAGTTTGATTGTTCTGTTTTCTTACTCTTCATGTCAATTTGAACAAGTCTACCCATTCCTGCTTGACCTCTCTCATTAACAAGGTGTTTTCAAGGTGTAACTGATTACTTGTTGGTTTTATTCCCTTCAACACACTTTACTGTGAAGTCAAGAGACAGTTATTTGTAAAACTCCTAAGAGAGAGTTTAAGAAACATTCAAACCAGCCTGCATGGCATAATACCTAACAATCATGTCACGTGCAAAGGCACTGAGGTCACTGAGTTTTATATTATCTGAAGTTTGATCATAATATTGACCATAGATAGATA
This sequence comes from Bagroides melapterus, assembly GCA_028566695.1. Taxonomy (NCBI): domain Eukaryota; kingdom Metazoa; phylum Chordata; class Actinopteri; order Siluriformes; family Bagridae; genus Bagroides; species Bagroides melapterus. The sequence goes on from JAOTRN010000036.1 coordinate 16,375,279, forward strand.
GATAGATATGTCAGTGAGTGTATATATTCTAGCCAATCAATGCATTCATTCATTGTCCATACCTGCTTATTCCGGATATACCTGGGTCACAGGGATCAGCTGGGGCCTATCCCAGCCATCTATGGGCAAAGGCAGTGTACACCCTGGACAGGTCACCAGTCTATCGCAGGGCCACATTCACACACACACTCACTCCTATGGGCAATTTAGAGATGACAATCAACCTACAATGTATGTCTTTGGACCGGTGGAGGAAACCGGAGTACCCGGAGGAAACCCTCGAGGCACAGGGAGAACCTGCAACACACACGGCGGGGGCGGGAATCAATCAATGCATATGAAATAAAAAAACACTAAATACAAAGAATACAATGGGAAAAACTCATTGCTCTCAGCCAAGATCAAATGGAAACCATTTCATTTTACTTATACACACACACACAATGAGAAACAGTTCCCAAAAATCAATATATGATGTATTTTAGATTTTCTAAACAACAAAACAGCAGACATGTGCCTGCTCTGAGATGACCTGTAGTTATGGACAACAATATGTATTAACTGATACATCAGTAGATCTCCAGGTTGAAGGTACATAGGTCCCCAATGAAATTGGGGAATTAATGCTGGTGATCAGTAAACATTTATAAAAGCATTGTCCTGTTGTTGTGCGAGAATGTAAATCCGAACCCCTGTAATTACAGCTTGGCTAATAGTGAACAATTCCAATCATTGCTTGGATCATTACTGACTAATTACAGACTATTAAAAGCTATTCTTTCTCTTCTGCTTAGCTACCTTTGAAACAGTATTGTAAAGTAATTCCGATTTTTATTAGCATGATACCATTTCAGTGCGTAACATGGCATCAAGCTCATGATTTGAAGAATTTTGGTACAAAGCCATCACTTAATTGTTGATGCATTACTAAAAATAATCCATCGTGACTCTTCTGCATATTCTAATTCATTCTTGATATTAAACCTTGTTTAAACATGCTTAAAGCAAACAGAAAATATGGTGAGTGCAAGGAATTAACTGCATGAACATCATTAATTTGTGAAAGAAATCAGTGAAAGCCTTCTCCTCATGTGATGGAAGCCAATTTCACTCAAGGTTCCATGCTGTTTGACCCACAGGTTAAACACCAATCAGTCATGGCCTGTAATAATCACAGATGCAGTAACACTTAAGAATGCTTGCCTCATCAATTGAGAAGCACTAGCTTCACAATAGCTAGGCCAATTGTAAAAGCACTCTCTTTTAATAATAGAGACAGTATATTATAAACATATACATGAGTCAGCAGATGTTAAAAGCTATTACAGAATTCTACAATATAATAATTCAGCTTGTCCATAGATGACCTACTTTTTTGGGGGGAAACCTGTGCTTATTTTAACAAAGATTACAAGAAGCACATCAGGTAGCAGAAAATTGTTTTTCTCTCAGAGCAACCATGCAGAATTATACAAAGTCAGTGAATTTACTTAATTCAGATTTGTACATCAGTTCCGCATGTTTGAATGTAGAATCATTAACGCAGTTCGTTTTCATACATCCAACACGATTCCATCACGTATTTACAAAGCCCTGAATAAAATCAACACCAAGCTCACTCCTGAGTTGGGAATCAAACCACTAACACTGACAAATTACACTAAACTATTTGACTATACAAGTTTACATAGATTTCCTAAATTTATGTAAAAAAAAAATTGTCTAAATTTCATTATACTGTATTTATAGTTTCTATCAGGAGAAACATTTTAAAATAGAATTCATTCTACATCATTCAATCTAGCAATAAAGAAACTTGTTTAAGTTCGTTATAAACAATGGAACCATGTTTAGATGAAGAATTATATTATTATATTATTACTATACGTAATATATATTTTTTTTAATTCTACTAACCACAAGTTCCTGTTTTTCAGTGCATGCGTGATGCAGACTAGCACAAGACTCACATAAGAGACAAGTCAAGGATATCGATTGTCATTTAAGATTCAGTGGTATTTTCCTGCGGGTAATCTACTTAGAGTGTGAATTATACAATGACATTCAGGTATCCTAACCTAACACAGGCCAGAAGTTCAGTGAATTTGAAGCCTGATAGTAATATATATTAGCCCAGCTTATAGACCTCATAGTCAGGAGCAGCTACAGAATACATGTTATTTAGCAAATACCAAATTATAATGTGATAAAGTTAGCAAATTATCACATAAGCCTATGATATTTACAATACTTATACAATATATTTACTTAAAAACGAGACAATGGTGGTGTCAGTGTGCCGTTTAATTTCAGTGTTTAGTTTCTCAGTGTTTTAGTGTTTTCCTTCCTATCTTCAGATCAGTTTAGTTTAATTATAACGTCTTGAACAATGCATTATAATGAGGAATTGTACTTCTTAAACACCTCCATGTTTTCTGATCCCTCCTTCACTCTGTTAGCTAATGCTCCACACCTTATGTACTGTGTTATACCAGCACATGAAAATATATATTTTTTTCACCTCTACATTAATTGTCATAAGAGGAAACATCAATTTAAGTGTTTTAAGTGGTTTAATTTGGTGCCTGTGATCTAGAAGAATTTAATTCTTGTGGATTAATTAATAGGCATAATATAATTACTGACACAATAATAATAATAATAATAATAATAATAATAATAATAATAATAATAATAATAATAACAGAGGTGCAGTTTTAATCTCTTATGCTGTTCAGCCTTAAGGCAAGACCACTATGTCTAGTCAAGTCAAGAAGCTTTTTGTCAGAAATTCAGGGCTAAAAATCAGGACCCAAATGGAGGGATAACCAAAAACACCGTTTAGTAAACAAAGAAACACCAACCGGGAAAAACACTAGGTGAAACAATAAAGACTTAAACACAAAGAAAGACACGAAGACAGTGATAAATAATTAGACCTCAAGGGACAAGTGTGAAAAGAAAATAAGGCTAGGGCGGGGCAAACACGTGAACAACGAACGAAAACAAAAGCACATTGCACAGGACACACCCCCAAATTTAAAAAAAAATGTCCAAGTGAGATCCTGACACGTTTATTGTAATTTCAATCATACAGTATGTAGCTGACACGGTACATAGAGAAATAAGGCAACGCTTCTCTGGGACCATGGTGCTATATAAAACAACACAGAGCGAACAACTTAAAGTAAGTTGTCCTAGCCAAATAAATTGCATCTGTGCAACCTAGTGCAATCAGTACAAGACAAAAGGCAGACAAAAAAAACACTACAAGACAATACACAAAGACTGCCCTGACCAGTGTGCATTCTGTATATTATACAGTACATTTTTGCAAAAATATAGGATATCTGGAAAACAGGGAACTATTTAAACATACTGATAAATCATCTCATCATTTGGGATGATTTATCAGTATGTAGCATAGGGTTTGTTGTATACATAATTATTCTGAACATGTGAACAACTTGATCAGTTTTTGACTAGACAATTCTGGCCTGTATACAAAATGTAATTTCCACTAGCTTTATTGGAAGCATATATTCATTTTGTTCCTGTTTGTTCTCAAGGTATTGTTGAGTTAGTCTTGCCACTGAAATAAAGAAATTCCTATATTGTGCAAAAAAAAAATAAAGAAACTTCAGTAACACAGAGTGTTTTATGTAACTCAATTCTTCTGTCATGGAAATAGAACAGACATAACTATCATGGTGACACCACCATCCAAGGGAACTGAACCTAGGACAAGGTTTAAACATGGCACAAATTTCCCAGATAAAATGTGAGGGTTACATCAGGAAGGGCATCCGGAGTAAAACCTGCACCAAATCAAATACGTGGATCACATGATCCACTATGGTGACCCCAAACAAGGAGCAGCCAAAAGACCAACACCATTTAATCAGCATGTTTTGAATAACCTCAACTTCAATAATCAGCAGGAATGAAAGCATTTAGTTAAATATTAATATTTGTGGGCCTTACAGCAAAGCACTTTAAAATTTTTATATGTGTAATATTAATCCTTTTGTCTTTACTTTCTTTCAGGGCTTTCAAGGTCTTATTTAGGAGGTTAGACCCCCTCCCCTCAAACCCCCTGCTGAATCTACAGCACATTCCAGCAGCTGATGTTGATAAAGTGGCTGTTTGGCCCTGCAGGAGTGCACAGGTGTGTAATCCTGAATCCAGAGCACCATGAGAAGCACCTGGGAGAGGAGAAGATGTACATTGTGGGACAGGGAGCTGCAAAAGTGTCTAATCCAACCAGCATCGCCCAGACACTCGAGACAGTAGGCAACATGAGAATTACTGCACTTCCCCTACAGAAAACCTATTGTACATCAGTGTTAAGACTGAGTTCTAGTCATAGTGTATCTTTAACCCCATCCTGTTTTCTTATTAAGCAGGTTTTGTTTTGTTTTTTTACATTTGTTTCATTTGCTAAACTGGAATGTTCTGGGGCGTGAGCTATTCAGTGGAGGAGATTCCATCTGTAAGAACATTCTAGTAACGTTACCCCTTAGAATCTTTATAGAACTAATACTATATGAGTGTCCTATGAATGATATAGAAAGTTAAGACAGTTATTCCAGGTCCTGTATTGGCATGTCACAGTAAGGATTTCACTGCAGATTGCTATGCTAATTTGTGGATCTTTTGTATTCACTATTATGATTGGCCTAGTATTAGTCACTCTTTTTACTGGCTCACAGAAGTGAAGCCATTTAACACACTCTGGTTGGCATAAAAACCCAAAAAGTCAGGCACTAGAGTGATTCTGTCAGGAAAAACTCTGGAAAAATAAAATAAAAAGGTAGATTCACATGAGGGGATAGCATCAAGCATGATTTATTTAACATAAAATGAGAGATAAACACAGGGGAAAAAACGGGGCAGAAAAGGAAACTGAAACTTAACAAACAGGCCGCCGGACAGAGACAAAACAAAGACGAGGATTCTTTGACGACAAAAGCCGCGCTTAAATAAAAAAATACATGATTAGACACACAAGGAATAGGTGTGCAGAAAGGGGATGGAGCAAGGCAAGGGCGAGGCAGACACGTGAACAGAAAGCACAACATAAACAAACAGAACACGAGACAGGACACCGGAGCGCCCCCCAAAGTCCCAAATAGTCCCAGATCCTGACAGATTTATATGTAACAGGAATTTGTCATTAACCAAACAAAAAACATAATTGTTTTCATAATCAAAATAAGCACTCTGAAGAATACAGAGTGCATTTAATATGCTCATAATCTGATTTACATGGCCTTCGGGTGCAACTGGCAATGTCTGTAAATTTTTCCATCAGAGTTGCAAAAAAAAGAATATCGGCAATTTGTGTGACTATATA
>JAOTRN010000036.1:16410570-16421467 GCA_028566695.1 Bagroides melapterus
CCCATCACTCATTAATTCTCCACATGAATTTTTAGTACAGTGAGAAAGACAGCGAGAGAGAGAGAGAGAGAGAGAGAAAGAGAGAGAGAGAGGTATTTTCTAAACCATCGTTCATTCCATCCCTGTAGCATTAAAGTTTTTACTTGTTCTAAGAATCATACATTACATATTTCTGAAATGAAATAGACATTAGACATCTCTACTCCATTACAAAAAAAAAAATCTCTGATCAAGATTCAACCAGAATGTATTTGAGATTATTAGATAAAGTTAAAAATCTCAATTACGATCTCCTCATTAACTCTTACAACATTTTTATAACCAATTACAGAAAATACTAATTAACTTAAAACAACGGCGTAAACTAGTAAACTAATTAACTTCCAGCTTTTAATCAGACTATGTTTAATTAATAACATTCTTCTTTCAAATCTTTTTAAGACAATGAAGCCAATTTATATTCTCCAGCCGAATTGTTCTTCTTTTAATTTCTTTGTCAATTTCAATATGCAATATTTAGTAATATAATTAATTTCTTTCCTTTCACACAAAGGATTCGTTAATTGGGACATTTCTGCTTATCATTTCTCCAAAGGTATTGGCATATAATTTCATTTTCTATTTCAGGCATGTTCAAGGCCGTTTTTGCCGAAGGAGCAATCAAGCAATTCAATAATCATATTGGCCTGTCTCCTCAACTTTCAAAGTTAGTTAACCTTACAGCATTTAATTGCAGGAATATTAATTTCAATTCAAATGAACAATCTATTTAATAGGCCGTGGTAATTGTGCTCAGCTTGAGAGGTTCAGAGAGGTCATTATGGGAAACAAATGAAATTAACAGCTCTCCTTTAATATGCATATTGCTAAAATACACAGCTTTTTTTGTGCAAGCCGTCTTAAGCTTGGTGAACTAAATAGCTGATCCATTTTTTATATTAGTGAGCAACGACTAGCACTGAAAACAGAAAAAACTGTTTGGATGTGTCAGTTAAAGCATTTATGATCGTCCTAATATAAATTAAAAAAAATACAATCTTCTCACTCAGAAAAACATCTATAGAACTGCTTTACCTATTGAAACAAGAGGCCTACGTCTACTCAAAGATTATTACTCCGCGCTATAGTATGTACCGCAATATGTAGTATGTATTGATTCTCTTTGCATCGGCTTATACGTGACAAATCCATATATCTGACACTGTAGGACTGATGCAAGCCAGAGCATATTTAAGCCAATAGGCTATCTCTTTTCAACATACGACATACAGATACATCAATTTTCTTCATTTAAAGAATCCAGACCCCAAAGCAGTACCCTACTGCCACCTACTGCTCGAAAGCTTTTATGATAAAGACGAACATCGTTTTAGAAATGGATTCCCTATGAAAGAGAAAAGCCTACGGAAGACAAACAACATAACCAGGAAATTGTTTAAGTAAAACTCTAAAAGCAAAGCAATTAGTGTCTAACATTTTTCTGACTTAGCTGGTCTTATTCCATAAAAACCCATAGACTATTTGGTAAAGTCTAGTTTGTGGAAGCTTGAAGACAGATGCATTTAGAGCACAATTCTACAACCTGCCCTAGTAATGCAAAAGTATTGATTGGCACAAATCATTTGGAACAAGCTGTATTGTTTCTTAAGTAAAGAAATATCTTTTTTTTCCCCTTCCTATTTAAAATCAATATCTCTTCTAGGTTATATTGTTTGTTCAGAAGTGGCTTGATGCATTTCAGACCAGAAAGAAAGCTACAGGCATTATATGTCTAAAAGTAAAATCGTGTACTGACTCCAACACATTGAAAAACTGAAGGCAGAATATTGTTTGGTATTTGACAGTTTGTAAGCTGCAGCTTGCTCAGTGTAATATAAAAGTCAGCTACGATGAATGGTCATGCCGAAGACACTAGCGTTGTTTTGGGGCTTTATCCTCAAGTAGTCCATGTAGGAAAAGGTATGTTGTTTTAAATGTCTGCGTCTTAAGTAGTTGAGACTATTTAACTAAAATAATATAAGCCCTAATACTAAACCATTAGCTAGGACTTTAAACAGGCAAATGTTTGTGTTTATCTGATTTAGCCAGCTAGTAAGTTGGCTAGCTACCTACATACATTTAGCTCCTTCATTATACTGTGTTAAATGACTATCATTATGTTAAAAGTAGTAGACCAATGCTGACTCCAGTGCAGGTGGATGATTCAAATTGGGGAGTAAAAACGGCTCTGGGAGAAGTGAATCCACAGGTGATGCTTCCTCCACTGAGATAATAAAGCAGACAGCAGGGTGCCAGACTTTGTTTACGGCCACGCACAGCCGAGGAGCTGAGTATGGGGAATTCAGAGTCACACCTAGCAGCCTGTGACTGGCCCCGAAATGACACGCCTCAGTCTAGAGGCAAGTCATCCAGTGGCTCACACCAGACTACAGGTGTAGGGAAGATCTTGCAAAGAGCAAATCAATTCAATCTGGGCTTCACTGCACAAATCAATTCAACACTCCCTTCCCTCAGGACACAAAGCAGCAATAAAGAGGGCATGATGGCTTAAGAAGAGACAAGTGAGTGGTCTGAAAGGTCTGATTGGTCTCTGTGTTACACTACTGCTATTCAATATCAATATAGCCTCAGCAAGTTCAAACATCTCAGCAAGTTCAAACATCAGATACAATGAATTCTTAGAATTGTATAGAGACTGTGATGTTGGTACACAAATTGCTTGTATCTTTGTAAGACTAAGACCAGATTCACCAGCATTTTAAAATATTAACAGTACGAGATACACCAGGAAGGGTGATACAGACTTAGAAGCACCTCTCATGGGTCTGTAATCTCTCAATCAACGAGTTTTCCACACCTTTGAATGCAAGCATAAGAAAAAAACAATGTGGTGGTGACAATGTAGTAACTCAAATGAAGATCTACAATAAATAGAGATGTATTCGTAGGGTTACATGACCTATACATAATCCCTTTATGATATTCATTCATTCACTCACCACTAGGCAACAGCTAACATTGTACAATTAAATCGACTGTTTTAATACGAAGCTGACTTAACACCTGAGTCATGTGACACATCACTGGTGGCATAAGGTAGTATTACAGCTGTTTCAGGGCTAAGGTACAGTATATTACAACATAATCCTTTGTAGCACTGGAAAATTTCCAGGATGTCAAACTCCCCAAACTCAGTTGAAAGGAAAGGCTCTCTGAGACGACATGAAGAAAAAACCTTGAGACAAACCACACTCGATGGTGGGATTTGAGCAGATTGTGAATAAGAGTCTTGGGATAATCACATGACAGTTGTTATGATTGACAGCAACAGTTTTTAGGTACAAGTACTTATACACCTAGGATTAACCACTGAAGCAAGGCCATGGACATAGACGTATTATTATGTACGATCTTATCCTACAGTTATGTTAAAGGTTGATCAGAGTGCAAGCGGAGGACTCTGGCAGGTCAAGGTATCACAGCATAAATAATAGGGATAACCAGACAGGTAACATAGACATAAGGCCCTGTACAACATAAAGTGTTGTGCTTGTGAGAAGGGATTTGACAGAAAACATCAAAACATTGGGAAAATATTGGGAGTATTGATTGGACAATGGTTGGACTACTGATTGGACATTAAAGCAATTTCTATAAAAATCTTTGAACTGGATTTTCAACAAAGCCCATAACACTGAGACATTATACTACTGTAATGTTCATTATTCTAGGTACTGATAAAGATCCTGCACCTTTTAACAAGCGAGCAGAGCAAATCATGATAGGTATTATGGGTGTAACGTTTAGATGATTTGGCTTAATTAATTGATTTTAAAGGCAACAAATTGAAATAAACTGAAGAAACTATCATAAATTGATCACTGGTGATAACAATAGATTTAAATTAAATCAGCATTTAAAAATAATTGTCACAAATAATATATTTTATCTCATGTGCTAGAATTGTGATTTAATCATCAAGTTTTAATGGCAAGCCGATTGTTACTATGTCAATGTGTCATAAAGTAAAACTTTATTTAATAAACAGTATTTAAGGCAACTGACACCTACTAAAATAAGCCTTTATGAATTTATTTGTAACACTATGTTCACTCTCATGTAAGGACATAGGTGTCATAGCCCTAAAGTTGATGTGTACCCTGCAATGGGCCGGCATCCCATCTGAATTGGATTCTCCCATCCCATTGGCTCTGGATAAATCACGATCCTGACCAGTATAAAGCAGTTACATATGATGAATGACTGGATGAATGAAAGCTGACATGCTACTGAATTGTCTTTTAGAGCAAGTGTAAAATGTAACTAAGATCCATGGATTTGAATAATTAGCGACAGGAGAGAAGGGCATAATCCTTTAAAGGAGTTGATGTGCAATTTGTGTGATATGCACTACGAGAATGAGACAGGAGAAGGATGAAGGTAAGGAAAAGAGAGATAGAAGAGCCTTTGCTTGATAGACAGGCTTTGATATTGGACTAAAAATGGACCAGGACCTTGAATAGTTCTAATATTTACAGATCACCTCAGAAATGGTGTTTATTGCAGACAGCCAGCAGACTGCACGCTTTAGTATGTACACAGACACACACCGAACATAAAAGGTGATGTTGCTTTCACACAATGGTGTGTAATGTGACTTTTTAAAGTCTTTGGCATTGCCAATAGATATGACTATGGAGACCAACCTTAGGCTGCTTATGCTTTCACAGAGGTGCAGCTGGAGACACGATCTAATAATGAAGGACGTATCGGCTGATGTGACCCCTGTCACTGGTCCTTTGTTGACTCTTTGTTGATTTGGAATTCTAGTGTGGCTGCTGCAGACGAGCAGTTCAATATCACTGGGTGTGCTAAAACTAATGTTTATTTGCTCTTTTTCATCATGGTGTTTATGTCCTCCAACAGATTTTAAAAATTAAAATGAACCTATTGATCCATTGTTGAGCCCTGCATGAATTATGGAAAAACAGTTGATTGTGTAAGTGATGGGTATAATACTGAGTTTAAGATGACTGCATTAGGTATACATTTTTGTGCTGTTTCTGATAAGCTATCTGTCATAGCAAAGTGAGAACTGTAAACAATGTCTCTAAACGTTGCTGTGTATTTTAAAAACTGTTTACATTTTTTTATGACGCCCGACCATACGCCGTGTGTTAGAGCTTTCCAAGATAATGATTATCTGCCTTGGAAATCTTATTTGCTCTGTTGTCATGTTCATGATGATAAAAATATTCCAAAATAGGTTGCTATTGTCATGGGCTCACCTGATGACAATCCACAAAAAACACCAGAGGTCCACAACACTTGGATAGTCACACACTGCCAGGTTATTGGGTTCACCTGATTCCCACCATGCACTCCAACATCCAGAGACACTACAATACCACTAGTTTCCAGTTACTCTTTGCAAAGTTGCCTAATTTTCCTGTTTCTAGTGTTAGCAGTAGCGGTAGTGTTTGTTGTGTTTGCCTTCTTGCACCTGGCCTACTTTTCTGATGATGATTTGGTTTCTCCTTCTGTTGAATAAAACCACACTTGTTTTGATACAGTTGAAACATACTGTATATTTAAACAGTAGTTTACCCAAGTCAACACTCATAAGTATTTCAAAAGTTAAAGAACAATTTGATCATGGCAGTGAAGCCTATAGTCTGTCACTCCCTATTAGTGTCATGTAAGCTACCGGACCAGATATCCTATGGGATTATAAGAACCTGCAGACTTTTTTAACACTACAAGACAGTAACCAAAGTATAACAGCTAAGGATATAAGGCTTATATAGAAATAGATAGCCTTTGATAATGGGAAAGCATGCTAAGCATTCTGAGTATTTCTGGTACTAGAAATAGAGTAATAGTTTAGGCAAGTAGCTAGGTAACAAGCCTTACAGTTTGGTACACAAACCTACATACAGTATGTATCCATGCGCATGTAGCTAACATTAAAACCTCTATTAACTCCTTAACTACAAACATATATGTAAAGACTAATTGTCCTGAATGTTACAAAGGTTCTAAATACACAATAGGGTCACAACTAAAAGGAGACAGGATCCATTAAACACTCCTATCCCCAATCATCTTTATAATAATGCATCATCAGAGGTGTGGTATTTTTAATCAGCACAAACTGTCAATGTGACCTGTGTCAGAAACGTCAAGCTGATTGAACAATAATGTGAGTTATTATCTTTTTTAAAAAAAAAATCTCATTTTAATAAATGAAAAGAGACTTTTTGAAATTTCTCAGCATTAAGTGAAAATAAACTAATCTTATTTCTTGCAACTGAGCCATATCTTTGATTAAAATGAATGTTTTACCTCGAAATAGCACATACTTGTGTGTGGAAAGAAAAACTCTTGGCTGATGCCATTTCTGTGAGACACCTTAATTGCCCCAATGATTATCTGGCAGGATATATTGCAGCCTCATATTTATCGTTGTGTCCACTTTTCATTACAGTCTTCATTACTGCTTATAAATAATGAACATAAATGTGCCTGCACCTCTCAACACACTCCATAATATAGCCAAGAGATATCCGTCTTGTCTGCAGTTATCAGACATTACCTTTCTGAATTATGTCTGTTAGTTGCTTTCTGGCTTGCTTTCCCATAAGCCCCTTCCGCAGCAATGACAGCATTAACTTTTTAGGTTTATTGCATATTTTTTACCCAACGTAGACCATTAATCGGCTTAATGGCTACCATGACCCCTTTCAACTACTTTCATAAACTAGAAAATATTAATAAAGCACATGAACAATCCTATTGTACAGAATCTTTTTCATCATTCATAAAGAAGTGTTTAATGGCTTGCCTGAGTGAGGGGAGGTCTATAGGTTGTTAGTTCATCTTGTTTATTTTAAAGAGCTGGCCCTCTAAAAAAAATGCTTTGTTTTTTAGTTTCAGTTTAATTCAGATCAAGTTATCAGCCGAATCTTAGAATAAGATGGAATAAGGTGACTCCTGTGGTGGATATTTTTCTTTACAATGTTTCTGTTGACGGACAAAAAGTTGCTATATGTTAAAATGCTATCACAATATTAATAAGAATATGACAGTGCTGAGGTAACTTTAGGATCTGTGGAGCTGGCAGGCAATAGGATTAGGAATTATGGAGTTCACTACCCTGGGTCTAAGGCCCCTGAAAGAAGCCAGACTAATCCCTTTGATCAAAACCTGCTTGCCACCCTGTCATAACTCCCAAGTCTCTGCCAGCTTTTATATCACCAGGGCTTAACTCACATCAATATCTGCTACAGATGCATCAACTCTTTCGGGAAGCAGTGTAGGTATACGCATAATCATCTTGCTCCTACACTAACCTTGGATAAAGGTGGATGAAATGGTGCATAAATGACATATTTTTTAAGTGTAGGCTTCAAACACAAGGTACAAATCTCTATATTTGTTATTCCTGACATGTCAGCCAGAATTGTTTAAAGTGTTCCATCTTCTCAATCAAACACATTTGATGACATGCTCAGAGACAAAACTTCAAATCAGGTATGAGGAGCATTATGACTTGAAATAGTAAGGCCATGTTTCCAGCAAATGTCATTTTCACTGGCAGCAGAGAGCTTAAGTATTCACAACAAGAGATGATAAAGAGATGAATAGAGGAAAATCATCATAGCAGATATGGAGGGTTTACTTTGAGGGGAAGAACTTATGATTTTCTACACAAAAGAAAGAAATAAGTGAGGAATGACTCAGGGGCCCGGCATTGATGTAGTGGACTTGAACTAGCATGACAAATTTTAGATCATAATTCTTCATGATGCAGACTAACTTTTCTTTGACTTAAACTCAGTTTGAACTTGAGATCATGAAGCTGACTTGACCAAAAAAAGAAATTCAATAAAGCTACACTTTCACCATTAAGTAACCTCACTCATCTTAAGCTTCTGCACCTTAATTCAATTCATTCATTTACACAGAATCCTGCTGTGAATTTAAACATCAAGTCACCTCACCAGATTTGTCCTCAGTCTCATTTAGAGTCTGATGTAGATAAAATCTGATAAGTTTTGGACATGACCTGGGTGTAAGGGACTTGCTTTTGAATTCAAAACACTGGACCCCAGTAGCATTAGACGTAAAAATACTTTGTATTCTATGGGGAAATGATCTGTCCCATAATATACTGATGTGCATTATTTTTTAATTGAATTTATAGTTGTTTAAAGGCTGGTGCATATTAAGCACATCTTTTGCCAGATTTTAGCACAGAGGTTAGCAATCTAACTAAAAGCTAATCATCTTACATTTAGAGTAATTTGCAAATGCCCTCATCTAGAGCAACATACAAAAGTGCTATTAAATCTCTTATCAAATACATTAACACTGGTTCACTACGTTACAGACCATGAGCCTAAAATTCTATTCAAAGATTTTTTTTAAATATATACCTACAACAAACAGGGGAGAAATGCTAGTTCAAGTATTTCGTGAAGAGATAGTCTTCAACCGTCATTTGAAGATAGCCAGTGTTCAGTGTTCAGACATCTAGGTGAAGTTCATTCCACCACCTCACTGCCAGAACAGAACAGAGTCTTGCTGTATACCTACGGTATATGTTACCCTGAGAGATGGTGAGACTAGTGTGAGGAGTTGTTGCTTTGTGCTAAGAGGGAGCTGGTCCATTTTTGGCTTTGTAGCAAGAATCAGGGTTTCGAGACTGAACAAGTAAAATAGTCGAATCCTTCTAATGCTGTAGAGAAGAAATGGTAAATTTGGTCAATTTCCCAGAGGCAGTGTTTACCATGAGTAGACCTTGCCTGATACCAACTAAAAATAATACTATACAAAAAAGTAAACTTAACATTCACACGGTATGTGTGTACTCTTTTAAAGTATAAATTGTTTTTCCGTAGAATATTTGAGAATTTGAGGCAAACTGGAGACATATTATATACTTTTATTAATGTCATCATGCATAGATAATAGCGGTTTTATAGATTTCCTACAACTTTCAAAAACAACTTATCTCTAGGTTTGAATTTGCATGGCATCATATCCACAATCAGGTGTATTCCTGATTAGCACCCAGTGTTCCCACCATGACTCTGTTCCCTGTGATCCTTAATGAACTTATTATTGATGAATGAAAATAACCACACACCCTGAACTTAGTATTCATAAAGGGACTCCTATAAGCATTAAACCCAGAGATCAGAGGGATTGCACTAATATTCATTGTATCTAATTCCAAGCACATTAACCAGTGTTGATTTTAATATCACAGCACCTCCATGATTGAGAAGCAGTCAAAATCTCATTATTGCTCACCGAAGGGCAAGGCATGAAGCACAGCTGCTATCAGTAGATCTCATTTACCTCAACAAAGACAAGCTGTCCATGGAGACTTGAGGTGGGTGCAATATCATGTAGTGTGCATGTATTTATAATTCATGTTGGACATCATGCTGTTCTCCTGGCATCATTACCATTTAGGTGGAGTTCATCTATACCAATAAAATAAATTATTACAGAGCATCTAGGATTTTTTCCAAATTCATATCATTTGAAAAATCATAATTTTCTCTAGAAACATGGAAAGCACATCTTCTCAGTGTTTGCAGCCTGCCTCAGGAGTAATAGCCATTTGTATCACAGGACTTACAGGGCATGACAGTGTTTGCTGTTTCAGAATGTACACATAAGATCTGAATAAGATGTAGGATGTCATCCAGGGATATTGTAATGCTGAATAGATTACTGTAGCTTCAAATGCACTTTTGAAGCCATATTTTCATATGGCAGCATAGAAGTATGTCGGTTGTTTGTCATGACGTATAATATATGGAGCAGAATAGATAAAAAGACTAACAGATCCTCAGATACCTGGGTTTTGAACTCTTATACGTGTTTCAACACTTTATTTATAAATCCGTCCCTTACAGATGTTAAAATCGAGCACAATATGTCTAGGTCTGCTAGAGAGTCTGGTTTGACAAAGACCAAATTCACAGAATTACAGGCAATTCGACTGACCAGCATACCTTTGCTTCACACAGAAATCTTAGGCAACTTTTAAATCTATGGGATTCTTTGGTTACAGAATTTCTTGCTTCAAACAGCTTGTGGTTTGTAAGTCCTTTGGAATCCAGCATGCAGAGGGGGTTGGTATGAATGGGTAAGCAGAGCTGAGCTATGAGTTCAAAACCCAGGACTACCAGAGAATCACTGCTGAACCTATGAATAAGGCATTTAACTCTCACCTTCTCAGCTTTTTGCTTGGAATGTAATTCCAAAAATGTATGTCTATTTCGTTTATTAAATAGATAGTAATGTTTGCAGTTTATGGATACATGGTTAGACATGCCCAAGAAGCACCTGGAGGCAGGTAATATACTTATATATTGCAACTGACTGGCAATATACTTTTTCCCATAGCATGCAACATTTACTCAGTGTTAAATGCTTTACACAAAACTCTTAAGCAACTTTTTAACCCATGGGATTCTTTGGCTACAGAATTTCTTGGTTCAAAAAGCTTCCGGTTCAAAAGTATGTTTTTCCTCTGGAATCTAATGTGCACAGGTGGCTGGTATGAATGGGTTAGCAGAGCTAAGCTCTACCTGTCTTTCAAAGATGAAAAAGAAATCAATATATTCATTTACTCATTCATCTTCAGTAACCATTTTATCCTGGTCAGGGTTGCAGTGGATCTGTGCATGAGGTGGATTATTTTCTCTCTCTTTTTATTTTTTTTTTTTAGCTTTTTGCCCAGGGTACCTTTAGAGAATATACTAAAAGTGTTCAGCAGAAAGAATGGAAAAAGTATTTCTTTTTTGTGGGTTAAATGTTCTGTTTACTATGTTTGGTATTCTGAGAAAACACAGCAGGATACTGGTTTATGCAGAAG
>JAOTRN010000036.1:16422012-16433802 GCA_028566695.1 Bagroides melapterus
AACAAAATTTGTACTACAGATAATATGGTGCCTAAGACTTTTGCACAATACTGTACCTCATGAGTCAATTATCACGTTTTATATATGTGTTAGAGCATAGAGATCATCAGATGGTTGTTGGCTTTTCAGGACTGGTGAAGGACATAGAATTTCCTAGGTTTTTTAGATCACATGAGTCAGAGAGAGGGAAAAATAGGCCAGGCCAAAAGCCCAACCTAACAGCAAATGTCCTTTCTTTCCTCTTTACCCTTGGCAACCTCTGATGCATGTGAAAAGAGTTAATTTGAGAAATTACAAAACAGCAGGACCCAGGACCCCCATAGGTAGAGCAGGCCAAGTCTCCCCTATACCAATTTAATATAACTGTGTTAAACAAATACACTTTGTAGTCTGGGAAGGATAATGAAATCTTGCACTTTGCCTTCTCTACAGTTTTGCTCTGCTTAATGTTTGTCTTCTTACTGCAAAATTTAAAATACAAGAACAGAATAAAATAGAAATGGCATACAAAAATTAAAATCAC
The DNA here is from genome assembly GCA_028566695.1 of Bagroides melapterus. Lineage (NCBI taxonomy): Eukaryota > Metazoa > Chordata > Actinopteri > Siluriformes > Bagridae > Bagroides > Bagroides melapterus. The sequence goes on from JAOTRN010000036.1 coordinate 16,422,536, forward strand.
TCGTGCTATAATGACACTGTGGCTATCATCAGCACATAAAAGGCTCTGTGGCACATTAATATTCCACTAATGGAGGATTGTTTCAGTCACATCATACACCAGTAAATGATTGCCACTGGCTGGCTAAGTATAGAGCTGTACATGTTCAACAGCTGGAAACAAAGAAATTTTAATAAACTATTCTGCCTAATGTCTACAAAATGCTGCAGGCTGGATGTGCTAATGATGGGAATGCTCCAATCAGGAGGTGTTTTTGAGGTCAATAACACCTCAAATCAAGACTGTCAGATACACCAACCTGCAACGCTGCAACCTGATTCTCTGTAAAGTCACATTCCAGGATCCAAGTTTGGGGGATTTGAGTATCGAAATCACATATTTAAAAATAATGAAACAGGATACCAAATGAACAATAAAGGCAAGTTTTTAACTCAAGATCTAAGCTGCCACAAGTGATACAATAATAATAAGTAATCGTTGAGTAGTTTCACTGTAAGTATGCAAATTGTATTTATTTGATACTTGGCACAATGGCAAGATTTTGAGTTTAAAACCCAGTACTACCAGAGAACCACTGCTGGACCCATGAGCAAGGCCTTTAACCCACCCAAAGGCAACCCAATTGGTGTGGAAAGCAGCCAGTGATTGCAACGGCATCTTTCCACCCTCCTGCAGAATCCACAGAAAGGGTAACAAAGTTTTGTAGCATAGTTATGCTGACCCATATGCCACTCTTTCCTTCAGAAGCCGAAGACAGCAATAAAGACTATGCTTCGGGAGCATGCAGCACCACATGGTGTTCTCTGGGTCAATACTCAGTACTGCTGGCCCCCATGCCTGCTCAGCCCCAATTGCTGGCCCCCATGCTTCACTCCCTCAAATCCCCTTCCACATATATTCTAACATAAATGAGCACTAGCTTTCCCCACCTCTGCCTCCTGAGGGTGTGTGTTCAGCCTGCCTCAGCCTTGAGTGAGCCCTTTTATTCCTTGCACCATTTTGCTTTGGATGTGTTGGACATCTTCCTCAGTTGGAATGATAACTGACTAAATATTTTATTTCAACCTGAGTGGAATGTAATGAATAAAGCATGATGGGGCAGTCTGTTATAGGAAAATAAGCCATGACAGAGTGGTGTGCCATGACCCATTGCAGGGGGTAGGTCCTCATACTACCCCATAGTGGAATATTTTCAAGCTCTTGTAGCACCATGATTTCCAAATGATTACAATTTGTATTTGATTCATAAATAACGCCATTTTCTAACTGATTATAGTTAGGGCACCAAACACCAATGGTGTGTCTATAGAAATGTGTGTGAAATTTGTGTCACTGATTGCGGAAGCTCTACTGAACATTCCGACCAAATATGGGCCAAGTGCTGCCAATGCTATTACAGATATTACACAAAAATCCATCATAAGTTGAAGTATGTAGACATACCAGTCAGTTTGAGGAAGCAGATCAACCAGTAAGTGTGATATATCAAATACTGGTTCATAAAACATTGCTAAAGTCTATTGCTATATAGCATATAGACTCTAAGCTGGTCATGTTAGAGGAGTTAATCTTCTGTCCTTACAATAGTTCCTCATGAACATTTAATGTCTTTTCTTAAATCTCAGCGAGTGAAATGAAAAGAAGGTGGATGAGCAGACTGAAGACCTAGAACGAAGTAGGTTTGAGTTTTCTTAGTGTGTCCTCATGACCTCACTGTGGATGAACCTGCTGCAAACCTCATTACTTCACAAAAGTCCAGGCCTGACATGTCTCTGAGGTGCCCTCTGACCCCTCTGAGTGAATCTGAGTGCAGAGTGAGCACTCTTAAGGTGAAAGGACTGGATTCAGTGTTATTGATCTGTCTGAGCTCTATTTTTAAACCAAAGCTTGCCATGGCACCGAAATGATCTAGTTAAAAAAGACACTATTTTACACTTTAGGCGGCAAGACTGTGCTGTGAAGCCTCTGTGTGTGGAGTTTAAACAAGGACTGGAATCTGTTTAAAAGTGATCGGTCTGGATCTGGATTCATCAGCATGAGCATGTGCTGGGCATGCGAGACCAAGCGACAGAGTTCCACACTGCATCGATTAACCTCCATGTGTGTATTGATTACTCTGCACCGTAGCACAGTGGAGATGATACACATGCATCGATTAACCACCATCACTTGCACAGCTTCTGCCTTCCCTCCTATCCATCCTGCTGTAATACAAACCATAAAATAACAAACAATAATACACACTTGCACAGCAAAATTCAGGGAGCTTTAATTGACTTGGTTCAAATAGACTACCATCTACTACATCAATCTTTACACAGTGTCAGGATGTAAAGGATATAAAATGCTCCTCTTATTTATGGAGATCTCTCACAGGTAGAAATTGTTTGGTCTTCTGAAAAAAGTGAGCTAGTTAACTTAGCGTAGAAGCGACACTGTTAAATAGTCATAGCAAACATCACAACTCTGTAGCTACATATTTTGCAACCTTACAACAGTTTATTGTCTAATATTACATCATGATACAGTAGATGATGAATCAAACATGATGGGCCATGGTATTGTGGTAAAATAATCAGTATAATAATAATAATAATCACAGGGTGGTGTGATGTGGCTTAACACAAAGCGAAGTTAATGTTGCCACCACAAAGTCAATTATTTTCTTTTGAGTGTTGCTCCTCTTATACCACAGCAGTGATAATGATTTTGACGATAATGAGTTTTTTTTTTTAATTTATTAAAGAATGACAAGCTGTATTTTTCAGCCAGTGATGTCCAAACTAATCCACAAAGGGAGGAGTGGGTTTCATGCAGGTTTTCATTTCAACCAAGCAAAAGCCACATCTGCATTTATTGTAAGCCAAGATCAACTGATTAAACAGGTGGAATCAGGTGTGACTCCTCATTGGAGTGAAAACCTGTACACACATCAGCTATTTGCTGATAAGATTGGACAACCGTGTGTTAATCTATTATGGCTAGATGTTGTGGAACATTGGGTCCTGTTATCACTTACATTATATAACAGCTACAGTCATTTGGTCATCAGTGTTTTCTCCCTCTCTCTCTTTTGAAGAAGAAGAAGAAGAAGAAGAAGAAGCAGAAAAAGTCATTACTATTGCCATCTACTGCTGGGATCAGGGTGTATACTGTAAATGCTTTAGCTTAACTAAGACATGAGAGCACAGTAAACAAGACAATTTTGCGAGTAATTGTGATCATCATTTGAAATAAACTGTTCGACAAAGAAATGCTCGGGAAAGGCCTCCCACTAATAAAGCAAACAACTGACAGGTGAAAAAACATGATCGTCGTACGACGCAAACACACTTATAATCTCACCGGTCATAAGGTAAAAGGTGTGTTATTGCACATTATTCAAAGAACACACTCTTTAGTGCTGTTTTGCACTATTTGTTAGGTAATAGCCAAGAAAAAAACTCAACAAGACCTGCAAATCTCTGAAGGCAAATGCGATTTCATTTTCAGGTGAGAAATACTTTCACACCGACATCAATCCAACGTAAGATCACATGGCAGTTGGAAAATGAGACAACAAATCAATTCCTGTGATATATATGCCATTTCTACCTTGTCAGTTTTGGGACTAAGAGGGCAATTAGGTACTACTTTTTAAACTCACATTTTCCTTTCAAAAAATAAGAAAAAAGACCAGGCATGTGTCTCGTCATTCCCCCCCCCAAAGAGATTTATCATATCTAAGAAACACGGCCATTTTCTCAACTGTCAAGCCATTTCCTCACCATACTCTATCATACCGTAGCAGATTCATCATCTTCTCATGCCTGCAGGACAATGTGTAGGTAGGGGGAAAAAAGACTCAATTTACTAAGTCATTTCAGAGCGGGTCATAGATCAAGACATCCTTTATGAGCCTCTCTTTTAGTATTCAGCAAGATATGTCCAAAAATAGACACTGAAAGTGCTAATGCTAGTTTTGCACGTATGAGTGTTTAAGGGATGGCAGGCCAAGGGGGAGGTCGTGCCGAAGGTCATAACTGAATTACTGCCTGTCACTGTTAGGACAGGATGAGTGTAGATACAGAGAGACCCTGTCAGGGGACAGAGGCTTACCGTCCCACACAGCATGGCAGAAACGGTGAGACAGGAAGGCCACATTCCAGGGCACCTGTCCCAGAAAACATTTCAGTGAAATGACTTACCTTAAGCAAGATTTTCCAATTTCCTGTCAAGTCAAGGTCAACTCAGAGTCAGAGACGGAAGTGACAGGTGAGAAAGGCCCTGCAGAAAAAGTGCTGGAATAACAATGTTAAATGTGCAACCTTGACTTTTGGAAAGATGGTGCTGCTTTCTGGAGCCAAGTAGCTAATGATTGCAGTAAGCTTTATATTACACTGGAGTTTAGAAAACTGAGTTGAAGTAGTGACTACTGTATAATCTGGTGAACAAGTCATGAAAAATGTCCTGAAAAACCCAAATAAGCATTACACTGTAGCATTAACTGTGTTTGCCATAACACATGTAACGAAGTTGTAATAAAGTCATAAGCTTTGCATTAATACATCAAAAAGTGATTATAAATCTAGAATAGGTTTGGACACTTATTTCCAGTGAAAGGAAAGTTTTCTTCCTCATACTATCTCAGGGAGTTTTTCCTTACCACCGTCACCTCTGTCTTGCTCGTTAGGGATAAATGTTAGAGATATATATAATAACTTAATTTTAAACTTTAAACGTTAACATTTTTATTCTGTTTCTATACTTGTGTAAAGTTGCTTTGAGACAATGTGAAAGGTTAAAAGTGCCATACAAATAAATCAAATTGAATTGAATAATCAATGGTGGGAGAATGCTGTCAGAATTTGTGGTTTTTTGTTTTTCCACCTGCCTTTTGAGGATTGACCACAAGTTCTCAATGGGATTAAAGTCTGGGGAGTTTCCTGGCTAAAATTTCAATGTTTTGTTCCCAGAGCCATTTAGTTATGACTTTTGCCTTATGGCAAGGTGCTCCATCATGCCGGAAAAGGCATTGTTCGTCACCCAACTGTTGTTGGGTGCTTGGTTTTCTTCTGGAAGATGTTTTTTGTACCATTCTATATTCCTGGCTGTGTTCTCTGGCAAAGTTGTGAGTGAGAACACTCCCTTGGCTGAGAAGCAACCCCACACATGAATGGCCTCAGGATGCTTTACACAGGACTGATGGTGCTGCTCACCTTTTCTTCTCCGGACAAGCTTTTTTTCCAGATGCCCCAAACATACTAAAAAGGGATTCATCTACTGCAAATTGCCACTATAAAAACTGAGGCAGCAGACTTTGTGAAAATTTATATTTGTGTCATTCTCTAAACTTTTGACCACAGCTGTACAAACACATGCCAGACATACTAACATTCAAAATAATCATTACTCAGCATCTGATTGGCAGGCTGAACTTCAGCTGGACTAGACTTCCTGAGTGGGAGACCTCAGTCAGGATCAGGAGCAGTACCTCCAACACCAACCCAGTGAGCATTACAGCCAGTCAGGGCTGGCTATTCATTCTTCTGACTCATGACTGTGCAACAATTCCACATCATCAAGTTCACTGATGACATGACTGTTGCATGTCTCATCGCCAAGAACAATGAGTCATACAAAGAAGATGCAACAGCTAACAGACTGGTGTAGAACCAGCAACCGTTGCTGAATGCTGACAAAACTAAAGAAAAGGTTGTTGACTTCAGGAGATTATAGATCGACCGCTTTTTGCAGATCCTTCATTGAGATCATCAAGAACTTTACATTGGGAATTGCACAGTCTTGAAATGAAAGACCCTACAACAGATAGTGAGGACAGCTAAAAAGATCATCAGAGTCTCTTTTACCTCCATCATGGAGATCGACTCCACGCACTGCAGCTGCAAAGCCAGCAGCATTGTGGCTGACACCACACACTCCTTACACACGCTCTTCACCCTCCTGGTGTCTGGAAAAAGGTGCCAATGCATTCAGGCCCTCACATCCACACTGTGTAGCAGTTTCTTCCTGCAAGCCATCATACTTTAATTCCCTGAGACTGGACACACACACACACACACACACATTCAACTGTATATATCAATTTCTGCATACTACTTTTTTAATGCTGCTTAATGTCTTCCGTTATAACCAAAGCATCCTGACTTGCACTCTACAGAACAGTATACTACACTGCACTACACTCTGTACACTACCATAATGTGGTGTGGTGTATAGTATTGTCTCCTGTTCTGCACCAGTTTTTGTCTTGCACACATGCCCTTTGTGTGATTCTTCCAAATCCCCAGTTCTTAGTTATTTTATGTAGCTCTATGGTTCTGGAGAAATGTTTAATTTTAATGTTAGTATGTAATACACATTATACTATATATGGTTGAAATGACAACAAAAGCTTCTTGACTTCACAACAGTTTCCAGATTGTTTTTATTTTAATTTAATTCAGCTTAATCAATCCCATAAAGCTAGTCTCTAATTTAATTCACAGGTTGGTGAAGAACTAGATATGAGCATGATGTTCAGGTAAACACATACATACTGTATGGTCCTGTATTTTCATTCATACAACATCATGAAAATCCGACCTTCAGGGTCTTGCAGCTACTGCAGCACACCACTCCTGGGTTTCCCAGGCAGCTCCATCAAAACCCTTCAGATGGTTCAGCAACATGTCTTATTTTCAAATAATCCCAAGACACCCCTCTCTGTGTCCCATCCCTGGATTCCTGTAGCCACCTGGATCAATTTCACGACCTCAACACTGTATTTTATCTGTTATGTTCCTTCCCATAGCCTGTGAACCTGTGTCTACTCAGCAAGGCATGAGGTCTCGTTCCAGAACCTTTAAACTGGCCATTCCACTGACTAGTGTTGGAATAAAGGTACATCTTTATTAATGCCAGCAGAATCTGTAACAATGTTAAAAAAAACCGCTCAAGACCCACCTCTAGTTCTTACAATTTGCTCTATACAGCAGAGATTCTCTAATCCAGTGCCATTAAAACACTGTACAACAGTCTTCTTTCCTCCAATTCTTCTGTGCTCCATGCAAACCTGATCCGGCTGATCAGCTATTTAGCAAAACCTTCATGCAGGTGATTGAGGAATAGGAAAATGCACTGTGGAGCATATCTTGAGGCTGTAAAGGAAGAAGCTTCATACTCCTACACTTCAGTGCCCTCTGCTGGAACACCATGAGAAAACAGCACAGGAATGTAAATTCAGGTTTAATATCTTCGAAAGATTTATTAAACCCTTCCCAGAGAGTAGTTAAACAGTCACTCACTTTTTTTTACTATGGAAAAACAATGTACTAAATGCTTCCATAAATTAAGATGAATTACTTTTGAGTTTCATTTGATGTATACATTTCCATAACAGTAAGATAACAGTAATGATCGGTGGGGAAAAAAAAAAAAAAAAAAGAGAGAGAAATACAGGAATTTTTAATTTTTTTTTTTTTTTTTATTAAATAACTGTTTTACATTGCAAAGCAATCATCAGATTTAAAATCATGAAAGAAAAGATTTGAAAAAAGGTTTAAAAAGTCAAGCACTTGGAACAAAGGAAAGAGCAGCCAAGTAATCAAATTACGGTACATGAAATGTGCTGAACTGGGTTGAGTAATTGGATTGAAAAAATAAATTGGATTAACAGGACTACAAAATTAGATTGAAAGTAAGTTCAAAGGTTACAAATGTAGTGAAGATAATGGATGAGCACACACAATCCAGCTTTACAGCATACTGGACAACATACATATTTTAACAGATCGAGTAGGTTTGTAATCCAGACATAAAACAACAACAAAAAAAAAGTTGTTTAAAATATTATTTTTAAAAATACTGTATATATATTTTAATTACCATATTAAATCCTTCTGTACTGGTGACCTAAAACATAAACGTATCCAATAAATACAACCACCCTCAGTGTCCAGATACCAGAGAGAACAGTAACACCCAAGTGTAGAAGGAATTCCCCCAATGCTTGCCTTAAGACGTCGCAGACTTCATCCATCAAGAACTGCTTTACCTCTTTCTTTCACAGGTTCTTCCTAGCAAAGTCTAGATCATTACTAAATTCTTTCAGAGTGACAGTGTATATTAACCCTATAAAGACAGTATGGGACTACAATGTGACAATACATCATGTATTCATGTAATTTAATTTAAAATCGGACTATCTCAGAGGCACCACAGGCTGCTGGTTCTCTTTCTGTTCATGTTTGAAGGCTTTGCTGGGGTCGAACCGGCGTGTCGCCTGACTGGTCCTGAGATGCTCCAGCTCCCTCTTCTGCTTCCCCACCTGTGTCCTCAGCTTGGTCACTTCCTGTAAAGCAAACAGTAAACTCATCTACGCAGCACCGCTTAGAGTAGCCCTCACTTGAGAGACTCAGCAAGACTGTTTACCACACAAAGCAAGGCAATCCTGACCTGCTTGAGCTCCAAGTTCTCCTCCTTGAGCTTGACCATGTGCTTGATTTTCTGTCGTTGGTTCTGATGGCCTAGCAGGTTGGCGTAGGCGCCTGCCAGCTTGTTCAGCTCTGCCTGAGTGGCCCCTTTCTCAGAGAGCAATGCGTCTCTCTCCGCTGCAAAGCCATCCAGCTGTTCCTGGGGTCCAATAGAAAGAAAGAAAAAGAAACATGAGGCATGCAAGAAAGCCACGGCGAGTATATGAACAACCAGCATCAGCAATACAGCTTCTAAACAATAGATTATGGGGGAAAGAGGGGGCAAAAAAACAACAACAACAAAAAAAAAAAGCAGTAGGGGGAGGGGGGTATGAGGGTCAGAAGTTAGAGACAAACCTTTCTGGCTCACCTGGAAGGGCTTAACCTTGGAGTAGAGCTGTTCATACAAGTTCCTCCAGTACTCAGTCTCATCATCTGATGTACTGCAATAAATAAATTAAATCTGCAATAATTATGCATGCTGTAATAAAAACAAGTACTAACTAGTAGTTCTGACTGTACCGAAAAGGCTAGGAATACATTAATGCACTTGACCTAATAATTTTTATTCCAGTAATAACAGCTTATTTACAGTGACAATCCTACTGCCTCAGGAACAGCTTAGCGTGCATGGCTGATACAAGGACTTCAGTCCAAATCTTTCACGAAAAAGCTGTTTTGGAGGACTTCAGATAAAAATAAATGCCCTCAGGCTCAGTGCTTTTGGTGAGTTGCTGCTACTGAATCTAGCCCATTTGTACCAAGACCTTGACAGACTACTGGGAATTAAGTCCCTAAACAGGTTTCATCTATTGGATGTGATTCAGCCTCAATATTGTTTCATTTTAATTTAATTCAGCTTAATCAAATCCATAAAGCTAGTCTCTAGATAATACAGGAGTTCTGCAGAACTGTGTTACTGCTTCACCTTGTTTGTGCCTCTGTGAGCTGTTCCTTTAATTCATGCCATTCCTGCTCCATCTGCTGTTGGAGTTGCTGCTTCTCCTGCTCCATCTGCTGGTGGAGTTGCTGCTTCTCCTGCTCCATCTGCTGGTGGAGATTTTCCTTCTCCTTCTCCAGCTGCTGGTGGAGATGTTCCTTCTCCTGCTCCAGCTGCTGGTGGAGATGTTCCTTCTCCTGTTTCAATGCCTCCACCTGCACCTGGATGAGCTGTGCCTCATGGACCTTGCTTTCTGCTGACTCCCTCCTCCGCTGGTGAGTCTGCTCCAGCTGAGCCAGGGCCTGCCGTTTCTCCTCTTGCTCCTGTGTTAACTCTTCCCTGGCCTGTCTCAGGTCCATCTTACACTGTTCCAGCTTAGTCTGGACCTCTAGCAGCTTCCTGAACGCAAACACACATTTAAGCCGATTTTCAATATAATACTTTAGAAAATGCAACGGTCTTCCTTGTTGTTTCCAGGGGAAAAAAGTATGTGTATTATATGTATTCATTAAATGAAACAATCACAATCCATATCCTAATTATTAGGTGAGGACATGGCACCCAGAAAAATTGAGCAATGGAACCTACCTGTTAGTTAGAAAGTCACAGTGCATGAGCAGATGGTTACTTCAAAATACAAAAGTAAATAGCATTTGCATAGAAATAAGCAAATGGAAGCACAGTTAGAGGATTTGATCTTTGGGTTTTTGGTTTATATTAAACTTCTGTGCTGTGCAACTAATCTTTTCAGACCCCTAATTATGCAAATATCATTAGCAATTAAAAAAAAAAAAAGTCTGACCCGGCATTCTCCTCCTTCTCCTGCAGGAGTTTATTCTGTTCATCCTGCAGTTGTTGAGTGATTCTGCTCAGCTCCTCCTTCAGCTCCTGTACACGAGTCTCATCCTGCTCTCTCTGTGCGCTCAGAGCCTGCGTGGTGCTGAAGGGAAGAAGGGATTAATAGCATGATCAGATTTGAGTCAGGGGGATTTAAGAGCTAGTGCTCAGCACTTACCTCTCTAGCTCAGCACTCATGTCACCTAACTTTCCCAGCGAGCTGTTGTGTTCGTCCTGTAGTTTCTTCACAGTTTCTTGATGAACCACTTCCAAAGTCCTGGTCTCTGCTTTGTGCCTACAAAAACGTTACCGGCATTAACTGATGAGCGCCCTGTGATTATGGCAAATTTAAAGCTTGCTTCCTTGTAAGCGAGATCTCACCTCTCTAGTTCTGCACGGGCGCTCTTCAGTTCTTCCTCCATCGTGAGTTTCTCCTCCGTCAGTAGATGAACGGTCTCCTGCAGGAGCTTGTCCTGCCCCTCGAGCACATTCACTTCCTCCAGCACCTCTTCTAGCTCTTCTTCTAACTGCTTCCTCTCTTTGTCTAGGTCTTCACGCAGAGATGCCATCATGCTGGACAGGGACTCATTATGAGCCTGTGGGCAAAGTTCACATTTCAGATTAAAATTTCAGTTTCCAATCCACATGGCCAAGCTTTCAAAATTTGTCAGTTTGATTACAGTTGCAAAAAACTTCTATTTGAGTTTCAGATATAAATATGGGGTATAAAACAGGAGCATCAATTTCCATTTACATGTCAAAGTTAATAAAACGTAAACGCCAAATCGAAATTTTGTGCATGGTTTGGTGACTCAGATGGGAAAGTAATTAACACAGCAGCAGAAGAAAAATCTGTCTGTATGCATAAAGCACTATCCAATTAAATGATGAGTGTGCTTCAGGCTGTTTTTATTAAAAAAAAAAAAAAAAAAAAAAAAAAAAAAAGGTGTTTTTGGGTGGGAAATTTTTAAAAAAAGGGTAAAAAAAATTAAAAATATAAAAAAAAAAAAAAATGATAGGTAATGAGAAAAATTATG
>JAOTRN010000036.1:16433812-16447624 GCA_028566695.1 Bagroides melapterus
CTTTGTAAATTTATTAAAAAAGCACCACAACAAAAAAATTTCTTTTTTAAAAAACCACTATAAAATTAAATTTTGCTGTTTTTTCAGGCTTTTTTTATTAAAAAAAAAAAAAAAAAAAAAAAAAAAAAAAGTGCTTTTACGGTTGCAAATTTTAAAGAAACTGGAATCAGCATTGAATATATTCAAGCACAAAAATAAGATGCTTGCATTGCAACCTTTTTCTATTGCGTCTAACTAAATATAATCAAAACCCCTGAAGCAGTGGGGTCAACACTACTAACAAGAAAATCCTATTTTGGATTAGGATTTAAATTAACACAATTAGCCTACAATTCGAGTGAATGTATTAGATGTCTTTTTTGTGATATTAAAAAAGCTAAGAGAAATCCTCTGATCTTTGTTAGCCATTAGTGTAATAGAGCACATATACTGTGCTTGTAAACTTTACATATCAGCTACATATCCAGTGTGTGAATATTTTCTGAAGTACCCTATGAAGTTAGAACTCATTTGAAAGCCTTAAAGAGCTTTCCCTAATGCTCAATTCCTAAACGTGTAAATATTTACATCAAACACATTTCTCAAACTTGTTTTTCTATATTCCCCATGTGAGTTTCCTCAGAATCTCCATTTGCATTCCAACTGTTAAAAACATGCTGGTCATGGGATCTGATCAAATATATTGCACTTAGATGGGTATAGAGCATGTAAGTGTGTACAGTGCCTCGTGCTAGACTCTTGTCCAAGGTGTATGTGTTAAGAGAATGCACAGTGTTAAGAGAATAGGCTCCAGATCCACAACCACCAGAATAAAACTGTTAGTCTAACTGGTTGAAGTGAAAGAATAAGGGGAACGGTTTGTTACCTTCTGTTCCTCTAACTGTTCTGTAAGAGCAGAGTGCTGCTGCTTCAGCTTGTCATGAGCTTCTTTCTCACACTTCTTGCTCTTCTCCAGTGAGCTAACCTCAGCCAGCAGTTCCTGCACTCTCCTCAGACCTTCCTCCTGTGTCCTGGCTACACACATTTAATGAAAGATGATATATAGTAGGTCCAAGTTGAATATGCAGAATCAGCAATTTTTTAAATGAAAAGTAACAGTACAAATGTAAAGTGTAGTCCTGGATAACAAACCGTTCTCTGCTGGTAAGGATATTCATAAGCTAATAGAGTGTATTATACGCTATTATTAAAATTCTAAAAGTAGAAATCTCCACAATCAAATACAACAGACCCCAGGGATCTACCATTAGCACATTAGCAGCTCACCCAGCTCATCCTGCATGCTCAAGCACCGCTCATTCATGTGCGCCACTCGCTGGTCCAACTCTTCTTCTGTACTTCTCAGAGCCTTCCTCACTCTGGCCAGCTCCTGCTCTTGCTGTTTCACTGTACTTTGCGAGTCCTTGAACTCCTGCGCTCCCAAGACGATCTTCTCCTCCAGCTCTTTCAGTGTAGCCCGAGAGGTCTCCAGGTCACGCTTGTGATCTTCCAGCTCTTTCTGCCGCTCCCCAAGCGTGCTGTGGCACTCCTGCAGCTCCTGCTGACACCTCTGCAGCTCCTGCTCCTTCTCCTGCAGAATACTTTGAGACACTTGGAGCTCCACTGTACGCTGCTCCAGCTTCTGCTCCACTTCACTGTGCACGAGGAACACGTTAGCAACAAATTACTTGTGTAATTGACATTTTCAGAGATGTACAATGAGAATAGACAAAACCTTACCCAAGTTTCTCTTGAGAATCTGAAACACGGCGCTCCACTGCAGACTTGTCCTGCAGCTTCACTTTAAGATCCTGAGGAAGAGAAGGTTTATTTAAATTACTGTCGAGAACTCGAACTAAAACATCGCCTAACAACTTTGCAAAGATCAAACTTTATTGCACTGTGCAAACTAAAGCCTCTTTTCCACAGTAAGGGTCTTTTTCTGTTTCTACGCTCTCTTTCAAATATTCTTACTGGTCAGAGTTCAAGTTCCAGCACTGCCACGATGCCACTGTTGGACTGTTGAACAAAGCTCTTAACCCTATCTGCTGCAGACCTTTTGCTTAAACCCCAAGTTCACAACAAGATGAAAAGGAAAAGAACAGAATGTCAGTGTGCTGCAATGTACACGTGAAACAAGCCTTCCAAATTAAAGCACATTTTTCCTTCTTCTATATTAAACTGGGCTTGAGGGTGGCAAACAGTGTGCATTTAGCCATGTATTATACAGCAGACATCAATGAAACATTGAAACAAGGCCTTTATTTAAGCAGTCCAACAGTCAAAAAAAAATGTATTCACATAGGATATGTTTATACTCTAAATAAGAGTATCTTTTTACAATAACTTTAATTTTACTATTTTAATTAAACACACAGTTCAATAAATATTGTCCAGCCATTGAGAACAGATATATTCCTTCCTACACTGGTATATTAATTAATACCTGAATTTCTTCATTTGCAGTATCAAGGTAGCTCTGCAGCCCTTTGTGTTCCTCCCTCAGCTCCTGTATAACAGCTGTAATGGAAGACAATAGAAATAAAACAAAGAGGAGGAAAGAAGTGGGAAACAAACAAAATGAGCAGAACATCCAAAATGACAGCCACACAGACACAGAGAAACAGAGTCACACAGAGACAGCCACACACAGACAGACATACAGACACACACACAACCTACCATGCAGCTTAACCATTTCTTTCTCCAGCTCCTCATTGTGAGCTTTAGTCTCTTCATGTAGGCCCTCTGCAAAAGAAGCCATTAATAGTAAAACATTCACTTCACACACACTGCAGGACACTACAGCGAATGGCTAAACACCAGGAAATCGCATTTGAGAAAATTGATAAATTGAAATCATGTGGCTTTCTCTGTAGCATATGCTCCCTAAGTGGCTTGGAAAATAAAATCATTTTATTTAATCACAAAATGAAAGAAGCGATTGTTACCAAGATCTTTGTTCCTGCCCTTAATAGCATTAAGAGTTGCTCTTGAAGCTTCAAGTTCAGTCTCCAACACCTTTATTTTGCTTTCAGAGCTGATCTGCAGGAAACTCAGCTCCTGTTTATTGAAATATAAATAAATACATACAAATAAAAATCAAGCTCTCCACCTGGACTGTGCACCCAAATCACACGACCTGTTGAGATGTTAAATGTAACCCACCTTGTCCTTAGCATCTAGTTTGTTTCTCGCATCCATGAGCTCCATAGACAGAGACTGGATTCTTTTCTTTGTGGTGTCTGCAGAAACCTGTGGATGTGTAAGATTAGGAAGAGACAGAAAAAATAAATAAATAAATAAATAAATAAATAAATAAATAAATAAATAAATAAATAACCATGCATTACTCTAACAGAAAACAGTTTAAGTCTTCTGTTAACTAAAATCTAAAGTAAATCCAACCTTGGTCTTGAGGAACTCATTGGTTTTCTTTAACTCTGCAAGCTGGCGTTCAAGAGAGGCCACGCTGGCTGTGAGACCTGTCCTTTCTCTCACAGCAGCCAGCAATTTAGCCTCCAACTTCTTAAGCTCTTCCTCTAGGGTCTGAAGCCTGCGGTCCTGTTCTCCTCTCTGCTGAACCAGTGTACGAATCTGGAGAGAGGTGCTCATCAGGATAGGCAAATTTCAAAAGCATAACCACTTTGCTATACATAAATGATCATTTTGGAGTCACTGACAAGACAAATCCATTACCTCTTTCTCCAGCAGCTTCTGCTGTTTCATTTCAACTTGAAAGTGGCTTTTGTCCTTTTTTGAACTATCGGCCTGTGTGGAAACGTACAGCCATTATGATTGAAAGATCTTAAAAAAAAAAAATCGTATGATTTCAAGAATTGTACAGATGTAAAATATGCCACAAGGTGGTCTCTCACCAAGCCATCAACTGACATAGTCCTGCGGACTGGAGACATGACCACATCGTTGGACGCAGGAGGTCCAACTAAATCAGGTAGAGACAAATGTATGAGGAGACAGTCAGAAGAACATGTTCAGAACTGATGTGTTTCTTCAGATATCACGGAAATGTCTCTTACGTTTCAGTGATTTGAAGCGCTCTGCCTTGTGAAACGAAGCGGCACCCTTCAGTTCACCAGGTTTAAGCTCATATGTACCTGGTGGAGGAGCACAGCCTGGAAAATAGAAAGGAACAATGAACTTTTATTTTTTCAGAATATCTGAAATCAATTACATGAAGGCAGAGTAGTATGAGGTAGTAGTATATAGCTTCAACATACTTGTCCTCTAAGATTTGTTGTACTAAAAAAGGTCTGTGACACAGTCAAGCAGTCTAAACAATACGAATGACACTTAACACATAACCTGCATATCACTATGTTTCATCTCATTTTGGGCTCTGGGCACTTTTTTTTTTTTGCTTTCTACACTTTAAATTAGTACATGTGTATCACAAAAAAACAACCTCAAATATAAACTATAACAAAACCACCTCTAACAGCTGATACATGATGTGTCCGAAGATGCTGTTGGGAAACATTGCAGGTTTCACCACATATTGTATACAGTATGTATTACTAAAGCTCACAACCAGCTATACTGTAGTCATAATAGTTATATATATATTTATTATATTTTAGTGCAATTACCTTGTGTTTATTCTTACATTTCTGATTGCTGCTGGTCTCTGAGAGCTACCAAACAAATTTCGTTGTATCACTACAATGACGTTTTTAATCAGCTGCACACTCGAGAAACTCTTAATGATGCGTCTTGCTTGCAAGAAACACTCGCTAGCTAGTACTGACGTTAGGCCAGTTGTTATGCTACGACAACCTAGTTAAAAATGACCTACTAAATAAAATACATAAACTACGTCAATAGGCTTATGTAGAGGATAGTAATCGAGAGAGAAAATAATACAGCAAGAGTCTGTTCATTGCTAGTTAACAGTAAACCAATACGTTGCTCAGTCGTATTTATCACAACAACCATTTTCGTGTTTATAGTTAGCATCAATACAAAGCTCAGAAAACTTGTCTTTCGTGACACGCACGTGCTCGCTTTACAGACGTCACTCAATTCAATATAATTTACTATAATTTATAATCTCACATTTAAACAGGGCACTATTATAAAAGCGCTTTATTCAGCTAACAGAGAACCGGAATGTGTTATACTTACCAATGTGTTCATTAAATCTTTTCAACGGAGCCCTTGAAAACGACATAATTCCTACACCAGAAGAGTTAATCTACAGAAGAAAACCTATTATTCTTATGAAATATATATATTTTAAAAAGCTAACAAAAAAGAAAAGGGGAAATATTTTCACTAGTTCAAACTTCAACAACTGCCGCTGAATTTTTGAAACTCCTTCTGCAGCCAATCAAAGTAATAGAGACAAATTGACCAATAAGAATATCTCAAATCGTGACGAAACCAAAGACGGTCCAATCAGAAAGAACGTTCGCCCTCTACGTAGGCCGCCCATAAGGAAGCCTGTAACCATGTACATTTATATTTATATTATGTATATAACATGTACGTATAGCGCCAACTGTGATTTGGGGAAGTGTCTGTTATTGAGTGAATTCATAGTACAGAAAGGAAATATTTGTCAAAAGTTAATTTCATTTAGATAGAACGCATGTCATTTTTAAAAGAGGTCCATCATAACAATATTTAAAAAATCGATTAAATCATATTAGATATTTTCATGCAAAATAATTAAGCAGTTACTAAAATTATATATGCGATTATATTTTAATTATATTAATTATATTAATTACAAAACAACACAAATCTTGGTCAGTGTTGTGGCCGGTTCTGGTTATTCTAACTGCCTATTACTTTGGACTTTAACAATAAAGTAAAAGAATGCTATAGATTACGTACATTAAATATGTATATTGTACTAAACTTTACATTATCATACTAGAACGCCATTTTGGTTTGGCCATTTTAGTAGCAGGACAAAAAGCGATTACAGTTTTCAAATCAGAAACGCCTGAAGGTGCGCGCTCGCGACTCCTCCAGGTTTCCTAGTATTTGTCCACGTCACGCGATTTGAACCTCTCGCTTGCCGTAGTGAGACTTTAATCACAACACGGAAGTGTCAAAATGCAACCTCGTTTGAACGTCCATTGGTTAAGAGTGTGCTGTTGAATACTACATCGGGTTTATGTGTATTGTTCACCTAAGGTGTCGACGGTTTAAAATCAAGGTTTAGTGTTGTTAAATCTGGTGATACTCGTGAACATTGCTTTGTGGCTAGCTGGTTGCGGATTAAGGTCAGATATGTAGTGTAGTCATATGCTATCAGACGGTTAGTTAAGCTTAGAAAACTATTAACCAACGCTACTACTACTACTGCTACTACTAATAATAATAACAACAACAGTCCATCAATATGAAGCTGAGTTCTTCAGTGTTCTCTGCAATCTGTCTCATTATTGAGTTACTCGGCATTGCCCTTTTCTTGAGAGGGTTTTTCCCAGTTCCAATCAAGTCATCTTTATCATCAAAGAGCAAATTATCAGATCTGCCAGCAGAACCAGTAATAGGTAAGAAATAGCTTTATTACTGAGATGTCACAATCAAGTTGCGGTTAACATTCCATATCTATAGTGTGATCTGGTCACCTTCTTTTGCTCTTATGTTCTGGAGATGATCAGTAATATCATCAGCATATTGTCTTTCTTTTGCAGGAAGTAGCCCAAACTCAACCAAAGTGCCTCCTCCATTATTCAACAAAGTAATAATTGTGCTAATAGATGCTTTAAGAGACGACTTTGTCTTTGGGCCCAGTGGGAAGAGGTTCATGCCCTACACCAGGAATCTAGTGGAGAGTGGATCATCTCATAGCTTCATTGCTAAAGCCAGACCTCCAACTGTCACCATGCCTAGAATCAAGGTGAGTGTGTGCACGTTGCTGTGTAGAAATGCTGCTTTCAACCTTGTGTGGTGGTTGTTTTTAACTGTTTTTCAAGACACATTGTATTTATTCTCCATCATGACATCAGATGGCTTGCTAATATTACTTTTTGTTAAATGGTGTGGATGAAATCATGCCTCAAGTTCTCACAAATAACTCCACTGAATTTAGATCAGAGACAGATAGCATTTTGATAGTTGACACAACTATAGTGGACAGCATGTCATGGCAGAGATTTGGGGTTCAGGGTTTGATACTGAATTGCAGTTGCTGTCTGTCTGGTATTGGGCATGCTTCTCCTTCTGTCTGTGTGATTTTTCTTTTCCTGCCTCTCTAAACTTAAGACCCTAAACGTAAATTGGTCTGATCACATGAGTGTGATAACTTGATTATCTGCAGTGTATTCCTGTCTTGCACCCAAGTCATCCTTAGGATAAGGATTAGGTACTCGCTTCTCTGTGATCCCAGCTATGATAAAGCAGCCACTGAAGATGAGTATGATGAGAATAATATAGAATTTCTTGGACACCTTCTTCAAAATGGCGACAACTTGGATTGGCTGTTTCAAGAATATGATAAAACATGTCAGCTGTTAAAAAACAAAAAAGGATTTTTTGATGATCTAAAGATCTAAAAAAATATTTAATTTGCTGTGCTTGTTAAAAAACTATGCTAAATTTTATCGTATGCTCAGATTAATTAAAGATGTCTAATGTATCTTGGGATTAACCTGTGTTTAATTTGAATGTTTTGTGAGAACATCAGTTCGCAAATGATCCAGGTGCTGCTTCATATGATTACATGTAACCTTTGTTAAAAAAAAATTCAGATATGTAATTTTAAATATGGCAGTAAAAATGTAAGCCCCATAATCTGTGCTATTTATTTCCCTTAGATATAATATATACTTTGATCAGCCATAACATTAAAACCACCTATTTAATATCAGACCTTTTTATGCAGCACTCACCAGAAATCTCCCTCAGATTGTGATCTGGGGAATTTGGAGGCCAAATCAACACCTTGAACTTTGTGTCATATTCCTTAAACCATCTTGAACAAAATTTTCAGTGTGGCTTGGAGCATTGTACTGTTAAGGAGGCCACATATATTAGGTTTTGTTATGAAGTGAGATAGTTTGTCTGCAGCAATGTTTAGACAGGTGGTAAGTGTCAAAGTAACATGAATGCTAGGATCAATGGTTTCCAGCAGAACATTTGTTAACGTGATGCCTCTCAATTCATCCGTTAGTGGTTTTAAAGTTATGGCTGACTTTATATATAATTACGTGGCTTTCTGCCATCTGTGTGACAGCCTTTCTCTGATCGTCCAGCAGATAGCACTAGAGTCCTTTCATACTGAGAGCGATCTCCCAAATCATATGATACCAGTGTTTCTACATTTTAACTGCTACAATATGGAGAAACCGTGGCAGTAAAATAACGCTGTAAGCCCCCGAAATGTCTCGCACTTCAGCATGATAGAAATAACCCTTCTGACTGGGAGGTTGTGAATTTCAGACTCAGATATTTTAAGAGCGAGGTGGTTTGACTGGCTGATTCTTTGGCGATATATTAAGAGGGAACTGCATGACACTATAACACCCGCTTAAAGGATGCTGATTCACTCTTTACGCACACCGTCTTCTTCATATTTGCATATCCTCTTACTAAATCCTTACAGCAGCCAAAATCAATCGGATATTGATACTCGTGAAAAAATACGGACACTAGGACTGGGCTATATGAGATCATATTGCTACTTTTCTGATATCACAATATTGTAATATCCTGGTAAATAAGTAAAAAAAAAAAAAAAAAGTTTGTGTTTTTTTTGTCATTACATTCAGTTTATCATAGTTTATGTGATTTGAAATGATGATGCGATATTTTTGTTACAAACAACTAACAGTTGACAGTAACACTTTTTTTTTTTTTTTAAACACTTTTTTCCTTTTTTTTTTTTAGTTTTTACACTGATTTCTCTATGATTAGATCAAGAAATCCTCCAGTTAGCTTGTCACTACAAGTGTAAACGTCTGCATATTTGCTTGGACTGCCGTTGAGAGGAACGCTTTACTCCACTTCCGCATGCGCGACACCAAAGACGCCCAGGATTGGTTAGTGCTGCTGTACATGTAGGGACGTCAGACTGTGTATTCAAGTTATCCTGGGAAGTTTGTACTTAAAAGTTGGGAAGTCATCTACGTTCATCACCTTTTGTCGGAGCACGATGGAGGTGTCCCATCTCTTAATTAACAAACAAAAAAGGAAGCTTTAATATTTTCTTTCGCAGCGAGTGTGTTTTCCTTTTTTTTTTAAAAGATTTTTAATCAATTTATGAGGCCACTATGAACTCCATATAGCAAACACATAACTGAAAATATCTGAGAGAAGTAAACGTTTACAGTCAACAAATATACCGCCAACTATAGGCGTTACATTCGTTAATTTCACCATGTTTTTGACCCAACGCGGAGATTCGGAACTCTCCATAAATACGACTTTGTGGTAGCGTTCGTGTGGGTAATACGTAAATACGATATTTCCGACATGACTTGAATGCACCAAGGGTACACCCTATCTCTCTCTCTCTCTCTCTCTCTCTATCTCTCTCTCTCTCTCGGACCATGATGATAGCATAACAATGATGCATAACACTTACCAGTAAGATTTTATTAAAGCCACAGGAGTGTTTATGGTGCTGGTATGAATGTATGAAAAAAATATATAAGCAGATGTGTGAGTGAAAAATATTATCAAATGTCACTACCTGGTTGAGAAATATCAAACAAATTGTACTGTATTTTGCCTTTTGGATTTTCAGAAAAGAAGCAAGCAGGCAAAAAAAAAAAAAAAAAAGTTGGACTTTATTAAAGCTTCATGCTTACAGACCGGATGTTCCCACTTCAAGTTCTAATTCCCCAGAAAACTCTTCTATCAACCTCTTGTGCCTGGGTGCCCAAGGTCATGTATTGTCTAAAGAGATAACTTTCCCTAGCAACCCATAGAAACTGCATTCTTCTATCCCTGCAGCACTGACATTTACCTAAAATATATCCAATTAGAGGTACATTCATACAGTTTCCATATACAGGAATAAAAATGGTTTAGAAACTTTATTTTGCAAGATAGATTTGTTTAATAAAAAAAAAAGAGGGCAGTATTTCAAACACTGTGCTAAGAATAGTCTGCCAGCCTAATATTTTGAAGTTAGTGGTGGTTTTATTGCGCTTCCATTCCACTGATGCTCAGAG
Source organism: Bagroides melapterus (assembly GCA_028566695.1). Classification (NCBI taxonomy): domain Eukaryota; kingdom Metazoa; phylum Chordata; class Actinopteri; order Siluriformes; family Bagridae; genus Bagroides; species Bagroides melapterus. The sequence goes on from JAOTRN010000036.1 coordinate 16,443,946, forward strand.
TGACCGATTGTACCCATTTTCTGGGTCCACACAGAATGAACGGTCTTTGCCATAGTTGTTGAGTTGCTTGTTCTATCCTTGATCAGTGTTCTATGATCTCTCTGTCTACGTGCTCAGACTACAAGATTTGTAGCTGATCATTTCGAACACAACATCTGTGCCTTGTAAATCACGTCTCCGACAGCTCACAGTCGACGACTTGTCAGAACTTTAAACCTAAAGTCATGGCGTGTGCACTTCTTAAAGGAAAACGTTCAAGGGTTCACCCACAATTTTCTATAACAATTTTCATTTTTCCTTGAATAATAATTGAACAATCTCTACTACAAGATCGCATTTACATTTGTCTTATTAAAGTGATGGACAAATAAATAGAATAGACTATATGATATGGTCTCGATTGTTAACTCAAAATGTCAAAATCTGATGAAACATCATCTGAAACTGTGAAATATAATCCATATTTATTTGTCTGTAACTTTTACTTAAAGTACAGTCATGTGGAAAAGAAAGTAATTCCTGCTTCGAGCCAGGACAGAAATAAGTTATTTTGTGCTCAGCCAACATTCAGAAAAAAATAAGTATACTTTAGAATGCAGTAACATGTCAGACCACCTATAGGAGCAATAAATTCAAGTAAATGTTTTCTGTATGAGTTTCTCTGTCACATCATTTTGGAGAAATTTTGGCCCTCTTGTTTTATCCACAATTGCTCCGGTTCATTAATGTTTGAGGGTCTTCGTTCATGCGCAGTTCTTCAGATCTTTCAAGTTCAGATCTTGGGGTTGAGGTTTGTATTTGAACTTGGCTGTTCCAGCTCATTTTTTTTTCTTTTCTTATTTAGACATTCAATTTCCTGGTGTGCTTTGGATCATAGTCCTGTTACCTGATTCATTTTCAGCCACATTGCTGAGGACCACACAACTATATTTAGACATATAATCGAAGGAGGGAGTACTTTTTCCTCACGATTGTTCAAGTAAAATTATGGGCAAATCAGTATATAAATATGAATTCTATTTCATATAGCCATTTTTATTAGTAATCAGTTAAAATTGATAATAATCCCATGTTGATTGTTGCCTCGATTCATTTCAGTCACTTCCTTTTAAAAAGATGGACCGATCCAAATAATCTAATCCTTACATCCCAAGCAGTACAAGCAGATTTAGTGATAGATATTAGTTTGTTTACTCAGAGATGTTCTGCTTGTGTAGGTTTAACTACAAGAAGAAAGAAAAGCCCTACTCCTTATTGATATTCACAAAACAATGTTTTTATTTGGTATGCATGTTTAAAGGTGCATTAGGTAATATTATTCCCCACCTTTATCTTTCTCACTGCTTAATACTTTACTCGGGGCTAACAGTTAATCCTGAATATTCATACTCTGATGTTTCACACTGTACAATCCTAAATCCTGTCTTAATGTTCTGATTTGCATATTTGCGGTGTCAACAACCGTGATTGGATAAATACAGAGTGCGACCGCTTTAAATAACGGCTTGTCTCAGGCTTTGACATCAATGAGAACAAAAAAAAAACATGTCTGTTATTGTGCTTGTGAGAAGGTATGGTTGTTATCTTTCTTAGCTTTCTCTCTTTTTTTTTTTTTTTTTTTTTTAGCATTTTTAAGTTGTTGTGTAGTTGACCAGACGTTCGCTGATCTTAAACTTCAGCAAATTTGTTGGCAGTGTCGTGTATTTCCACTTCGCTATAGCACGCAATTCTGTGACGTTTTGCTATCTGACGCTACCAAGCTGTTTTTGCTTTTTTTTGTTTTGTTTTGTTTTTTTACACTGTTCTGAAATGTCCTAACACACTCAAACGTTCTTTTGGAACTGAAGTGTGGGGTTAACATAAGTGTAACCTAAGCAGTCTTGACCCTGTGTCTGAATTTGTGTGAACTGTTTCAGTACCCAGGTTTAAAAGCAGGTTTAGAATGACGATACCCGGGGTTAACCTTAGAGTGTGTGAAATAAACCAGTGTGAAAAGTCATATAATGTTGAAAATTGACTGAATATTAAACCAGAGATATCAGGACACATAGTTAGTCTTATATGTTATTAATTATGTCAGTCTCTGTTTATATATTTATATTATTCACCCTTTGAAAGCATTATATATTGGGGATGTTTTGAACCCTTCACATAGCTTTCGTAATTTCCGGCTAAGATAATGATTTGGAACACTTTATAGAAAACCTTATGGCCTTGACCATATACTTTTCTGGCCTTGATGTATTTGCAAAATGCTCCTTTGTTGATATTTAATGCTAGTTGGATTATTTCTTTTGTCAGAGCTAGGATTTAATCTAAATCTGAAAGTAGAGTGAGTCTTCTGAGAAGACAGCCTTTCATGCGACTCCTTTTTTCTTGCTGTATCTTATTTTCTGGGTCACTGCTTACACCTATTCACTACCAAAAAAAGACAGGGGGAGAAAACTTGCACAAAGAGATCTGTACAGAGTCGTCTCTAAAGAAATGCTTAGAGGGTCTTGACACTCCTGAGATGTGCGGGCCTTTTCATGACTGCGCTGAAAGATCTTCATCCTGTTTCATTCTCTTCGTTGGTATTGGCTTCTGTGTTGTACTGACACGTGCTGACATCCATGACTAACACTGGGTAGGATAATAAGTAGAAATCTGGCAAACTGATATGTTTAATCAAATCTTTATATTAATTCCTGCTTAATGTGTCATATCATATTTCCATCATGTGTAAATGAATGTTGGTTGCTGTTTGGATAACCAAAGTGTGTGTGTGCCCACTAGTCTAAATATATCATGGTTTCATGGTATAAATTAACCATTTAACCCTTTTTACCAGTTCATTGATTATTCTAAGATGATGAAAATAATCCTATCGGACATTTTTAATCAGCATTAACAAATGAATTATTTTACATTATGCATTACTTTAGTGTGATTTCAGTGTGAGATGATTTTATCTCTGTTGTGATAACCTTACATAGAACTTTAAGTGGTTGAAAGTAACACCTTCAAATTCTAGATGCTAATGACCTGCTTGTGAAATTTACTTTGAAGGTATAAACATTTGTGTGGAAAAAACTAAAAACCTTTCTATGAATATATTGCCCCAACTTGTAAAATTCTTAAAGAACCGAGTTTCTAATTTCATATGATCTGTGAATCTCCACTGTGGACTGCAACAATGCAACGAAATCTAATACTGAACCTCGGAATCCCAAAACAGGAACAAATTTCATTTTTAGCCTCTGGTAAAAAGACTTAAAAACACAAGAAATATTTGTACAGCGTTCTCTTTGTACTTTTTGTATATAAAATCTAAACGAAATGGAATCATAAAGATAAAATCCTATAATTGTTGTTCTTTCTGAGGAAAAAACAGAACCACTGAGAACGTTTTTTTTCCCTGTGAAATGTTTCACAATGGGTCTCATTTATCAAGCTGGATATGCAGAGTGTTATTTTTGAATCATTGCTTGAAAAAAACTTTCCTATCCATTTACATTTAGCTTAACGGCATTTGGCATTGACGCTCTTATCCGGAACGTGGCACTAAAGTCTCCGCTGAACACATCAATACTGGTTCACTAGGACACAGACTAAGAAAACTGGGAGGCGTCTTTTAAAATAAATGAACAGGAAAAAATCAGTAAGCGTTAGTTTAAGTATTAAAGAAGACGATGAGGCA
>JAOTRN010000036.1:16580415-16591738 GCA_028566695.1 Bagroides melapterus
GTGTGTGTGTGTGTGTGTGTGTGTGTGTGTGAGTGAAAGAGAGAGAGAGAGAGAGAAATGGTACAGCTCCAGGAAGACAATTTAAGCAATGACATATCAACTACTTCCAGTGGGTGTTTTATTACAGTTGAAGGGATATAATTTCATGTCATATGTTAAACCATCCTGGGATGTGACTGTTGCTGAAACTGAACTGACACTAATGAACTTAAGCTCTTTCAACAAGCTAAGACCATGCACAAGCTTTACATACAGTATACCAAACAGCTGCCATGTCAGAAACACAGCACTGCAGATTCAGCTGTCAAAGCTGTGTTTTTCTTTGTCCTGCCTTACACACAGTGCTCCCAGTGTGGGCTCTGGGTCCGATTTGACCCTGAATTGGATAAAGTAATTACTGAGGGTGAATGATTCTTTAAAATCTACATGTTAGTTATAGACATACTGTATATCACTGCAGATCCCTTCCTGTCCCTTTGAGGCTTCTTTTACTTGTAGCCCTGTATAGTCTGTTCCACTATTCTCACTGATACCTCTGATCAGATGACCTGTCAATTAAAGGTAATACTCCTTCTAAATGCTGATAAAATTCATCTGATTTTTTTTAATGTGAGTTTAAATCCTTATGCTGCCACATCCATGTTCAGAAATCCAAGAACGGAAGCCTGTCTGTGTTGGGAGAGGAAGATATTGCTCTCTCTGCTGTCAATTAAAGCTACACTGACCAGTTATGGCCATCTGTGAGCTTATGCATGTGGAAGAGAGCAGTTAATGCTTTCCTCCAATTGTGTTATGACAACTCGTGACCACTGTTCCCCTCTATGCTGTGCGTGTACATGGGGTCACACACACCTGATGATGCTCCCATGCAGAGAAAAAACTCTATTACTCTGCAAACCCAAAAAAAAAAGGCAAACCCAATAGTAAACTTGTTGTGTCTGCATCTAAGTTCTCTCTCTCTCTCTCTCTCTCTCTCTCTCACACACACACACACACACACACACACTGCATTCCCACAAAACACGTGAAAGTTTAATCTAGTCTGTGCACATCTGAATATACACTGCTTTAGCAAAAATGTGTAGTCTGTAAAGTTCTAAAGTATAAAGTATAAACCTTCCAAGGCTTTTGTATCTGTGCCTGTGGGGGAACACTTAAAGGTCATAGGAAGAACAATACAAAAAAGTGAATTTCAATCAAGGAGCACCTTTGTAAAGTTAGAGCCGATAACTATCTAAACTTTATTTCTAAAATATAAAATGGATCTCTCATAACTTCAACAAACTTGAGGCAGCACTGGTTGTAATGATTATTTGATGCACTACTCATTTTGTCTCTGAACTGAAATGGGGTGTCCTTTTTTTTTAATGGTATTTTTCACAGTGTCGAGTGGCTTCTCAGATGAATTAGACTGAAAGTGAAATAGTTCAATAGCTGAGAGCTGAACTCCCTCAAACGGTTAATTTATTGTTACTGTTAATTGCTTTTAAATAATTTTCCAGATGGTAGCATGGTGACAATCCAGATCTCCATGGTTCTAGGTCTGGTCCTGAACTTTGGTTCCTGTCTCTGTGAAGGTTTGCATGTTCTTTCCATGTGTGTGTTTCATGTTAGGTTCCCTGGTTTACTCCAACCACCCAAAAACATGCTAGTATGTGGATTGGCCACTATAAAATACCACTAGTGTGTGAATATGTGTGGGTGGTGCCTTGGGATGAGCTGGCATCTGATTTAAGGTGTGTTCCCACCTCATATCCTGTGTTTCTTGAAATAGTCTCCAGAGCCATCAGATACATTGCAACCCATATCAGGAGTAAGAGGTTACAACAGAAGGAATGAACTGGTAGAATGGCAGGAAGGACACGTGGTGACACGATGAAGCAACTTGTTATGTGTCTAGACTCTGTCTACTGTATGCTGTCTATGTGGAGTCACCGAGTAGTTTGGAATTAAATTGTTGTTTATTTCTTAAAATAAATGAAAAAAGGTGCACCCGAATAATAACATCTAAGTGTATCCTTCTCTCCCATCTTGTGTTTTGTCTGTCTGATGAAAGATTCTGTCTTTGTCTCGGTTTCACTTTCTCTCACCCTGGCAGATGAATAATTCTTCAAAAGAAAGGAAGTAAGTATAGACCATAGAAAGACAGAACAAAAAAGAACCAGAGACACGCCTTTGACTATACAGCGAGTAGGTGTGCACTGTCTGTACTTTATCATGAGTTTTTGTGTTTTGACTTTTTATGTTTTCTGCCTTTGCACTACTCCATCTATGAATGAGTCTTGTAACTTCTCTATCTGAGCAGAAAGCAGTAAGGAGCAGTAGGTGGAACTCTGCTTTTCATTTGATATACATTGAAGATTCATCATGAAAAAGAATCAGGTTTGGCTACAGATAAAAAGAGATGCAAGCAATCGGAGCGGCTTTCCTGCTCTTACAGAGCACCTTAAGTGCTTTCAGAGCTGCCTACACTTTAACTGTCACTGTAGAGCTTTTTGCTCTTTCCACTATCAAACCTGCAGGCTTTTAGATCCAGAAGCTTTGATCACTTAAATATATTAAAAGTGAGGAGCCACTTAAATGTGTATCCAGCAAGTTATAGTCCTTTCTATATTTAAACAGTTGTCTTTGTCAGAAAACACAAGAAATGTAGTTTAGGTGTCCTTAAAAGCTGTACAACATTTACATTCCTGTTACCATCGAACATAAACATGACAGCTGTTTAATAAATCTGTATAAAGAGAGTCCAAACCAGCCATGAATTCTGTGGACCTATTATCTAACCGTAACCCTTTAGGTTCACTTTAGGTTCAGTAGATTGAGGTTGTAGTTGTTATAGCTGTCATAAATAAAAAGAACTCATAACCTATTCTTCGATTTTTTTCATTCTCTTATTTTCACAGCATTCTCTGCTTCTCACCCAGACACTTTCATTCTGCTATACATTACTTTTTTTATGTTACTTAAAGGAATTCTATTTTGCAAACATGACATTTTTATTAAAAAATGCTTCACAAATAGAACAAAAGCTTAGTTAAGGGCAGTTGTCTAAGCAGTCAGTAAAAGTTTGTGAGAAACATGTCTTTCTTGAAAGGTTTCTTTGAAAGGTCTTTTCAGAGAGTAGAAATTCTCTAGATTTATTTAACATTGCAGCTCTGTGGATTTGATTGCATTTTATTTGTGTTATGTAATTGCATATTTATATGTTTATTGACAGAGTTTAACATCTATCTTTATCATTTCAAATTAAGACCCTGAGCAATTCTAAATTTTTCTCATCATGGAAATATCAGTATATTTTCAGACCTACAATATGGTAGCAACTGAATGTAGCTGATATTAATGGACTAGCATGTTTTAGCTTCCTCTCTGTAAAAAAAAATCTTGACACTCTTATAACAAATTGCTGAAAGTATTTTCATTCATTCATTGTCCATACCTGCTTATTCTGGGAATACCCGGGTCACAGGGATCAGCTGGAGCCTATCCCAGCCATCTACGATGAAGGCAGGGTACACCCTGGACAGGTCACCAGTCTATCACAGGGCCACATTCACACTCACTCCTATGGGTAATTTAGAGATGCCAATCAACCTACCATGCATGTCTTTGGATCAGGGGAGGAAACCGGAATGCCCGGAGAAACCCCCGAGGCACAGAGAGAACATGCAAACTCCCCACGCACGGCAGCGGTGGGAATCGACCCCCCAACCCTGGAGGTGTGAGACAAACGTGCTAACCACCAAGCCACCGTGCCCCCTACTGAAAGTATATTATTTTTCACATGCACAGAATGGTGTGAAATAGAAGCTCGGCCTGATCCCTTACTATCTCAGAGTGTTTATTTATGCAGTCTACCCTGAGTTTGTGTGAACATGGTATAATTTACCTTTATTTTGCTCTCACATCCATAACACATCAGCAGTGATTGAGAAGGTTCACTTGACATACTTTAATAGGTGTAATAAACACGAACGAGGTGCATTACTTTCTCAATCACTGATTTTTCAAGATGCTTTTGAAGAAGAAAATAGAAGAAAATAGTCTAAGCAAACATTGTCAAATCAAAGTGCCAATAACCCAAAGGGACAAAAAAAAAGGTTTTGTGTCGCTTGAATGAAAGAGCTTGCTAATGATATGTAAAGCACAGATTTTCGGCTTGCTATTTGGAAGAAGAGGCTCTGCATGATTATGAACTTGAACACTTGACTTAAAATATAGCAGTCATAAATGAGGTTGCCTATTTGTGCTCCAGTGAGTGTAATCCTGTGTGTGAGCAATAGTTTTATGTGTATTATAAAAGCCCATGGTTTAATGCTTTTATAATAGTAGTCCAAAATACTGATAGGTAGTAGACGTCTTTTAGCTCATTCAATATTGTGAAGAGCCTTCAGTGAATAGCCAACTCTGAATATGGCTGTCTATTTTGACCCATGGCTTTCAAGCGCTGAACATTAACATTAGCGATGTTATAGCTCTATATCTGTCTTCTATGTAGCAGTGCCAAAGTTCTGAATGTAAATTAAATGCAGTAAATGTTTCTGTGATGATTTCTGTGCATTTAATAACTGAAGTATTCCTTTAAGTTAAATTTCATATTAAAAATGAATATAAATACCTAGTAAGACAGTCTCTCATGTCTGATTCATCCTTAATTTTGTATTTGTGTTTATCTTTGTAAATGTTAAGTGACATAGTCGAGTTCAGCAACTGCACTTAGAAATTTTCTACCTCAAATTTTATGCACAACCCATATACAGTATGACGTAGTGAAATGTTTTATCGAACGTCCTTGTGAGAAAAAATAGAATCAAAATAGAATCAAAATATACTGAGAATTGACTGATAGCAAAATTGAAATAAAAGTAGGAAGATCGATGCATTGGTGGTGTTTGACACAGGTGGTGTGTGTTGTGTAGACCAGAAAAGTCTAGGTTCTAAGCATTGTTGTGCTAGAGGGCCTGAATGGCCTGTGTGAAGAAGCTACACCGCATTCAATATGTGTTAGACTTCAAGGAGTACAAGTGCTTCTCTGACTGCAATTTTAAATGAACAAGCTTTTTGTTGTTTTCATAATACAATTACATTTATTATCACAAGTCTTATCCAGGTTCCAGTGTCCATGTTCTTCATGGATGTGGTGGATAAAGATCAGCAATATGAGTCCATGTCCCACATATTTTCATTTCCAATATCTGTCATTACAAGCTTGTTGTTTTTTTTTTGTTGTTGCTGTCATTCAGCTGCACAGGATTCCAAATCACACAGGAAAATTCAGAGAGGTTTGGATACACACCAAAGAAGGACACTTTGCTCTTAATACAGCTGCATTCTGTTTCAACAGTACAATAATTCATTTTCTCCAGGTTCCTCTGTTAGGTAGCTGGCAGAGCTCACATTCATTCCTTGAGATACTTAGCTTACAAGTCTGACTCCTCTGTTGCTATTATTTTCTGTTTCCCTCTCCATCTTCAGATCAGTACCTAGACCCCATAAATGTTTAGCATCTAGTCACATCTTTGGCATCTAGCCAGTAATTACAGCACCTAGTGTATCCTGTATTAACATCGTGCATGGAATTATGGCTGATTAATTTTCAGATTGCTTCAGCAGACACAGGGACTGAGAGATGATGCTCAAGTCCTTTTCCCCTGCCTCTGCCTTTTGCATGTTTCTTAACACGTTATGACTTCATTTGCAACATCTCATTCAATCACTTTAGTGATGGTAATTTAGTATTTTAGATTGAAACTGTACTGAAAAGCTCTAAGACATGGAGCATGGAGACTTCAGACCAGCATGAAAAATCACCTTGACAGTTAGAAGCTGATAAAGAGAAGCCTTCGTTCTGAGATCTTTTTATCAGTATGTATTCATTTTCTCTCAGAGGGAGTTTGGATGTATGGACAGAACTTTGGTAACTTTGGCTGATCTGTATCGTTGCGAATCCTTGCTGATTGTATGACCCTTGCCTTGCATTTTGAATTTGTATTCTGGTTTGGAACGTGCCTTGTTCTCTGACAACTCTTTGGATTTGCACCTTGGATCTGGAAAGTATTGTGATTTCTGTATATGAGCCTGGTGTGTTTATTCACTTTGTGTCTTTGTGGATTGTCTGTAGAACTGTAAATAACCCTCTGGTAGATGGATACTAACAATACCCACAAGTTTGGTTTGTTACAGAATAGTTTACTATCTACTACCTCTTGCATCGTCAGTGTGTAATGAAACTCTTGCATCTTTTTCCATAGACACAATCGAGATTTTAATGTTGTCATGAATTTCCAATTGAAAGATTACTTTCAAATGTTTTTTTTGTCATTATTGAAGAGGAATTACAGTGTTACAGTGAATATTTAGGTAATCAGTGGCATCTTGGAATAGTAGTACAGGGTCCCAGGGTCCCACCGCTCCATGGCCCTCAGTTCAATACTGTGCTTAGTTTACTATCTTGGTGGATTTCCTCCAGTCAAGTGCTGCATGTTTTACAATATACCAACACATTTTTGTGGAAACCTTTTTGTGTCCCTGCCATTTTTGGTCCCAATATAAAGGTATCAATCCCTTGAATCCTGAGCTAGTTACACATTTGGGTCTAACCAAAGATTGAGTTGTAACATACTTATTAGCTAAATCTTCTTCCTTTTCATAACAATGTTGGACAAGCCTTTTTTTCCCCGACCACCTCCCATGCATTATAAGGTGTGTGCCAGGAAGACTGTGTCTCTACATCCTGGATATCACCTTCTCCATGTTATAAGGGCTCCTCATGCAGCATTCATCTAGAGCTTCATTCCAGTCTGTCCCAAGTAAATCATTTCTTATTGGCATGTTTATCCAGGTAATATTCCTCAGCCATGGTGGTTAACATTACAACACTGGTTACATTATTGACTCTATGGAGATCAGAAGACTTCCAGGATGACTGTACAACAATGGTATCTATTCTGAATACTACTATATGTCATATGGTCCTGTTTTCCATTTGTTGGAACACACTGTGAGGTATCCAAGTCATTATCACCACCACTGGACCACAGTTATATATACTACTAGATTTTGCCCCAAACCACTTATTTGGTTTCTTTATTTACATAAAAATTTGAGCCCATTCGTTTACTCATATGTTGCTACACTAAGAGTTATAGTCCCTTGCAAAAAAAAGGGAAAGCAATCTCAGAGACACATTTGTTTCACATAAGAACCAGATTAGATGAATCTCATGGACTGCCAAAGTTTGTGAATTCTTCCACAGACCTTCATGATAAACAAATTGCCCATGCCACTGGTAAGTTCATTTTTAATTTATATTATGCCTCAATGTCTGACACTTAGATTTATTCGCATCATAACCCCCGAGTAGGCATGCATAAGTCATGAGACGTGAACAGTCGTTTACTGATAAGACTGAGGTTCCTTCAAGAATAACAGTGGTGTGCGAAACGTAGAGGGGAAATGTGAATACAGTTAGATAATGCGTTCTCCATTATTACGACAGCAGTCCTCACTGAACAAAAACATACTATTAAATGCAGTAGATGTGGGCTTTTCTCTTTGTGTGTGAGCGTGTGTGTGTGTGCGTGCGTGTGTGTGTGTAAAATGTCAGACTGAAAAGAAGTATTTGAGTCATTCTGCAAATTCTGGCAGTCAAGTGCTCAGTCCCTTCGATAAGGGAAGATGGCTCTAACCTTTTTAATAGGGCTGTTTGACAGGTGATTATTCACATGCAAAACGGATGCATTTAATTCCTGACAATCTATTACACACAGCCAATCATCCATTTCCCAGCAGCCTATTCGTCTCAAAAGAGATCTCTTTGCTCAGCAGAGACCACCAATCAGTCCCTAGAGAGAAGAAATTCATGAATCTTTTTTTTCTCTTGCTTTGACCTGTCAAATCATGGGTCTTCAGATATCAGTGGTTTATATTGATCATGTCGCCTCATTGCACCTGTTGGAAAGTCTGTAACTATGTGAGAGCACTCCCTCACTTTCACAGACTCTCTCTCTCTCTCTCTCTCACTCTCTCTCTCTCTCTCTCTCTCTCTCACTCTCATACATTTGTGACAAAAACTGACCTAATTTTCAAGTCAAATTTTATTGTCATCTATATTGTTGTATAAAATATATATTTTACCAAAATGGCTTGCCCTGATGTGTCTTTTTTTCTTTGCCATGCTATCCCATAAAAGAAAAGCTCCATTCAAATCATTTTTTTTCTTACAGTTCTTACTTTCAAATGTTAGATTTGTATTATTTATTTATTATTACTCATGCTGGTAGGTGGATTGGTGACTAAATTATCACTAGGTGTGAGAGTGTGTGCGTGTGCTTGTGTGTGTGTGTGTGTGTGTTTGTGTGTGTGGTGCTTTCATGATATTTATCAAGCTTCATTATTAGATGTTCAGGAGAAATGAATGATAAAACTAGTGTCCAGTAATTTACGTCTTATGCCCTAAAAAGCAAAATAGACAAACTCTATTTAGACAGTGCATGTTTACAATACTGTGTGTAATAACTTATTCATGTGGCCTTCAGAAAAAATAATACAAAATCATTACAGTAATAGCAAATTAATTATGCATTTGCACAATGTGTGCTGCAAATAAGCTAATTAAAGGTTTGGTTGAATGTTATTGGAATATTATAAATATGTTGTCATCAGCAGTGGATATAATGGAGTTGCTGAAAGTATTTTCCTAAACAAATTATGTTCTGTATAAAATCTCCTACGTTTCATTTGTAATTCTTAAATAAAGAAATTATTACATGAGCAATATGCGATTAACATGTAAGCAAGTTTAAAAATATTTGATAACTATGTGAATTCATGCCATGAATAATACACTATATAAACAGAAACAATGTAGATGCCTGAAAATTACACTTGTATATGAGTGGGCTGTTAGCACAAATTTATCTATAATACCATTGTTTGTTAAATTAGGTTAACTCTTTGGATTTAAGAGGCTCAATGTTGTTCTAGCATGGCAGTGTCACTGTGCACAAAGCAAGGTTCATGTTAATGAAGGACGAAGGTTTGAGTGTCCTGCACAAACCCTAATCTTAACCCTAATCCCTAAACCCTAATCTAACCGAGTCCTAATCTCAAATCCACTGAAAACCTTTCGATAAATTGGAACACAGCCTTCCCAGAAGAGGTTTTATTTATTTGTTTACTTATATTTTGTAGTCAGCTCATTAAAAAGTATGTTTCATACCAGGATTAACAGTCTCCTGATATCAATATATCTATAATAGAGAGTTGGGGGGTGGGAGAGAGCAAGAGGGATAAAGTTTGTGTGTGTGTGTGTGTGTGTGCGTGTGTGTTTGTGTGCGTGTGTGTGTGTGTGTGTGTGTGTGTGTAAAGAGAACACCTAATTACATTTTTCAATCAAGTGACCCTGGCCTAGCAATCTCATAGGTATACTTACTAATGAAAGGATGTTTGGGTTTTATTCTAAATAAAGTAGAGATATGGTGATATTGAACAGTGTTTGTATGTGTGTGTGTGTGTGTGTGTGTGTGTGTGTCTCAGCTTTTGTCAAGCAGAAATTAATAATTGAACAGGTTCACTCTTAGTGAAGATTGCGATAACCCCTCTCGCTCCTGGTGGGCTGTGAGTCAGGACAGAGGCCAAGCAGAAGGAAGATTTCCAAGAGTAAGTAGGATCTAAAGAGCGCTTTATCATTATGACTCTGTTTCACATAATCACAATGGATTAAAGGCAGTCTTTGGTTCAGGATATCAGTATAGAACTCCTCCGAGGCCAGAAAGAAGAGCTCTCTCATAAGCATTTCAGTTTGTTCATTGTGAAAAGAGCTTCAGTGTGGGCATCATTGATACAGTGGGTGGACACAGAAAGAATTGTGATTGATTTTGCAGCAACTAAGATGCTGAGCCATTTTCATATTCACATTTATATTCATTTTGTCCTGCTTAATTGCGTTAGAATGTATTAGTTTTTCCTGAGGTTTCTTATGTTTGTTTTCTCCAATACTCTTCAGAGAGAAGAGTCTCAGAATGCATCTTGTGCCCTCCGAGGCGAGAGATGCAGGTGCTGCTTACATAAATAAATGCTGTTTGTTCTTTTGCTCTCTATTTCTAGTTGGCCTGGAAGGAAAAAATGACTTTTATATATCCCAGAAAAATGATGTTCTTTTATAAAGTGAAAGCTGATGTTCTGGTGTCATTTTGAATAGAAGCGCAGTCATAAATGATATCAGCCTGCGTCAGCTACACAGCATCTATTACCTTATACATAAGAACTGAGGAGAGGACAAGTTTTACAACTGGCTTTTTCAAGTATCTTTCCATTCTTTCTCATACTAACATGACAGTCTTCTTAACTGAAGCATATCAGGTGAGAAAAGAGAGAATATTTTTGACATGTTACTAGCCATACACCCCATATATCTGTAGCATGTACTGTATATACAGTATTTGCCAAATTTCATGTGCAGTACTATGAATATTTAGACTTATGTGTGAGATTTGGCTTGCTGCCGAGTTTGTATTAACACACGTTACGCTCTTGCAGCAGCTCTTTAAGTATTCCTGTCTGCTAACCTTAAAAAAAAAGGTCTGTCCATGTGCATAATATTTCATAACACTGTACTGGTTTAACTACTTTTAAGAAATACTGCTTACAAGTATATAGTCTTTAGCAGTACAATTGACTTTGACTATTCTAATGATGTAAAATAATGATCCAGCTAATGAAGGTGTAGGATAGCGATCATCATCACGTCACGGATGTTTTTGTCTGTCTTTGTGGCTTTAACCTTTAGTGTTAGTTAGTATTCAAAAGCAAAACACCAGGAGGCCAGTCATTGGTGCAGCTGAATACATAAACAGGTATGTGTGAGACTGTTCATGACCGCCACATTTGTGCAGATTTCTGTGTGACTTTATCATTGATCTAAAAAATCTCTGAAACAGAAAGCCATTTATTTTATATTCTTCCTGCGCAGAGATTTTGCTTCAGTAAATTGCTTAGTGCCCTACTGACTAACATTTTTTTTCCTCTTTTCATAAATCAGCATAAAAAGGCTGTGTGCTTTTAAAGTTCATCTGATCTAAAACATGGTTTTCTTTCTTTGTTCTCTATAGCGTGTTTATCCATTAGAGGCTCATGGTTTAAATATGGCTTAAAATGAATGTAGGAGGCTATGATATTTCCAAGAATTTAGGATTAGTGTTTGGGTTTTTTGCCTAATGAATGCAACGTGAAGTGCAAAACATTACATGAAAATGAATTAGGCACATATTTTTAAAGGGAAAGGTATACAGCACATCTCAGAACATGCATCTACTGAATTGAA
>JAOTRN010000036.1:16667997-16678354 GCA_028566695.1 Bagroides melapterus
TAAAAGGTGGTCATATATGAACTCTCAAAACCATGAACACAATCCTTATTGAGGGGAAGCTTCTGTAAAAGAACAATAGATTTTTGCTTCTTAAATAAATTGGGTTGACCTGAATGTCAGTCATATTGGGTTCAACACCACTTTTTCCCTATCAGTGATTTATTGGCGTCTGCTCTTTTCTGAAAATAGTTGGAATATTGTTATCAGGTCACTATGATTAAATGAGAGTGAGATGTAGAAAATGCCATCTGTTGCTTTGGTCTTTGGCCTGGAACCCCAACCACACCCCCCTCATCCTGTCACTTAAGCAAACAGATCTGACCCTCTCTCCCTTCTCTCCTTCTGGCACTTTCCACTTCTTCAAAGTTCGGCAAATCGATTGGTAACTTTGACGCCTTGACTCTGGCTGGGGGCCAGAAATGATAAGCGCTCATGGGGGACGTGAGAGCTAAGTGCTAAATCAATGGTTCCCCGTCTCTGATGTGGATAGCATTACTGAAAGGAGCCAGTGGCCAGAGGTGGAGATGATGATTCTCTTGGGGCGTCTTTAAAAGACACACCGGATTCCCCATTTTGGGGCAATCATCCACATGATCAATCATGTCTTTCATCTTCAGGAAATCTTCTGTTCTTTCACTCAACTGTAACATGTTCTATAATGGTCTAGTTAGTTACCAGGTACAGTGTGATGCAATCTTCAGTATATTGGTCATTTTTTTGGCTAAAAGCAAGCAGCATTTGTAAGGTTTTAAAAGTTCTGTGGATTCTCTCTCTCTCTCTCTCTCTCTCTATCTATCTCTGTGTGTGTGTGTGTGTGTGTGTGATACACTGGCATAATAAAGACATTGCATTTTTTAAGGGTTTATGGAAAAAATCAATGATTTTAATGTTCCCAAAAAAAAAAAACATTCTCTCATAAGTTAAACAGAACCTTGTAAAGTTCCAGAGGGACAACCAGAGAACTCTTAAGGGCTGCAAGTGTGTCAAACTTCACAGAACTTGGTAAATATTCGAAGGTAAAATATTAATGAAATTTATGAAAAAATCTCAGTATTCAAACATACTGCCATTTTATCACTTCTCACATTTCAAAGAAATAAATAAATAAAACTGTGTAATATACTTTGCTTACTTACTTTGAAATACTTTTTTTTCTAATTCCTGTCTGATATAAGTAAGAATTCATTTTTACACAGTTATTACCAAGTTTCTATGATGTGTGTACATCACATATACTGTATCTGCAAATTTTTTTCCATCTTCTGACTCAGTACCCAGATGTTTGCAGTTAATTTGCAGAAGTTTGTTAATCTTCCCTTAATATCTATGTGTTATTTATTTGTAAATAATTATTTGCAGATACTTCAGATCCAGAAAGGGAGGGCGAGAGAAAAAGAGAGAGAGAAAGAGACAGAGAGAGAGAGGGAGAGAGAGAAAGAGAGAGAGAGAGAGAGAGAGAGAGAGAATCTTAGCTTTATTAGGTCTATTATTGGTTTTGTTAATGCTAGAGGTCATCCAAAATCAGTTCTGTCAGAATGGATCATTCATAACTGAAAACAACCTACCTATGCTCCTTTTTTAATCGACGTTATTCCATTATTCATTTTACGCTATGATTGATCCAGTCTGATTCATCCTGACTACGCACTGAGATATTCCTTTCTTGCATAGTGCTGCTGTTAAAGCAGCTGCCAACCCTCTATATATTTATAACACTGATGAAGGGGCTAAAAAGCTTTTGGTAGAAAAGAGCTAAGCTGAGGGCTTACTGTCTGCATCACCATGTGTGAGTGATTGAGAGTATATCCATGGCTGCCTGACACCTTGTTGATGTCTTTGTAGCTCAGTGTGCACATATTTCCTGTCAAGCTGATGTGCTGCTACACAGAGGCTCATTTTTCAAATACCTCACAAAAGCACCTGACAGTAAATTTGTAACAGAATACAGCTTTGACTAGCAGTTTGTGACTCCAAATCCTCAAAATACATTTGACTGTAATAAGTAGTGTTGATTATATCACAGTATTCTTGAATTCTCAACTCTAACGAAGGTGTTGATTTATTGTCTCTAACAGCAGCTCTGACAGTAAATCACAAGACAAATCACGTGTTTATATTAATGTGCTGGTTCTATGACAATAGTTTTTACAGTAAAAACTCAATTGTCACTTCGACACCAGAAGCAGAATTGCTTTGCACATCTTGTAAGACAGGGCAAGTTACAAATGTGGCGGATGACTACAAGTCTACTGATATGGCCGCTAAGGATTACAACATCCAACCACTACAGAGACTGTTACATTTACCGGCTTACTGAACACACAAACATGGACTCAATTACCACCTACCAACAGCCCACTACAAAGTACACGCTCAGTGTCGCATACCTGTATATACCAAGCCACTTGATGCATGTTTATTGTTATGACAGGTTTCTGGTTCTTCTCTATGTTTCTTGCCTGAATATCTTAGCTTGCAACTTGCAAATCTGACTTCTGCCTGTTTGATGACTTTGACACTTTTTCTTGTTTTGGATTTGTTTGCTTTTGGAATAATAAAGAAA
Source organism: Bagroides melapterus (assembly GCA_028566695.1). Classification (NCBI taxonomy): domain Eukaryota; kingdom Metazoa; phylum Chordata; class Actinopteri; order Siluriformes; family Bagridae; genus Bagroides; species Bagroides melapterus. The sequence goes on from JAOTRN010000036.1 coordinate 16,670,561, forward strand.
TTTACCCTGTCACCAACTGCCATTCATGTAATCATGTAAAATTGTTCTGGTCATCTTTGAAGTCATCTGTGAGGAAGATTGAGCCTATTTTTGGGAAGGACTGGTGCCAGCATTTCATAAAAATTACAAGGAAACCCATTCCTGTAAAATTATGACATGAGGAAGTCTTCAGGAGGGATCATCAGTAACACGGCAGGCTTCGTTTTTGTTTTATTAACTTCAAGGGTGAGATGAAAGATTGGTACAGGAAGAAATATTTATAGCTCTTCTAAAAGTAATAAGAGGAACTAACTTTTTCTCACATCCATGTCCACATTAGTGCAGGTATTTCATTAATTCAGCCGTTTATGATGTGATGTCATGTTCACACTTCATTTTGCCTTTGTGTATCAACAATTTCCCACAAATAAATCAGTACGGATAAATTAGTGCATTAACAGGAACAAACATCTGTGGAACTTCTTTTAATCATTTTATATGTATTTAACACCCATCACTTTTTTTACTACCAGTATAATCACTGCTTAATTGTGCTGCACATTCCTGGGCTCATAATGAGCTGAGGTAATCTCTGCAGATGCTGTGCCGTGGACTGAGGACTGTGGAGCGTAGGCAGCACGTTATTGACATACTCTCCTTTTTCCATTTCATGCCCTCAGAGACCGCAGACTCAAGCCCTGCTGCTCCCCAGATGACTGACTGGCCTCTCTAATGTCCGAGGTTTCTAAACTAGGGTGCACGGCAGATTGGCCACAGTTGTCTGAGGAAACACGAGCTCCCCTCTCCAAAGTTCACATGGCTACGAGGGATGGATCAATAAGCTAAAGCGGGGAACTATTGACACGTTAAACCCTGTAGCAGACAGGGCCAACACACAAACCCACACACATACACGTGCACACTGGCACCTAGCAAGTTATTTTGATCTGTAAATATCATTATGAATCTGCCTCTTCAATAAGTATTTCAGCTCGAAAGTATTTTACAGCAAAGTCTTAAAACTAGATTGATTTTTATCACTACAAGCAGCACTGCAAAGTATTGAAATGATTTCCATCATATGAATATCACCCACACATTAGCCCCAGTGTGTTTTTTCTTTAGTCATTTCCTCTCTCCTGTACTGCTGCGCAGGCCTCGGTGCTCCTTCACATTACAGTTTTATAATATCATCATGTCATTTCAATTGCTTTAATGAGAACAGTAATTGGAGGAGCCCCTTGTAGCATACTGCTTTATTTCCCTATTGCGATGTAACAATTACATATGATTTGAATTTTTTTTCTTCCAGTTAAATTATGAAGAATCATCAGAGGAGATGAATGACAGAGATTGCAGCCGTGAAAGCATTGCCTTGTGACTCCTATGAGCCATTAAATTTCTGACGAACCAACAGAACTAATAGTGTAAACGTTTCCCATGATGCACTGCTTCCAGCAGCTCTTAATATTATGGTGGTCTAATTAGTTGGTGCTAAAGCGCCGGACTCCCAGCATGCTCTTCAGGACAGTATTGAGACATGGATCATGTTTGCTGCCACTGCTGAATGGATCTACTGGGGCGCCTGAGACCCCTTTTTATGTCTGACAAGCTTTATTGCCGCAATCTCAGTGAAATTTAAAGTGATCTAGCATTGTTTTTACTCACCATTAAGTACTGAGTTATTATAGTTAAACTTTGATGTGCGCTTCGCAGATTATGACTGTAACAACAAGCAAACATTTCATTTTCTCAATTTTAGACAAAAACAACATTTTACAGTATGTACAATAAAAAAACACTATTATGTTTTCTATTTTGAGAAGTTACACTGGTGTGTATGTTGGTATTTCCCTTGGGGAAGACATGAGTGTATAACTTAGAAATAAATATTAAAAATAAATGCACTTGTATATCTTTAATATAAACAACTTCCTCTTTCTTTCAGCTAGGAATTCATAATGCTGCTGTGGCTCTACAGCTTTTCCATATGTTTCATTCAGATTCATTTTGTTGGACCTATCAGGTGACCAGAGGGAAAATATGCAGGCGCCCTTGTAATTTTCTCTGCATGAATTTACATATAGTACAATAATGAGAAAACAACACAAAGAAGGGTAAAAGTTTCCTCAGTAATGTTATTATAACTTTTGATGAAACCACCTCTCGCTCAACGTGTTCCCCTCTAATTAAAAGCCTTTCGGCTTTGTTGTAGCGTTTCAGAGAACATCTCACAGATGAAGAAAAAGGACTGAAACAGAATAACTAAATTGTCTTTATGTTAGACTGTGAAATGAATAACCTTATCATTCTTGTGTGTGATCTAAGCTTCACATCCATCACACGGGGAAGCATTTACTTTTTCGAGATTGCTTAGCACTTTTTTGTGCACTGTTAGCAAGTAGATGATGCAACTACATGCCATAATGGCTTTGTGGACTTAGATGAAACCCACTACAGTGGATCTGGGTCCAGCCACAGCAACCCAAAGGGAAACCAATAACTGTAAATAATGAAGTTGCATTCAATGAGATTACAATATTATAAAGTGTTTTCAATTACCTATTTGTAATTAGCATAGAAGTCGTCTCCAGAGTGTCAACAACCTATCATTCCTATTATTCCAAACATGTCAGGAATTTATGACACACTTTATTAGTCGATAATATTTACAGTTAGATCCTTCTGTCTTTTATTATTTTAAGATAGTACAGTTTATATCTGGAATAATTGTCATTGAGTCAAAGCTCAATGACTGATAAGCAGATACAGAATAAATAAAAAAAAATTTAATATAACATAACATAACAAAGCTGACCGAACTAGGACGTCTGTGACACAGACTTTACATTGTGAGTTCCTTTAGAAAAGATATTCATGCTATTGTTGCCATTTTTCCCCAAAAGTCAGAAAAAAAAATACATTTGAAGGAAGGTTAGAGATGCCTTCAACCCACAATGTCTGCTGCCATCTGTCAGTGACATGGATGACCGTCTTGATGAAATCATTAGGTCCATATATTGCTTTGCACAGGAAAAGGGGCACCCTATGGTGCAAATGTTCATTTCAGATGATCTTTTTAATATTCCAGAATGATAACGCCCCATATACAGTGCCTTAAAGAAAGATGTTGCCTCCTGATGTCCTCGACAGATGCATATTTATCACATGAAATGGTTTTAGATCCTCATACAAAGTGGAACATAAGACCAGGAGAACAGAATAAAAAAAAAAAAAAAACACAAAATACACTTTATAAATAATTTTGTAATTTACTGAAGGAATCAATCAAATCACCAAGGTCCTGAAGCAGTAAGGCATCCCCACACCCTTCCACTACCACAACCAGCTTTGACTGGATGATGTTCTTATTATGGAATGCTGCATTAGCTTTACTCCAGATGTATGTAGACCCATGACTTCCATAAAATTTCACTCTCGGGGGTCATGAAGTTTGGAGTATGGAACTTTTTCTTTTGGCAAAAGTGAGATGGACCTTTGGTTTCTCTTGGTATTGGGCTTTGTCTTGCAACTCTCCCATGGATGCCATATTTCCCAGCTTTCCCATGTCTTTACTAATGGTGAAATCATGAACACTATCTTTCCTGCAGTGAGAGATGCATGCAATTCCACTGATTTTAATCTGGGTTGTTTTCTGACTTCCTGAATGAATTGTCACCCACATCTAGAAGATTCACCATGTTCCATGTTTTCTCCATTTGGAGTTAATGGATCTCAGTGTGGTTTGCTGGAGTCCTAGAAGTCTTTTTGTATGATTTTTCAGACTGATATCTTTCTAAATCTTTCCTTTTCATTTTTACTGGACGTTTGTTTGATAGTGTCACAGTGTACTGCTTGTTGAGACATCATTAAGTGTATTTATGTGATAGTTATGCTCAACATTTATCAATTAACATTTATCAATTAAATGATTAATTAAATTAAATGAATTAAAACAGAATTAAAGGTGCCTGAATTAAATGTTGGTGTTGAAGAATGATTTTCCTCCAATAAACGCAATGTTTGCTTTAATTGTTAATGGTTTACTCAGGTTTATTTTGTATGCTATTACATTTTCTAAAACAATTAATTATGACAAACATGCGAAAAATACAGTAGAAGAAATCAAGTCTAGCTATCATATATCTATCATATACTGTAGGCAAGGAGAACATTTATGGAATGAAATATATTATGCAACACCTATACACATGTGAAACCTTAATTGCCCCACTAAGCTTCCAATAACTGGAGAACAGTGTTTCACATCTCTGTGGAGGACATCTGGCTCAGTCTTCTTCACCATCTTGCTTTCATTCAGCCACAGTGGAGGAACTTTGGAGCATAGCAGCCTGTTTAAGGACCTGCCACATGGTCTCACTGGGGTTTAATTCAGGACATTGACTAGGCCATTCCAAATCCATAGTTTTGTTTCTATTGAGTCATTCAGAGATAGACGTCCTGTTGTTCTCGCTACAAATACACAGATTCAGTACTTGTGTGGTCTCATAATCACAAGGATTAAATCTGTTATGTCTACCACCTGTATATTTATGCTATTTCAACATTTCAAACTGTCATGCACTGGGAACTTTTCCTCGTTCACATTCAAGACACCAAAACAGATGAAATTTCTAGAGATTTTTAGAGAGACTTTTTTCTTTGTGGCAGAACATGTCCTGTCACTCCAGAAAAAAGTATTGACAGGAAGCTTTCATATTTGAAATACAAGAGAGCTGTGCTCAAGAACAGACCAGGTTCAAAGACTTAGTGAACTTTAATGATGGACTATAGTACATGCAAGGACAGTACATGCTCGAATACATCCAAATACTTTCTATCATGTATTGCTTTTCCAAGTTCATAATGTCTCACTGTAACTTACCTCATGGTGTTTTTCACTCACACACATTGTATGCAGAATTTGAATGTAAAATTACACATAAATATAAAACTAATAAGATTTACTTTACAATTACAATGAAAAATGTCAAATTGATAGTACAGTCAAAAACCTTATATATAAAGATTAACATGTATAAAAAAAATTCAAATACCTTTGCATGTAATAAAAAAGAAATATACTGCAAAAGAACATGAGAAAAAAAACTTAAAAATAACAGTTTGTTGTTAATTTACAGAGAATGTTCATCATTTTACAGAGTTTTGTGTATAATAGAAAAAAAAGGAGTCAAATATTGATATTTTCCTTATGAATTAGATTTTTTTTGTTTTGTAGTCACTCTAGACTAAAACTAAGCCTAAGGATAAAACATCCTGTGTATAGTTGATATATAAATATATTTTTGAAAATACTAAAGTAATCAGGAATTCCTGATGTCAGTAGCAGCCTATAAAACACATGCTATAAATACTAAACCTCTTACAGAAATCATATTGCTACACAACAGCGAGAGAGTCATGAGACAGAAATGTGCATTCACATCGCTATGCCTTTATTTATAACACAAGTGACTGGCTACCATTTCATATGAGTAGTTCAACTTCCTGTTTCATATAAGAATGAATATGAGACCGGATGATGAAACCACATATGAATAATGATTGGCATGCTCTATACAACATTCAAAATGCAAGTGGGACATAACTGACTGCTTCTGGTGACAGAAGAAATACCTGAGTCAATGCCCTGACTTATTCTGTAGAATTCCAAAAAGGCTTGCAATACCTTGTTTGACAACGTTTTAACTGTTTCTATTCACTGCTACATGATATGCTGAAACTAATGCATGAATTGAAATGTAGCCTGCTATTAAAGTCACATAAGTTTGTCATGAACATGCTTCATTTATCCCAAAGATATACAAAAAATAAGTTTGATTTTATAATACAAAATATGGTAAAAAGGTAAATCTTAATAAAATGCAGGTTTGTTATTACACAACATTTTCAAGACATTTTTTAAGATTAGGTTTATAGTTTCAGTTACACGTTACAATAGCAGTATGTGAGTAATCATGCACTGATACCTAACTTAATACATACTTAAATATGGAACTTATGATAAGTTAAGTGACCCAAACTAATGAGGTAAGAGGTAACCTCATATACAAGGTAAGTCTTAATTTATGATTCTTAATTATTAATTAATTCAGTTATCCAAGTTTAATCATGTGCTGTTCATGTAAAGTGTTACCAGAGTTTTCTCTAATTATGAATACATGTAATGCCAGCCATGTGTATCCTGTGTTGTTATGATGCACTGATTGTAAGGTGAATTGGTACAAGTGAAGCAATACCTGTCACTGACTTAACCGCTTTTGCTTTGACACAGCTCAATACAACACAGTGCTGACAGAAGATTTAAAAGGGAACCAACAAACATCACATATTACAATTTTTTTCTTCTTTTAGTTTTGGATCTGATGAAGGCTATCCAGGACAAAACAATGGCACTGTAAACATTAAAGCCTGATTAAATTATGTTAAATGATTTCTTAAATTGAACCATTTTTGGATATTGGACGCAAATTTATAAATTTTAAAAAATGTACACTTTAAGTAATTAATTGTCTTGACTAATAGTTAAAAACAAGCTCAAGTTTAGTTACATTTTTAAGGCAGCAGGTGAACATTTGTTTTGTTTCTAAGTTAAAAATCTTGAAATGTTTTACCACGTAACCGAAACATGTTGCAGAATAGTTTATCAGTGTTTAGGCTCTGACATACCTTCTAGTGAATTCTACTTTAAATCCTCTGTATTATTAAGCTACACAGGAAATAAGCTGCCACTCACTCATGAAAATTGCAAAATGTTACTGATCATATGAAATGATCAGAGCTTATTAAACACTTTTTAACTATTGGTTTCACAACGTGACAATCAACACAGATTGCAAAATTTTGGATTCCTGCATGATGAGTCAAGAGAGTTTCTAATTGTCTTGCTCTGCAAGTTTCAGCATTAAAATTTCCCATAAACACAGCTTCAAATTGCAAGTCACCATATACAATAAGTCAAAAGTACAAACCAGAATAGTGTTTTGTAACCAATTACATGCTTTTTTCAAACCAGCAAGCATCAAATAAGAATTTCAAATTAGTATTTTATATTTAAAATAAATACCATCAGAGACATGCATGATGCATCAGGATTTATACTTACAACCGAGTTCTGGGATTTAGATTAACATAAGTTTTAAGAAAACTTTCAAACAGAGAATCATTTGTAGAAATTTACTTTGAGTGCTGTCCTAACCAAATAAGAGAACTTAAAGACCTCTTATACCATATGCTTTATCTGCATCTGCCCCATTGTCCTCTGTTGTGCTGTGCTAGGGTTTCAGCTGCCCTGTAAACGATGCTACAGTGGAACAAAGCTGTACTGCTTTCTGAAAACATCCCTGTACTAATGGACAACAGGGAGTGTAAACCTTCTCTTCTTCACCAATGTTTGGTCAAGTTACCATAGCAGATATCCCTGTGCCAGATGGTCCACAGTTTCTCCATTAAAACCCCTCTCTCTCTCTCTCTCTCTCTCTCTCTCTCACACACTCTCTCTCTCTCTCGCCCTTGAGAGGACAGACTCTAGAGTATCTATAGCCCAAGGCCTGGGGACCTGAGCCTCAGACGATTATGAGGCCATGCCACCTTAATTGCTGCACTCATGCTAGTCGAAGTGGCCAGCCCCAACAGCCCAGCCCACTGCATTATTCATGCTGGAGACAAGGGTAGCACTTACAGTCAACAGAAACATTTCACAGTACTGGGTGATGTCACAGCATGTTCGGCACCAGTCAGACGGGCCTGGGTCTAGGTTCTGTGTGCTGTGTGCTTGTGTGTGTGTGTGTGTGT
>JAOTRN010000036.1:16744370-16755769 GCA_028566695.1 Bagroides melapterus
TAAGCACAAATTCACTTAAATTTGATATTTTTTGTCTGAAAACTAGACTTATTTTCTTGGGTCATTTTGCTCATCAATAAAACGCATCTTGATTTAAGAATCTTTAGATATTTCTACTAAAACGAACACAAAACTTCTAAGTAAGAAAGTCATTTTTTTCCAGTGTGGCTGTTGGTGCCAGATGGATTGATTTGAGCATTTCAGAAATCACACAGTCTCTAAATGGTGTGAAAAGAAAAAGCATCCTGTGTGTAGAAGGTCTGCAGTCTCAAACACCCTGTTGATAATACAGACTAGAGGGGAATGACCCGACTGGTGTGAACTGTAGCACCTCAAATAAGCCCTTTAACAACAGTGATCTCAGAACATACACCACATCAGGTTCCACTGCTGTCAGCCAAGAACAACAATCAAATGCTATCAAGGATGTACGCTCGCTCAAATTGGAAGCTTTTGATGTTTTTCCTGAAGGATTTTTTACGTTGTGCTGCTGCCACATGATTGGCTGATTAGATAACTATGTTAATATACAGGTGTACATGTGTTCCTAATAAATTGTGTATATATTTTTATCCCGAGAGCCCGTATTGTCCCTTTCCTAATTAATATAATATAATTGTAAAGCTGCTCTGTCGCACATATAGGCCTGTTTTATTTAATTTACTGTTTACTTCTTACAGCAGTCAGTTTGGTTCCATCTTCTTGTGAACGTGGGATGTTACTTGTTAAAGTTTGGATATACTTTACTCTCCCAGATGCTCCTTCTGAAACTCTGTTATGGGTCAATGTAACCCTTTTTATTTCTAAAATCGACACATTCTCAATATTGGGCTCCTGTCGCTTCTGATGCAGCGCATGCTACGACTAAAGGACGATTTATAGGATTAGAACCTGTCTTGGGGGAAAAATTGTGTTGGCTGCTTTGACACATTTTGCATCATCTTGTGAGAGGGGAAAAGAATTGGATGTGGTCCTAAACATCTCAGATAATAATTGGACAGGGTGACAAGAGTTGAATCTGCAGACAGAGAGTTCTTTTCAACTACAGAATGAGCTTTATTAACTCCAGAGTGTTTTACCCTCAAATGTTACTGAACATCTAGCAGCAAACAAGGAAGATTTATATGTAACCAAAAAGTTGCCTAGCTACGGTCAGGTGAACCACGGTGGAAATGTATGTGAGTTGCTCAGGAATTTATTCTTAGTTGCAAAATCAAATAAACGATGTCGGTGCGGTCATGATTTCAAATCTTTTAATTAACAGCATGACCCGACTTTACCTCTGTGCCACTTTCAGTGCAATACATACAGAATAATTAGTCCATCAGTCTCATTCGTCAGGATGCCTTTTCTTTCTGCTGGCAAGGAAAGGATTATGCAACCCACTCCTCCAGAGCCCTACACACTACCTGAGAGAGTTCACATCAGCCCAGCCACAGCAGAGGACTGTGGGAAAGCTAGTACTGGCTCGACAGCTGCACAACATTAGAACAATGTCGTATTGATGGACTCAGAAGGTCTAGTTTGTTGCTTCTGGAGTAGGCTATACAATATATGAAGCATAGGTAGGATATGCTTTCAGACTTTTCTTCATAGTCTGGGCAGTCTGCCCTGAAAGCACTAGAGCAAATCTTTCATGTCTCTGTGCATCCCACCCTACCACATCCTATCAAGAGCTAGCAGTGGATTTTCTCACATTCTCAGAGGACTTATTGTTACATTTTAGTGCATTTACCTGAATCTGAGTGAGATGTACTGTCATGAGCAAAAATGCATGAATGGAGTACTTTGCAAACGTTCCAGCGATCGTCTCGAGGGAGCTGCATTGTGCAAGTGCAACATGGCTGGATCAGGGATTTTGCATTTCTTGGAACATGTAACAAATACATACGTGTTAAACCCTAGCGATCCATCTATACGGCAGATGAGTCTGTCTGGGTAAAGGTGGAAAGTGCATGTTTTTGCACGTGTCTGTATATGTAAAAGATTGTGTGTGTGTGTGTGTGTGTGTATGTGTGTGTATGTGTGTGTGTGTGGGTGCGCAATTGTGTCTTTGAGTACAATCTTTCTCTTCAAACTTTGTGTGCTTAGCTGTTGGCAGCCACGTACATCAAAAATGACACGTTAACACATTGCCTAGATACAGTGCAATAAAAAAAAGCAAGGAAACATTTCAAGCATTTGCGGAGAGCTTTCGAAATAGAAGTGGAACAATACTGCAGCCTGAGGGGGAAAGAACTGATCATGCTGGTATGTTTATATTAGTCGGAGAGGAAGCCATCATTGTTGTTGTCAGGGATTTCTCTTTTTTTCATGCCTCAGCTCTCTGACAGTCTAACCTGTTCTAATCTGTTAGGAAAGACACACAGGACCCTCAGTCACCCAGCTGATCTTTGTCACGTTCAAGCAGTGAGGCATAAAAGCAAAAAATAAATATTGATATGTTTTATTTTGATTATTTTTTTTTTTTAAGCTGAAAAACATCACAGCTGCTGTTTGATGATTGCAGGTTACAGTCGTCACTGTTCTCTCACATGGCTAAAACAGATAAGCACCGAGTGTTGGTACTGCTGGCTCTATTAAAATGAGAGAAGGTGCGCTTACTCCGACATGCACTAACACGCGAGCACATTACCTGCACGGCTGGCTATGGCAAAGATGTACGTTGCATTCCACGACCCACAATAAACCCGTGCTTACTTCTCAATGAGACTGAGACAAGGACGCATGGAGCAAAACATATCATAAAGGAATAAGATCCTGGATCAAACCAGCTGTTAATTATTAATAAATACCATAAGTGTGAACGTTTAATTCATTCACACACACACACACACACACACACACACACACATATCCACATGTGTTTAGGATTAATGCTCCGGGTTCTGTGAGGACTTGAAGGCTTCTGTGACCACTGTGTAGTCTGCTACGTATTATAACACTATAGTCTGTTAGAAGATGCAGCAAATGCTGAAAATTCTCTTTCACATCTGATTTGTGTGATTAGTTTTTGTTTCTGTCAAAATGCAAAGTTTTGCTAGGGGAGTCCATAAGAAGCAGGGTGGCTAATTGACCATCGTGACGGGCTTCATGAATCCAGAAAAGGTTGGATTGTGAAATTTATAATCAGCAGTAATAGTGTAGGAAAATGAGGGAAAAGAAGACTCATTTACCTTTTTGAGGTCTCCTCTGTAACACCCCCCCCCCCTTCTCTCTCTCTCACACACACACACACACACACACAATTCCTCTCCCTCCTTGCTGTGGCTCTCCCTTCATTGTGGCCTCAGCATTCGAGGTCATGTTTCATACAAAGACCTTTACGCTAATGTACCTCTTATGAAATAGAGAAGCTAAAAAGTGCAATTTGTCACTTCTAAACATCTCCCCAGTGGAAAAATGGGATTTTTAAGGTGATTGTTACCCTTGAGGTTTACAGCAGTGCCTGCACTTCAAACGCATTCTCTCAACCAGTGTTGCATGGGGCACCTGTAGAATGATTATTCGTAGGTTGAAATTTTTTTTTTCTTTCCTCTGCACTCATAAGTGTGTTCTGGAGCATCTTATCAAGATGAATTGAGCCCATTTACAGCTAAATGGTCTGCGTCAAACCGTGATTTACAGCCTTTTTGTGCCAACATGATCTCCTATCGTCCAAGCTAATTCAGACAACAGATGTGTGTTTGTGCTTTTAACTGTGCAATCCTGCAACAATATATGAGGAGGAGAGAAACTAAAATCAGCCAGCAGTGTCATGTTAACAGATTGGGACTTGAACATTAACTACACTTCAGATCAATCACAGTATGTGTAGAGCATCTTCGGAAAATGACAAACATATGTTCTGGGCAACAGTGACCATCATCTCAATTAGATTTGACCTTGACCTTGATTTGTGAAATATTCTGTCTAAGAAATGAGTAAATACCAGCCGTAGATATTTATAGGTCTTCACTGAAGTGCCTACCCCATTACTACGTGGCTATAATAGCACTAGATGATCAGTTGATCACTGACGGTATGACAGTATGGCAACTGCTGCACTTTCAGGTCAATGAGGGCAGAAATGCTATGGCTTTCAGCTAATAGATGGGAACAAAAAACCTGCCACTACTTAGAGATAAAGTCTTTCTTCGAAGATCTGTCGTTATTATTCGCTAAAGTGTAAGGTATGAAACCCTGTAACTCGCTGTGCCAGCCTCTGTTTCTTTGATATTTGAATTTTACACCTGGTATGGGCACCTTTTGTCTTTTTCTTTCAAATAACATCTGCAGCTAGAAACCAGACAGGTAGTTAGAGTGGATTGGTCATGGCTGAATCTCTCTCTCTCTCTCTCTCTTCAGAAAGCCCAGAGGCTAGTATTTCACTGATTACAGAGTAGCCATGTGAATGGCAGTTTGTGTATTGTCAGAACAAAGGAAGCACAAGCTCTAAGGAGGTGTTAGACAGGGGAATGGATTGGACCGACCCATTAGGTGTTAGAGGGGGGATTGGATTAGCCTATTGGGCTAGACTTGGCCTACAAGTCGGGACTAGCTTGAGGGGCACATTTAATTCTACGTCCACATACACCTGCAAGCAAAGCTGTTTACCTGTGTGTGTGTGTGTGTGTGTGTGTGTGCACTGAAGAGAGCACTGAGAGAGAGAGAGAGAGAGAGAGAGAGAGAGAATATCAAATTCAATTGTGGACAATCCGATCCATTTGTCTCAACCAGGTATGTAGGAGCAAGTCTGTTAGACTACACTACATGCCTTGCCTTGATAGAGATTTGGACAAGTGCTCTTTATGGTTACTTGAGATTTTATTTTGCATATCTGGATATTTTAAATGCTTTGCTTTACCTTCCAGCAATGTTTTAAAAGAGATGCAGAAAAGAGTTAAAGTCTAAGCAAGAATAGTTCGGCACAAACGTAATAAATGCCTCGGAAAAACCCTCAAATCTTTAAAATGCCTTTAAGTATACTTATTAGTAACAACAACTAGGTAATGACAGCTATGAAAAAAAAATTGGGGGGTGGGGGTCAATTAAGGATGGCAGAATTTTGTAAGACATCATGTTAACCCCTTTTGGCCACATACACCCACTTCTGAATTCGGCACTCTTGCATCATTATAACACAGACCTCATCTTTCAGCAACTGATGAGGCCTGATGAGACAAATGAGTGTGTGTTATTAGTCGCTGTTGCTCGGACTCTTCAGCCCTGATCTGCCAGACAGGATAAATGTGCCAGTAAAGTGAGGAAAAAAACAACAATTCCTGAACCAATTACGCACCCTGGTTTTTGAGCTTTCCTCCTATTGTGACAGGCTCTTTGACAGCCCAGCTCTTTAAAATCTATTAACCTCCACAGCAAAATACTCTCCCCAAACAGCTGTGGAATAATTAAGGAACGAGAAGTGCAGTGAGGCATGCAAATTGATGCAGTCGTGAAAATAAAAACATATGTTAGTGCTGAGCAGCGAGGGAGCTGTAGCGAGTGTTTATGATGTTGGACAATGTTCGGAGAGCAGGAGAGGAAATATCATCATTAGCAGCGTGCTGTGCAGCTCACTCATAGGGCTCTGTGAAGGCATTCTATAGGAACGCCAGTATTTGCACTGGACTGACAGGATAATTATCAAAGTCAGCAGCCAAAGCAACCTCATTTCAGTATTCCCCTCCTTTTCCTCTTTCCTCTCAGCATGCGCACACACACACACACACACACACACACACCCTGGCATGCACGTTCACAGACAGCAATCTTTACACTCACATTTTGGGGGGGCAAATGTGAACAGGTACCCTCCCGCGCAAACACTTCAGGCCCACCCACACACACTTACTTCTTCACACACACTTACTCCTGTTCCCACACACACACACCTAACCAACATCACCCGCACCAAATACCACGCTTTAGTAGTTCTAAATTGTTCCATGCAGTCAAGTTGCGACAGAGACAAATTAGGACTATGCACATGTCCTTAAAAGCAGTGTGGCAGTCTTAAGTGACCCTCTCTCTTGCACACCTTCTCTGTCACGCTCCGGAGGGTCACGACCCCTGGATGACCCTACTCGGTACAGCTAAAACTCTTTCACCTACATCGGACACTCGGTTTGAGTTTTACTGCTTTCTTTACTGCCCATGTTTGCTATTTTCTCTAAATGTACATCTTGTCTGAGTCCTGCCAGTTCTGCCAGTTTTGCAGCACTTTTGTTAGTTGACTTCTTCCCAGGAGTGCGAGGAGTCAGGTCCGATGGAGTGGGTTGTGACGAGACCTAAAGAAGATGAGGAGCGAGAAAGGAAATGTGTTTGACTGTCAGAAAGGTCCCTTGCTACAGACCATCCAGCAAGGCCTCTGCCTCACCTTCAGATTCAATAAGATGCAGATGCCACCCCCGGCTCCCCCCTCTCAGTCCATATGTTTGTGTCAGAGATGAAAGAGGAAATAGGTGGGAAGCTATGTGTGTGATAGAGTGAGCTCTGACACTAACATAGTATATTGGGCCTTACTTATAGAACTGTGAAGTTGTTTTGTCAGGTTTAAAGGGCCTTATAAGCCTTTGAACAACTGAGTGTGACTGCCCCTTAAAGTTTTCTCTCTCCTTTTTTTTTTTAAACTTCTTTTACCTTCTTCATTCAACTTTGGGAATGCCAACTTCACATCAATCCTAATGATTGCCAAACCACGTTTGTATTAAAAAACAAAACAAAACAAAAGGAAACTGAACACAACACTTAATAGTCATAAAGTCATGGAAATCTTTAGCCCATTATTTTGCTTATGATAATCATTCTTACTAAATCTTTTTTTCTGGCCAGCATGGATTTAGTTAATTATCTTAACACTTATTTAGGATGCAACATTATTCTGCTCCACCCATTCAAAATATCATTTATTTGTTGACCTGCTACAACCTGGTCAGTATAAAACATTATTTTTAAAAACAGCTTTGGAATATAACACTTTTAATGAGTTCCTAAAGTTTTCTCTTTAAGTACTACTATTTATTCAAATGCATTTATCCAATTCACAGGACAAAAAAAGAATGTCTTGCTCACACATTTTTATTTCTTCCAGGACTTGTAATTTACTGCAGACTTCACATCAACTTACAATTATCTGCAAAATAGGTATTAGGATTTTCAACTGAAACTTATTTTGCCCCTGCATGCTTTAAGATAATGATTAACACTCAGCAAAGACCTGCTCTAATAATACAGATACTTTGGAAGATGTAGTGTTCTTTCTCTGTACTTTTTCCCTTCCCCACATCAATGCACTGTAAATCTGTTAAGAGCCAGGCTGCAGAGACTGCAGATTAAAATGAGGCAGTTTTTGCCAGTGCAAAAAACATGCTTCATACATCTCACTCTCTTTTAATCGATGATCATGTAGTCACCGTTTTGCCCCACACACCATGTAATAAGCACATCCTGGAGCTGGTTATGTTAGTGGACTATAGTGACCTATTTTTTCCACTTATAATATATAGTTTGGGGTTTATCCGGGTGTGGTTTCAGGCCATATTCTCAGATTCATACCTGAGATGAGGAAGAGTGCAAGCATAATGAATGTTTAATGTTTACACGCCCTTTCCAGAGGTTAGCTTTTATATAAACCAACAGAACAATTAGGCATAAGAGAAGCAATGCAAACATTTCCCGATGTCATTTTCAATACGGAAACTTTAAACACTGCTTCTACAATTTTCTACATGAATAAAATCTGTTTATGAAGTTAAAAATTAAATTCTGAAGCAAAGTATTTGTTTAATGTGAAAAGGACCCCGTGTGATGCTATTTATTAAAGACAAAATGCAGTTGTAAACTGTTTGTCTTTTCAAAAGCCCCCTATTGTTGAGACTGAGAGAGATGTTGGAGTAAGAGTTTATACCCAGTAATGAGGGAATAAGCGTGGAGAGGACAATGCTCAGAGCTGGCAGGAGGGGGATTCATGCTCAGAGGGAGCATGTAAACGCATTCACACCTCGCTCGCATTTCAATGCCTGATAACTTATAGCACAATATTGGCAGGTCGAGCTCGACAAGCACTTGCATGTGAATAGTGTCTGGAAGCGCAACAGCGAATCCACAAAGTCCGCGCGCCTTAACGGAAGTCGAAGAACGAGCTCTACTGAAACTCCAGCACAGACCATGAAGGGAAAGAAAATCATGTGTGGAATTAACGAATAGATTTAATACGGGGCAAGGGATCGAGCGGCTGATAGCGTTCAAACTCACGGACTCCACCCGATTCCTATTATTACAGAAAAAAGGAGCAGCCTAAACTGTCCCTCACCTAGACTATGTGATTAAACATCTTTTAATGATGTAGTATGTAGATTTATTTTGTTACGTGACTAGAAACGTAAATGTGGTGTACCTCTACAATACTTTCAAATACAGCATTGTGCCAGTGATACACTTTTAATTAGCTTTTAGAGTTGTAAATTAAATACACCTTTCCAGGCAAAAGCTACAAATTTAAAGGTGTTCCCTTTATAATAATAATAATAATAATAATAATAATAATAATAATAATAATAATAATAATAATAATTATTATTAATGCTTGTAGTTGTAGTGAATACACAAATTGCTTAGTTTCCCTTTACCAAAATTCATCATATCACGATCTGGCTTTCATCGTTGAAGACCTGCACCTGCGTCGTGTTCCCGCCAAGTTTTGCTGAAAACCGCAAAGAATTTCCATGAAAAAAATAAATAAATAAAGCGAAAGAAGAGTTAAGAAAACTCGGCTAAGTGAAGGCAGAGAAGCATGTTGGAAAAAAAAAGCCCTCTCTGATGTACTGATGGTCCTCGCTGATCGCCCTATCAGGTGCAAAAACCACTGACAGGTTTCCACCCACTAGCGACCAAAAAAAGCCCCTCGCGGCGCACCGAGCCTCCGCGGCACATGAACCGCTGACACGCGCTCCGGATCGTTACACACTCCGCCTGCACGCGCTTTTAATGCCGGATAAGAGTCTAATTTAAACTCAGAACGAATTTCTCTTATATATATACATGTATTATATACAGGATTTAGTATAATATATAGATATCTTATTTCGTCACAACTTATAACTCATCTCCGTGAGTAGAACCACTTTTCTTTTTGACCTCCACAACAACCGGACACGGAAAGTTACCCTTGACCCATGCTGAGGTGGACTTTAAAGACAGGTACAAACGGAATTGAATTTCTTCTGAATACCGGACCGACACTCCCTAGGCGTGAAAAAAAGCGCCTGTGGAATTTGTAGTCAGCGCGGAAGAGACACATCCCGCGTGCAAATTGAATCTTTCCGCGCTCGGAGCGAGAGAACGGCGTGCGCGCGCAGCGGAGCCAAACCGCAAAGCGTGCGGGAACTAGGAAGGGGGAAAACGGACGGAGATACGGCCAGTTGTTCCCATTCAGATCAGGCGAATTGAGGAAGAGCCTGATGTGGCTCCCAGCGGCAAAGTTTTACTGCACTGATCTCTCGTGTCATTGGGAGCGCGAGTCTCCCCCGGGATTGTGCGCGTGAGGCCTCTACGCCGTGTTTAGACTGGACCGGCGAGTGCTGGAAACAGGTGGATCTGACCAAGATGTCCGTGCTGCCTTCAAGGTTCAGCTACGTGTAAGAAAGCCGATTTCATTCACGAGTCAAAGCATTCTTGCCAATAGAAGTCGCTCAAAGCCAGATGTGAGGGTGTCGTACTGATGCGCTTTTTTATTTCGCCTAATTCGTTGTGATTTACCCCTCCTTTTTTGTTTCCGTCTTTTTTCCTCTCTCTCTCTTTCTCCAGGTGTTTACATTTTCTGGTCCTCTACTTCCAGTTACAGGTAGGTCTGCCTGATTATTGACGTGTATTTATACTTTAGCAGGTATTTAATATACAGATAAAAATCAGAGCTGCAAACACGGATATGGATTAGGAGTAATACAACTTTGAAAATTTGAGAATTTACTTTGCCTGAAACGTTTATATAAACGTAATGTAAACTATACGTGATGCACTAAATACTTTAATTACTATATGTGATGCACTTAATACTTTAACTGCCTCAGAAATGCACGCATAGCATTTCTAAAATAACTGGACCTTTCGTTACCCCGCGTGTTTCTTAAAGAATGTAATAAGTATGTTAAATATATGAAGTACATATTTCAATTCATTTAATGTAAAATCGGTAATGCCAGTTCAGATTGTGCAATAATGAATGCGATCATACAAGACAATACAAGTTTGATATCAACAATGCTCTGTCGGAATGTTTTTTTTTTAATTGTACTACTCTTTCCATTTTTTTCACGCAAGGTTTCTATTCAGTTAAGAGACAAACAATTTATATTATTCCTCTATTCCGCAGCACTATAAAGATAACTGAGAATCGATTAATGCTATCAAATCTGTTAAAAAAAAAAAGAAAAAAGAACAATCAAACAATTTCTGTTTCTGCAAAACAAGAACACAAACCTTTTTTGGTTAGTTCTGGATAGGATAACGCAACGACTGTAAAATCTTGTATTAACATGTCATACCAACAGCCGGCACCTACAAAGACACCCTCAATTAATGAACTAAAGCGGTATATATTAAGGAGATAGGTCTGCACGCTAATCTTTATTCCATAACAGTTGGCGCAAACAAGAGCGTGGTGCAGGCTGTCTGATTCCTCAGCGTTTTTTTGTCAGTAATTACAATACTAGTGCTTTAATTGCAGGTCACGCATGCAAGCGTATAAATGCTTCCTGCTTTTTTTTCTCCTTCATTCCGTCACTCGGTATTTTATAATGGGGTTTGGTCCTTTTCTTCTTTGAGGAAATGCTGGGAAATCAATGGTGTGATAAGTCTATAAGAGCTGGGCTGAAGTGGCAGTGCATTGATGCGTTGTTTCCTGAGCTACAGCGGAGAATAGTGTCTGTAGATAGGGCCCTATCGGACATGCAAGAGTGCACAGCTTCTTAGCAAGGATGGTGATGATCTTTTGAAGTTCCAATGATATCCATTTCGCTAGGATGGCTTTGAAGGGAGACAGGCAGCATGATAAAAATGTTTTGCATAGGCATGTCCCGTTTTCCTGCTTGCGATGAGATGCAACTGTCTGCCAAACACACCTCAGTGTTTGACTAGAGATGGAGAGATTTTAGAGCAAATCCCTCAAAGGAGAGGTTTTGTGTGTGTGTGTGTGGTGTGTGTGTGTGTGTGTGTGTTTTACCTCACATACATAATGTGTGTGGGCTTTATGTCAAGATAGAACTACTCTTGAAAACAAGCCAGACCGTCTTTGTGTGATAAACTCAAAACTGACTGAAAAGCTTCATAACTTACTCTCTGTGTGTGTGTGTGTGTGTGTGCCCTCTGCACCGGAGTCCACGAGGGCCTGGATGGAATGATTGACCCCCTGGAAGGAGACG
>JAOTRN010000036.1:16755869-16767342 GCA_028566695.1 Bagroides melapterus
ATAAATACACACACACACACACACATACAAATACACATACATACATACAACATACATACATTTCTTATGTAGATATAACAAATCTTATACATACATATATACATACATACATACATATAAGATACATACATATATATATATATATCTTCTTTTTCTATCTATGAATTAGTTACTGATATACATAATTCATTATAAGTAAGTATTTATTTTAATGTTGCTATTTATTGATTGATGTATGAATAAGTCAATCAGTAAATGCATCATGAATGAAAAATTCAGTGCAGGTATAAAAAAACTGTTTTAATATAAAATGCAAAAGAATTGAGCTTTTAACTCTCGAGCGTCCTCACATGCATCTCACAGTCCAGTGCACTGTGCAGTTTAGTGGAAGCACCTTGTTTCTCATCTCAGCGTTGAAGATTTGTTCTGCCATGAGTGCATTTCCCCTCGCACACTCTAAATGTCATTAATTTGCTGAGGTTAAAATAACAGCGAGTCAGAGTATGTAATGTGTATATAATTAGCCACCTGAGAGCAGCCACATAAAAGCCCATTACTGGGTAATTACCACTCATACAGCTGAGGAGAGCAGCCTTGGCTTGGGCTTAGATTCCAGGGGCTCTGAAAGTATACGTTTTCCTCATATGGATGGTTGACAGGAAAGGAGAGTAGAAGAGGATTGGGGAGAAAAGTTAAGGAGGATAACAGATGAAAGATTGGTTGGGAATATTTTTTTCGGATAAAGCCTCAGGTAACTGGCACAGCAGATAAAATATGTGAATGAAAATGAATGCTGGGTATTGAAAGATCCCTTAGGTTGTATAGTTTTATATGTGTGCGTGTATGTGTGTGGGTGGGTGTGTGTGTGTACACATATCTCGCTGCAGATGTGTCTGCGTAAATGTCTGTTAGCATGTCTGCAGATGTGTGTCTGCGTGTGTGTGTGATTTATGAGGGTAATTCTGACCTCAGGCAGATATTTGTTTGATGACAGAGAAACAGGTCCTGATCCTTCAGGTGGATAATTGCTAGTGGCTTGCTATTGGAAATGGAATACTTGTTTTCTCGGTTTAGCTCCAGGCACATAGTATTCATCTGCTTTACTCGAAGAGATGAAAAGAGAACACTAACCTGAAATCATGCTTTGTCTATCTGAGGGCTACGCAGATTGGCGAAACCCGCCTGTAATCTTGAACATTCTTTTCTGAGTTTTGATCTTCAAAATTACTTTTGAACAAAATATCCAGACATAAAGAGGAAATTGGAACAACATTGATCAACCAACATGTCTTTTAATGACAACCAGTCTCTTTACAGTTTACTGTATAAAGGTTTAGTCACACAGTCTGACCCGCTGTTTCTCTGCTTCTAGGAGTCGCACCAGAGCTCTGCCGACTTCCGCTTCTACATTGAAACCCCCGCACATGATGATGTGAGTCGGAAACAGGTGCGGATATACCAGCTGTACAGCCGGACAACAGGGATGCATGTACAGATCCTCGGCAAGAAGATCAATGCTAATGGAGACGATGGGGGCAAGTACGGTACGGGAGCATTCCTGTGCTCTTCCGCCGCTTTAGACAGATCTGAGAGCCTTACACCAAACAAACACATACTTCCTGGTGTACTTTACATTCTAGAAGTATAATTGTGTGCTCATTTAACTGAGCAACATGACTAAGAGTAACACTGTTTACTCATGCTCTGGAAGGCATCTGTGCTGCTTTTTGATTACTGATTATAGGTCCAGAGTTTTGCTGATCACATTAAAAGCTATAGGAACGTGTAGCTTTTAGCGTGAGTATGTGTTCAGGGGAAGGGTGTTGGGGGTGAGTAGAGGTAAGCGTAGTGAATGCTGGACTGAGCCGCGCTGAGTGATACAAGTGTGTTTACATCCGACCCTATTTTCAACCGTGTCAGCCAGAGTCTTGCTCGGTGCTGTTGTAGTAACTCCCCACCAGACACAGGGCTTAAGACGTGTCTTATACCGCTTTGTCTTCTTATGGTGGTAAACTGGCCTATGCTTGATTTGCATGGTCAGGGCTTCCACATAGAGGGAACCATCATTTAATCGGTGTCAATTTGGAAATAAACTAGAATTTAGCAATTGGTTCTGTTCAGGCAGTCAAACCGGTGTTAGGAGTTTGGAGTGTGAGTGGTAGAGTATTGTGAGTAAAGCTCAGATATAAAGGTCGTTCTGTACCTGTGTGAGCAGGATTGTACGCAGATCCAGGTAAATCCCCACACCTGGCACCTGAGAGCTCTCTGCCTCTCAGCTATACAAAGACACGGCGCTAATTCAATACGGCAGCTTAGCGTTCTAATAATCAGTTCACAAAGGATAATAGGTCACTACTTACGGATAGTACAGACTTTCATTATTCCTAATGCCAACTAATTTCACTTATTTTACGTATGTACACAGAACATTCTGAACGTTCAGCAATTTTTTTCTGTATTTTCTTGGAGTTAACTTCAAGAAAATTAATGCTCTATTCTAGAAAACATGGGAAACAGATGTATGGCCCTGAGAACAAGAAGTATGTCAGACATATTTAAAAAAAAATGCCTTGAGCAAGCATATGCCTGTTACACAGGAGGAACTTCTTAAGCAGTCTAGGCATATGTCATATCTGTAATTTAAAATAAATAGTCAAGGGAAACAGGTGTACAGCTCCCTGTGCACTCTATACCCCCGCCATCCATTCTGTCATCCCTTTCTTATTCTCTTTTTTCTGCGGTTTTACCAGTGGCTTTGTAGAGTCACCTCCTTATCCGCTGGCCTAAACCTAGGTAAAGGGCTATTTCTCTTGCTCCTGCACAAATCTCAAGTGCTCTGCCTGAACTGGTTCCCCTGCTTGTTGTACTGTGAGTTGCTTTTAAAAGGGACAATTTTGGCATTGCCCTCAGAGCCCCCTGCCTTTGAGCTCCACTGAATAGCTCTGTGTGTTAAGCAAATGGATCATCTTAACTTTTTGATTGAGTGAGCAGGGACTAAAGGTGACTGGAAACCCAATCCCCAGGGATCTTAACTGCTCCAAGAAGTTTGGCAGATAGCTCCCCCTGGGAGGGGTAAGGCTGAACAAAGGTGCCCAAACACCGAGAGAGAGAGAGAGAGAGAGAGAGAGAGAGAGAGAATTCGGGGTGGTCATGGGAGCGATTCTCACCATTTGTGTTTGTGCTATTGATCAATCTTCATATTTTTCCCACAACCTTTTCTTTTCTCAGTAATGGAGTGTTCACATGTGTTTTGCATTTTAAATTACCTCTAACTCTAACAAATAACGGTTTCTATCTGTACGTATCTACCACTAACATCTTGTTAGATTCTTCTTCACGTGCCTTCATGTTGTTAATATTAATATTAATATGTTCGTATTTTGTTTCAGCTCTCCTTGTTGTTGAGACAGAGACATTCGGGAGTCATGTTCGAATAAAAGGAAAAGAAAGTGGCTACTATATCTGCATGAACAAGAATGGCAAAATTATTGGCAAGGTAAGAATTTTATCATCTACCATTTACTGAATTAAGACTATATCATATATCCTTCTCAGAAGAAATGTTGAAATTATCCTTTACAGTTGCAGTCTTATTTTCTCTAGATTGAAAGCTTTGACAGCTAGAATTTGACATAGAAACTCACTC
The DNA here is from genome assembly GCA_028566695.1 of Bagroides melapterus. Taxonomy (NCBI): domain Eukaryota; kingdom Metazoa; phylum Chordata; class Actinopteri; order Siluriformes; family Bagridae; genus Bagroides; species Bagroides melapterus. The sequence goes on from JAOTRN010000036.1 coordinate 16,759,516, forward strand.
CACTGTCAATTTCTCACCTCATTACAACTAAAAGCAATTTTGCTGTGCGATCACTAGGAGGCATCATACAAAATAGCCTAACGATGTACGTCAATAATACCAGTGAGTGAAACAGCATTAAAACTTTATCTTCTATTCATCATGTAGGTGATAATTATGTTAGTTCCTTTTGTAAAATGTGAATAATAGAGCGATAATGTCCTTCATATCACGTTGCTGTACCGTAAAGCCGATGACATGCATTTTCTTAAACCCGAACATCTGCAACACGGGTAAAAGAGTGAGCCAACGTTTTATTTTTCACAGATGTCTGTTTAAATCAAAATTGGGTGCTTGAGTCTGGTCGGAAAAGTATCAAATGTGGCATCAAACCATCAAATCTGGCTTGTTTGATGCCAACCGTAAGCATGAACAGTAGCAATCCCATCCTCATCTCATCTTCTATGTTCCACTTAATCTACAGGTGATTAGTATAAACGGTCATATTTCATATTTATAGCTTAAGAAACCTTGTCATAAGACTGAAAAATACCAGACATTCAGAAAGACCTTTAAACTGAAATGTAACCATATTAATAAAGGAGCTAAATTTGCAGAAATAACACCTTACATGCAAGAGCTTTACTGGAATTATTTTTTCTCTTAAAAGGAAACGTTTCTGTTCACTCGAGCTGCTAACAATGCACAACATATTAGGTCTTATGGAAAAACTTTTTTTCCCTCTACCCCAACACCTTTCTACTGCAACTAAGTACTGTATAATACCTCACAAGTAAACTCAGCTGTCAGGTTTGGGAGAGTTGCTCAACAGGTGGGCTTCATCTGACATGTTATTTTCTCTCCCCTGCAGCTCAATGGGAGTAACCCAGAGTGTGTGTTCGTGGAGGAGTTCTTGGAAAACAACTATACGGCGTTAGTGTCTGCCAAGTACAAAGGCTGGTACCTGGGATTCAACCGCCGCGGCCGGCCCAAGAAAGGCTCACGGACCACACAGACACAGCAGGAAGTACATTTCATGAAACGTGACCCTAAGGGCAAGGTGGACCCTCAGGAAGAGTTCCGTTTCACTACTGTAACGAAACGGACGCGTAGGGCACGGCGCTTAAGGCCAAACCACAAAACAAACTGAAGTGACACAGACCAAGCATGCACTCTTCCTTTACAGACATCTCAAACTTCTTGCCTTAAACCAGTATAAAGGGTATTGTGATTAAGCAGCAGGAGAGGAAACCTGAAAGATGGCTACAGGACAAAAAAAAAAGACAAAAAGCTTAAAAAAGTTCAAAGATGTTTTATTTTTATATTTTTGGATCTCTGAGTCTCTCTTAGGTGTTGAATGTCTCTGGGTTATCATTAATGTTATATTGTGTCTTTTACTCTCTGTTATTTATGTTGGAAAAACTATGGATGACAAAAAAAAAAGGAACTGTGGTCTCCCACTTTGACGAGTTTACAGCAGCAGGCATCCTGTTGAAAAGGAAAGATCTGACTCCAATAACCAAGAAAAACTTCTATATTTCATTTTGAATTGACCCAAACAACAAGAATCTTTTTTTCCCCCCTTGCTGGAACGGGCTATCATTTAAACGTACGAGGAGCATGATAACAGGGTCACATGGCAGGGCTCTGTACCAGCTTCATCACAGGCCAACACTAGCTTTGAGTGCAATATTTTCAAGGGTCCTCCATGAAGCATCTCATCACCTTCAGTTGTGCTCACTGATTTTTTCTGTGAGAAGTCTGAGTGTTCTCTCTAGGCCTGTGTGCGGGTGAAGTGTGCTTAATCACACCCAGCTATTGTATGATTCCTTTTACATTTTTGTGCAACCTGTGATTCAGCAGCTCACAACATGCTTTGACTAGCCAGGTATCAGCATCAGCTATGGCGGTAGTGCTTGTTAAAACAAATGAAGAGAAGCTCGGAGTTGAAGGGACTCGAAGAGCATGACAAAGTTGATTTGATGAGAACCTTTTTGACCTTTCTCACTGTACTTTGGTGCAAGGTTTACAAGAATGCACTGTGGTGACAGTGGACCTGATCTTAGACACTAGCACACACACATATGTACTTCTTTTTTAATTTCAAAATGATACAAGAATTCATAAGAATATACAGAATTGTTTTTTGAAGAAGAAGAAGAAGAAGAAGAATTACCACAAAATCAGTTATAAGGCTAATAGTCACTTTTCTCCTCTCTGCCAATTTAATGTGCTGTTCTCAGAAATTTCTGTCATTCTACAGATTAATACCTATCATCTTATGCTGTATTCCAGATTTCCATTTATAAACTCCATCAACAATGGTTTAGACAACATCACACTGTACATGTACTTATGTCCACTAAGGCTTTATACCTGATCAATCTGAATCAAACCACAACAGGGAAGGTTTGAACACCTTTCACTAAACCTGTGCTAAGGTTTGCCCTTCATATGGGGGCCGCTGTAGTGTAAACAAATCTATATATTCCTTTGTCACATGACAGGTTTTTGTAAGAGATACTACTAACAAACATGACACATGTATGGTTTAAAAAAAAAAAAAAACGTATGCAAAAAAATAATAATTTTATGACTATTATAAAAAAAATATTTATTGCCTTTCTTTGTAAATACAACCTGATGAATTTATTTGACATCCTAATAAAAATAAGGACTATATTAAAAAAAAAAAAAAAGAAGAAAAAAAAAAAGAAAAAAAAATGGCTGTTGTGTTTTCTTTTAAGTTAGGGCTTAAAAAGCATATGCTTTAAAATGTTTTGTATTTTGATCAGAAAACCTCTGAAGACGAATACTTTAGTCATTCAGCCAAGAAATAATTCAAGATATTTTTAGAATATGTAAAACGCTCAGAAATTTGGTTAAAAGTTTAGCATTCATCCATGTTCCACGCCTAACCTTACTGATCTGTGACTTGCATTTTTCCAACTACATCTTCTCATCTCCCATATGGCGGGCAGCAGACAAAAAGCGAAATCTGGATTTTCATAGATGGTTGTGGTAGATTTCAGCAAGTTTCATACGCGTCCCTTCCTGCGAAGTGGCTATGAATGTGGGAATGGATGTGCTTGAATAGGACACTTTTTGTCATCTGAACTGTTAACAGGCTATGAAAAGGTGAATTGCACTTCAGAAATGAGCAACAAGGTCCAGGAAATGTGTCATAATTAAGTTATGAGGCACATAAAGACAGCTAAGAGATTCTCAGACAACATGAGAATTCAAGGATCGTTTAGACTCAAGGTTATATCAACAGATTCCCTCCTCGCTTTTACATATTGCCTCTTTTTATGAAATCAATTAGAACCAGAGGGAGTAGAGGAATGTTCAAAGAGAATGTTCGGAAAGGTATTAAGGTTAATGGAACTATTCCTTTTCCAAATGGATTTTCAAATCTTTTGGTATGAAATCTTGTTCTGGAAGACATTACTTTTGTGGAAGACAGTACCCTCATTAGACTGACTACATTAGCCTCAAGAGAAGCAATTATTTTTTTTCTTTCAGTTCAGTGTGTCAATAACTGACATTAGCACAGATGCCTGCTCATTGCACTTTTCACATATGTGTAGCACTGATCTGCAAAACGTCTGGAATTTTCAAGAATCTTTTTTTTTTTTTTGCGATCTTTCTCACCCTGTTCCACACACATTTAGTGACTTCTTTTTGGCAGGCCTACTTGAGCTGTTTCTTTAAAGGAGGAGGAGAAGGAATGCAGGATAGCATGTCTTATAATGTTGTATTCACGAATGGTGTTTACAGTAGCAGTCAGCCTGAAAGATGGTCGTTTTGAGTAAAAAATGCCTTTTGTTTAACTTCTCACTGATGTTATCAGATCTAGCTCTATGCAGCCACCTACAGCGGGCAACGAAAGGAAGACACGGTCTGATTTAAATGTCCAACAAGCTCTCCATCTTTTCTTTTTGTCTCTCGGTATTCATTCTTTCTTGAGGTGGAAAGTGGAGTTATTTGTAATACATGGCCTTCATTACTCAAAATAGACAGCTGAAAAAATAGTCTATCATTTTTACACAGACAGCTGTCTGGACGTTACGGTTTTAAAGAAACACTCAGAGTGTGTTTGCTTTCTAGCAAATCCATTTTTTTTTGTCTAGCACATTTTTGATCAGACAGTGTGGAAAGGAGGACCCATGCAAATGCTGATAAGAGAAGAAATGTATTAACATTGCTGTAAAATGTGTACACATCACCAGGATCTCATGGCCCCATGCTATCGAGATCAGGATCAGATTATCCTCATACTTTAAACACAAGTAAAAAAGCGAGCGTAACTGTAACATGTTTTCTGTCTTGGTATCAAACAACTTTAAACATATCTGATATCCACGTAGATGGAGCCATTCTGCGATGACAGCATTCAAGAAAGTTGAATACAGACTTTTTAAGAGTCCAGACATCTGAAAATTAAAGAACAGAAAGCATTCAGTGCAGGGCTCCTGCCAGCGCCTCTCCTCTTGCTTAACCTTTGATCAGTGGAGGATGGCCCTGGAACAGACCCAGTATGCTGAAATGAAACATAACATCCCTCAGTGGCACTCCTCCCTTTCAGGACGATAGGTCTGTGAACTCACTACTGCCGACGGATAGCTATTCATAGGCAAAAGGAGGTTCTGACTCCACTGCGGGAGGTTAGAATAGCGAAAGGTTGCACAGGGACCTGACTTTGCTTATCTTTAAGCAGTCTGCCTTGGTGCATCGTGTGTATTTTTAGAACAATATGCAGTTAAGAGCTGCTTTTTGGAAAAAAGAAATGTTTTTCCACTGGTCATGTCCAAAGTAAACAAGTTAACACTTGTTTTCTCTGTGGAATGACAGGCAGAAAATAAAAAGAGTGTATAATAGCACAGTGGTCACTGTCTTGCTGAAGTGTTCAGTGGCTCTGTCAGCAGTGGAACGAGTGACAGATGGACACAAGCCCACTGAAGTGCACTCTTCAGCAACCGCATATTTAATGAAAGGGCCGTGTCAACAGAAATCTGGTGGTCCAGCCATTCCATAGACAGAACAACTTTGTCTCCTTAAATATTACTTAACTCCTTCTTGAGGTTGTGAGGTGCAAGAAACACGTAAAACCAAAATAATGGTTGACCTATAATATGATCCTAACTGTCATAGCTAGCTGTGCAGTGCTTTTCCGCTAAAGCTCAGACACCGCAAGCTTTCGTCTCTCCAGTGAAATGTTTAACCGCATGCATCTGCTCTGCTTTTACTCTGGGACATACAGAAGTCATTTTGTGATTCATGTATAGCCGAGGCCTGTTTTTATACGGCTACTTTATGTGCCAGGAGTATATTATAATGTAATAGTTTAAATGTCCAATTTAAGAGTTAGATGATACAGGTTCAACTGAGGAGACTGTCATGCTAGTTATGTGCACCATATCACACTGTATGCTACACAATATACACAAAATTCACAAAATACACAAAACTGATCTGACAATGTCCTACCTTCTTTGCTGCTTTATCTACTTTACAAATGTCAGCTTATAAAAATGCACACAACAATGAAAAAACTATAGATAGAACATATGAGTAGTTTAACTTTTCAGAAAATGGTTCCAGCATTAAAATATGTAAAGAATATTTAATGTATGGCCGTGGGAAAGTGTAGTATACATGCACAAAAACAGTTTGTAGGATGTCTCTATAGCTTGTACATGTCTAATAGTATGTAGCCATTTATGAAAAGACTGTAGATCTTTTGCTGTGTGAAAATAGAGAAAATGGAGCGATGTGATGATGAGATGTACACCATACACCATAATCTCAGCCAGTTTGGCCTTAAGTAATATAATTGATTTATCCGAAAAGCCAGTGTGCTTTGATGGCTTTGTTGTATGCTGAGATGATAAAGTATTGTTTTTTTCCCTGTTGTATGACATCGTTTTAACCTGGAAGACAGACTAGAACTTCTCCAACTGCTTATTTCTGTTTTGGTCAGTTCTTGGTTTTCAACCATTATTCATATCTCCATATCTCTTTTTTCAGTTGTTGCTGTTAAATTAATCCTAAAACCAAGCATGATTGTTTTTAAATTCTGCACTGGCTGTGACATTAAGTTGTAAATAACATAAGCTTGAAAAACCTTATCAAATATGTGGAGAAGCATGAAGCCTAGCATTTGATTTTGAGCATAGCATGAGTTATTTGCGCTGTATGATTGGGGTTGTTGTCCCAGTACCATTATTAAAGCAATTCTATGTCATGATGCTCTCATGTCATGCTTCACTGTGGGTTTGATGTTCTTAGCTATTCTTTCTCCAAACATGACAACCTGAATTATTGCCAAATAATTATTTATTTTTGCTTCTTAACACCAGAATATTTTCTTCCAAAAGATCCTAAAAGAGTTCCTACATTTTTATCAGCACAGAATATTTTTGCATGGGTTATAGGAAATACTCATCCTCAAATTAATGAAAATTTCCTCTACAGAAATATCTTAATGGCTCCTATAGCTTAAAAGATACACAGATTTATATCTATATAAATATTTTAAGATATTATCTCATCCTACTTTCCAATGTCCTCTGTGGGAAAAATGTGGAGCTTAAAAGAATGATACTATTAATTTATTATGTAATTTTTTTTAGTTTAATATCAGGCATGATTAGCATTCCATAATTATTTTTATTTCAGTCTAAATCATACAATATGTCATAATATATTGTGGCTACATAAAGCTGTCACACAATGGTGCTAGACATATTACTGCCTCTCCCTTGAGTCAACGTCACACAAGAAAAAGGATGTACATTCAAAGTCAGAATTGTGGGTAGCTGATTTTATTTCCAGAAAACTGTAGTTCCGTGTCAGCACCTCTTTTGTGTGACCTCATCACTATGTCTGTATAAGTCCACTTTGAGTACAGTCCCATGGCGAGCCAGCCAGGAGTGTAAAAATCTTAAAAAAAATAGGTCAGTAGTACTTCTAAGATACAAACAATTTTCCAGAATCACAACAATCAGTGTAAAATCTCAGAAATATAATGCATCATGGTTTAAGTTGGTGAATTAAGGGAGAGTGCCACAGTATTATATCAAATAATTCTGACACCTCACAATATCATGGTCTGAAATTCAATCATGAGCTTGTCATCTCACCCCAATGTACACAAAACATTTTTTTCTGATCAGCTCAGTCAAAATTGCTGAAAATCATAATATTACATACTTATTATTATTATTATTATTATTATTATTATTATTATTATTATTATTAATAGTATTATTCTTGCCTGCCTAGGCTTTATGGCTTTCTGCTGTGTTTAATATACTAATTATAACTAGGATTAATATGGAGTAATATATACATAACCTTTGCAATATTTCTCAAACCTACAGCCAGCTGGCTTATTTAAGACAATCACTGCTCTCCAACCATGTGTACTGCTCTGTATGCATACATGCATTTGACTGTTGTGGTGCTGTGCTGCTGTTAGCGTTTCTGTCAAATTCCCAACTGGTACTTTTAGATGAAGCCTTCACAGTTCCTTCTTTAGTCCCTATTAGGGTTGCTGGATGAGGCCCTGTAGAAAGCATGCAGGTGTACAAGAGCCATTTATGTTGCCATGCTGAGACCATGACTAATGTTTAACTCATAAGGTGTCTGGAATTTGCCTTGTGATCTGCTGGTTGAAATACTTAGCTCTGAACATCCAGTACAACATCATGTGATAAGTGTGAAGGGCTTCCCTGCACTGCCCATTATATTTATTTTTGTGATGTGGGCAAGAAGTTATGGCAAAGATTACAAAATGGTGCTTACCACCCACCTGTTGTGAGGGTCCGGTCCCTTTTCCAGTGT
>JAOTRN010000036.1:16791883-16804457 GCA_028566695.1 Bagroides melapterus
AAGGTGCTCTCTAGACATGTGGCTTCTTATATCATTTCCATACTGATGTCACTTCCATGATGCTTTTCAACCTTTTCATATCTAGCTCTTAGTTAAAATTCTATTGCATCTCATGTTCACTCTCACTAATCTTAATCTTATAGTGTGTCTATTGCAAATCTATCTATTTTTCATATGTTTATTTGAGCCTTCTCTCAGCCTTATGCTTGGCAGTGCTGTCTTTTTGCGTGCATATCAAGATCAAGCCTGAGCATGTAAAAGGCAAGCCATCACTTTGCCAGTCAATCGATCTGTCAGGCTCACAAAAAAACCTGACAAATTATTCAAAGCCGACCAAAGCTGTATAAAGTTATGACACAGGGATGGGGGACAAGACTCTAAAATCAAGCTTGTCATATGGTAAGTGCAGCATGAGCTATTTGGGTACAGAAAGAAAGTTTAATTTTCACATTGTTTATTTTGTTGGCTATTCATGACTGTCAAGGAGAAATATGCATATGCCTGCACCAGGAGTATTTGAATCTTTGCCAGCCTCTTGGAGACTTCAAGTGCTGGAAAAAGGAGAAATGTCTGGGAAAGTTGAACAAAAAGGAGAGTCTACTTCACCGGGGTGAGAAGGAGGTGGTATTGAAGTGGTAAAGGGGAGAATAAAAGTCACAATTCCACTGGGATTTTTTGGGGAATTATGTTTTCTAGAATTCTGTTCTGTGTTTCAATTACACTTCAGGAACTTTTATAGAAAATAATAGAAATGATGCAAACTGCATGCAGATTACAAATTTGTGAAGCATGACAAAAGTACAACGAGACAAGAGACATGGAGTACCTAAGGATTACTGTTTCTGTTGTTCTAGTTCACCCGTCCTTAGCACCAGTGACAGCCTGAAATACCTCCATAACATACCAACAAGGAACAGGGCTCACATTAAGACCTGAAACGGTTGTCAGAGATCACTCCCGCTCTTACTCAATTGGGAAGGGTGATGTTAAAGTTGATGTAAAAGGAACTGGCAGATGGTGCATGGTGATTCCACCACTAAATACCTATCTGAGCCATGAGCAAGAAGCAAAAAGTGGCACAGAAGGGGCTGGATGTCAAGACTGTCCAAAGGACAAAAGGGCAAAATTCTGCTTAGAGTCCCCCAGGTCTTACCTCTATAAATAATAAATAGCTGTTCTGAAGGAATGGATGTTTGCTGCCATGTCTATATAGCTCTATAAAAGGCATACCAACAAGTCACCTTTAGATCAAGAGAATGTTAAGTCCACAAGCAAGAAATCCTGGATTCAACCAGGATGGAGAATACAATATTGTTTACACCCGCAGATGGAAGAGACTATTCCAATGCTAGCAGCAGAATATGGATGCCACACATACGAGTGGATGTGGTGGCTTAGAGCCTGTTGTAGGCTTCTGCCAGCTGTCAGGGGTAGAACCCATCCACCTCTCTGAAGATTGGAGTCGGAAAGTGCAAGTTCAAGTGATGGGTCAATATCAGTCTAAAAGAATTACTCAGACACAACTACACTACAGACAGAACATTCTTGTGATTATCTGATAAGGGGCAAGAAGTTTGATTGGATTTGGTTATATGTCCAATCCTACACTTAGCCTGCTCTCAGCCTTTCAATGATTTCAGCTGAACCATTTCTCCTGACAAGTCACTGATTAAAAATTAAATTAAATTGTGACCTTAAACTTAAGGGAACGGTCTAGAAACTGAACCTGGAGTCAACATTGCCATTTCAGTGTAATGTGGCCATATTGCCACTGCTGCAAATTAAGTCACATACAGCATCCTTGTAATGGTCAATTTCAAAGCAGTAAGCAAATGTTTGTTGACCATCTTTATCTTATGTCGTCTCAGAAGCCTTTAACATGGTCAATTACAAGACTATTCTGTCCATCCTCACAAGCCTTGGAATTTGTGGCACAGTATGGTGGTGATTTGATTCTTATCTACAGAGTCATATCAGATCAACTAGATGGAATCCAATCTACTCCATTCAGCCTCTCCACTGGTCCCACAGGGCTCAGTACTTGGTCCTTGGTGTCTCTTACCACTCTTTGCCTACTCTTTCATTGAAATAATCATAATGAAGTATCCGAAGCAGATGGCGTAGAATCCATTTGTGGAGTTTATTGAAAAACAACACAAAGTACATAATCCAAGTGCAAAACTGTAGTGAAAAAACAGGCACAAGATCAGAAAGCCAGAATAATAACCAGTATAACAAACACTCCAAAACACAATCCTAAGAACATGCAAAACTCTGAGAAACAGAACAGGGTCACACATGGGTAATAACATTATTCTTGGTAAAGCATGAGAACTGACGAAACTTTGCAATGATTCTTAGCATTAGCATGATGCAAATCAGACTGAACAATTCAGTTTGCAGATCAATTAGCAGAAGAATACATTGTTATAAGAATTATATCTATTGGCAAAATGTAGCAGAGCTTTGAGTTTTGGAAAATACAAAGCATATATGAACATAAAATAAATTATAAATAATAAAAATTATAATTAATAATAAAATACATTGTCTGGTAAGTAGATTTATCTCATATGTTACTGATTTATGTTTATGTACAGATTATCCTGCAGTAATATCGGGGCCTTGATTTATTTATTTATTTTTAATAAATTAAACAAATGATTATCCTTATGCACAGATGAAAAGTGAAATAAAATGTAAATAAATTGCAGTTTGTCATTATGTTAAATTTATTAAATTTAATTAGCAAACACAATTGTAAAAGATCTTTGCAGCAGTAATGAAAAAAAAACTGGATTAGGTCTCAGGAACTAATACTGTCAGTGACGGAGTTTTGTGAGTTGCTGAAAAAGGTTTCTGATGCTTCCTGTGGTGGAAATGTCACCCTCTTTTACCTTCATTGTATCATTTCACATCCCTTATCCTTAGGGCCTCAAAGAATCAAGTTATTTTGGAGTTGTGAAAAATGTTAAGATGAGGATATGGAACCGTTTTCATTTTTTAGGGCAATAAGACACAATTGCAGTTCTGTCACGTTGAGGAGAATATGCTCCTTGTGTTCATTTCAAGACAATTTTGAGGAAGCTTGTGTTTAATTTGTTTTTCGTTAATAATCACGTCACATTATGACCACTTTGACAGAGATCACGCTGCAACCCTCATACAATTCGTTTTTTAGTTGCTTGTACATTTGCATTTTATAGCCATAATCCTCAGGTGTTTGTATATCTTCTTGTTTTTGGCCTTTCTGTAAACAGGATGTTAGCTATAATGTCAAGGAATTAGTTTTAAGGGGGAAAAAGATTATAGCCAGCTCCATGATGTTTGAATTAAATTCTGTAAATGTAACACTGAACTTGGTTGTCAATTTGAATGTTTTAGCTCATGTTTCTGAATTATTGGGGTTTCTTGGGAATGTTTGAAATTTCTGGAGGCTGGAAATCCTTAATCCTTACTGCTGTTCTCTATTGAATGTGAAGTGTGAGCATTTCAAACTTCAGCCTTTAAGACAGTAGACAGTAACATCACACTCACAGACTCTGATCACTGATAGCTGGTAGGGACTGCAGGTCCATCACCAGGAGGCTCGTCAATTGGCAAAAAGATGCTAATTATGCCTTTAACGATGCTGCTTCCTTAACGACACAGCGCCACTTTATGGACAGGTTGAGCCAAGCTACTCAGACAGGAAGCAAGGCAGATGCTGGATGTGACATTTGGAGAGCAAAGCCTATGTTTTAGGAAATCTAGGGAGGAGGAAGGAGACAGCTGTTTGCAAAATTAGGGAAAAAAAGCAGCAGGTATTTGTGAGCCACAAAGGGAAAGGAATGTTTTGGAGCATGCAGAGAGCATGTCAATGTGAGCCTCAGACTGCATAATTATAGTTGCGGAGATAATGGCATTATCAACAAAAGTAACATCTGTCTCAGTATTATGTAAGTCATGGGAAATATACTGACACATGAACTGCAGTTTGATTCTGCTTAATCATATGCTACTCTAATAAGATTTCATTTATTAATTCTAAGCACTGTAATAGTGAATGCCACAAAGTTAGATATTTTTCATTAAACAGAATTTAATGAGGCCCTGAAATTTTTTTTTTCTTTTTGCATTTTTTTTTTCCAAATAATTGTTTCACAAAATTCAACTGAACAACTTCCCAACAATAACAGAGCTGGAAGGCTTCAGTTCTAGAATTATTCATTTCATAATTGTGTCATCCTCCTGAAAGTAAGAAGTCACCCTGGGAGGTTGTTGTGTAAATGAATCAGCACAAATATTGGCATGCAAAAGAGATATATTCATAGTGATAATACTGAGTTCATGTTTTTTTAATGCTCAGACCAATAATTTCATCATGTACATGCAGGAATGAATAACAGTAAGAGGAGAGCATAAGAAAATGGGCGAGTCTTAGAAAATGCTGTTAACTGTAGGTCATCAGACAAATATGTTACTATTATCATTTCAAAATCTCAAATATTTATTGAATTCCCACCCACCTCCTTGGCTTTGAAGCATGCCATCTAGGTACAGACACAGCGAGAACAAGTGGGAGTTTGATTTCACATCGCTGAAGTCTTTTAACAGGAGACAAAAGTAATTAGATGCAATAGCAATACTTCATTTTTATTTATTAGTGTTATCTTTGCTGTCTCATCATTGTAATCAGAACTTAGGAAAGAATACACCTTGGTGAAGTAATGGCTGTACGAAAGGTTGATAGTCTGTGCTGTCAGATTTTGGACACGAATTCAGGAGTGAACTATGAGATAAACTGTCTGGGGGTCACCGTCATGTTTTGACACAACTTTAGGATAATCTCATCAGTGATGGTGTGAACAATACTCATTACATCAGCCTGAACAAAAGTTTCATCTGCAGGCTGACTTGTTTTTCCTTCTGCTAACCATAAATCTAGACCTATACTTATAGAAATATTATAATTCCTCATAAAAAAAACCCAACAACACAAGGCAGCATTGACTTACAAGGAAAGTTACAGCATTGTGTAAAGTTCGGCCATTTCCTCTCCACATGTTTATCATGAGACACTGGCTTTGAGATCTTGCTCAGATATGGCTAACTTATGCTGGCTCTGGCTCCCAGAACGGGAAAGGGATACGGCATCAGTACCAACACACCCTAGTGGCTTCTGCTATTCGGAGTCATGCCTGTGGGAAACCTCATCAGCCAGATGTTCCTCTAGAGCTCTGCTGGATCCAATACCCATTTGACCAGTTACCTGGTTATGAGGACAGTTACGAGGACAAATCTCACATGAAGTCTGTATATCATGTATGTCACCTCATATGCCAAGAATGAATATAGAGGGTCTGTGAATATTTGTGCATAAGAGGAAGGGAGAAACAAAGTCAGATCAGATAGAAAGAGTCTGAGCATGGTGGTTGTCAGTGTGTACACACTCTCATAGCGTGTGTGTACCTACTCTATGCTTATGTGGGTAATCTAAGAGATTTAGCATATCTCCACACTCACCCATAAATATTCAACATGGCATCTTACAAATCATGTGGAGAGTGGTTTGTCTATGGTCTATGTACCTATAGTGGTGTTATTCAAGATAACCTGCTCTGGTTATTCAGAGAACACACACGCAGCAGACATTCCCTTGGCTTTAGTCCGATCTCGCCCTCTGTGGCTGATAATCACAGATGTTTGCTTGGTTTTGAATCTCTTCAAATGAATGATTGTACAGGAATTCATTCCCCATAATTATTCAGACAATACCTTAAGGATTTTGGGAACGCGCATGGTACTCGGAAAAGCCATTCTGAATTGTTGTAAAACAGCCAGAGATAACAGTATGGGCAATTAATGCGTTATTTTCCATGTTGTAAGACTCACTGAGGGGGTAAATTATGCTTTAAAAGTCTCTTAGCCAATCCCGGTTTTATACTATGCAGGACAGATGCATACTGATCACATATGCACACACGAACACACGAACACACACACACACATATACACACCAGATGCCCTACATCATAAGCAGCTGCAGGTCTCCACCCTTGATTCTGTCTTACATTGTAGTATTTTCACTCATTACTGACCTTCACTCGATTACTCAAAGCACCTTTGAGCAAAGAAAGCGAGAGAACGTGCATAAGATGGAATTAACTACTGACCCCTAGCTGTTGCCCTCTATTATGGCCCAAAGAGAGAAAGATTATCAGATACAGCCTTCTCAGCTTAGTAACGACGTAAAACGTGTCTATTCCACGGCACCTATAACGCTGTGCACACTGACTTCATACTTAGCAAACACGCATTTAACTTTGAATTTTTTTTTTAACTTTATATCCCGCTTCACATTCCACAAGCATGCACGACATACTGTACATAATCTTTTGCAATGTAGCCTTTATATAAGGATTTCCCACTTTTTCTGGAACTTTCTGAATTACATCACTTAGCGTCTTTGAAAACACTCGTAACAGTAGATGTGAAATACTGGCACATAGATTAGGTGTTATCAAAACTGAAGCACATCCAGCAACATTGGCAAGCAAAAACATTTTTATCCCAGACGGTTTGGCTGCCCCCAAATGTGTAACTCAAAATTTAATTGCTGCTTAGACAATGATCTGTCCAACAGGGTCTACTTTTTAGCTTAGCCTGAACTCGGTATATGATTAAAATAACAGTGCAACAGGGGAGGGGGGGGAGGGGGGCCAAGGAATCAAGATGTTAAAACAGAGAAGAGAGAACACTCTGTTAATGAGATCCTAGGTCAAACAAAGCCTCGAAAAATATTGATCTTAATTTCTGGGCAGTCCAAACATTTACCTCAAAACGGAATGGGCGTTTTGCGATAAACTTCCTAAAACTCTAGTTTAAAGTTTCTCTGCAAGCGTTTGAACTATTGCGTATATCTCTTTCTGTCTCACCTTTTCACACATGCCTGTAACTGATTGAACCACACAAGCCAGCCAAATGAGAAATCAATTTCTACTCAGGGCGGCTTGTCGACTGCAAGCCCCAACCTTATCAAACTCTGTCTCTCCCATCGACGCCATCTTACACACTTAATCATCTTCCTCTGTAGGATTTAACTAAACATAGAGTATATTTGAATATGGCATTGGTCCATGGTTCTCACAGTAAGATTTACATGTAGGGATTACAGGACTCTGAACTCATGATAACTTTAATGTAGTGAGTGAGTGATTGGTGCATTTAAAATGCCCATTGACTTTTATCTATAATAACCTTTAATCATAATCTGTATCGGTTCGTGAAACTAGGAAAGGAAGATGGTTTTAAATTGTAAATCAATCAATTTTTCAAAAAAAAATAAAAAATAAATTCAAAACACAAATCACAGCAGATACATGTTAGAAAAACAGATTTGTTTAAAGAAGTCATGTGTTAGATTATACAAGTAAAATGTCCTAATTATTTATATTACATATAGCACAGTTATAGAAGGGAAATTCTTTTTTATATTCTCACTATCTGGTTTTACTCAGATAACTCTCTTATCTCAGAGAGGGTTTTTTTTTTTTCCTCCATCACCTCTGGCTTGCTCATTAGGAATACATTTCAGATAAAAATGTATTGTTTACATCCTGAATTTATATATTCCTGTAAAGGTGGTTTGTAACAGTAATGTCCATTGTTAAAAATGCTAAAATTGAACTGAACTGAATGTAAATTCCAGACAGCCTTTGACCTGTTATCAAAAGATAATGACAAACACATTTCCTGTTATGTCCACAAGGCTCTAATCCACTAAACCATCAGCTTGATACGTTCTGGTAACATCAGTATCAAGTAACCATTAATCACTGTATCAATACATGGAGTTATTTTAAATTAAAGCATTTATTGGATTCGGTGGATTGTGTTTACACTATTCACAATGAATTTAAACTCCAGAGTCACAAAACAGCATAAAGAAGATGAATAATAGATATTTGCTGAAAAAACAGCACTGCCACTGGTAGTGGTTGGCCACACGCTGCTGCTGAGTGCCTCTACTGACTCAATCAAAGCTGGTCTCAGCCACCTGGAGAGAGGCCAGTGCAGCATATTTTGCAATCAAAGCAAAAGGTGATGTCAATAAGAGATCCATTTTGTATATTTGCCCCCTGGTCATTATTCGGCTCGACTGATGAGCAAATCAGGCTTAATTGCTGCAGGAAAAGCCGCAGTCATCTGCTGGGATGATGTGAAGGAAAATGAGGTTCTGTTAAAAGCTGACCACACAGCAGTTGGAACTGTCTGTTCTTGCCCTGGGGCATCCGTGCTGCTTCCTTGTTCACCATATCCCGCTCTTTTCATGTGGGTGGTAAACACAAAACCACCTGGAGATTGACATTTAAAAGTAGGGTCAGTCATTCACCCTGGAATTCACCATGGTCTCTTTAGATTTCTCCTATTAATCTTTTTAGTGGTGTGGTTAATGAGTCAGGGTGAATGCCATCTTTAGCTCAAGGGAAGACCTTAGAATCAGTCGTGTCATTTCTATGGATATCACCTTTCCATTACATACTGCAGCAGTTGAACCTCTGAATGGTACAAAGCATTGTCCAGACCTAAACATGCCAAAATGTGAGACTGGTATCCACAATCCCTTGATTGCGTTTTTCCTTTCCACTTATCAGGCAGGAGTTCCTGACCTAATAATGGTAACAGTAATTACCTTTGCTGATTGCTGGCTGAAATTGTGCATGTATTGTACTCCGTGTATTGTACAGCTCAGCTTTCTCAGGCTTTAGCCCTTTAATCTCAATAGAACTTTGATCAGCACTCTGATCAGGACCTGCAGGAAAATTAAAGACTTTCTACTCACAATCTTCTGCAGGTGGGCACATCACCAGTGTTTGCACTGTCCCAGTCAGCACGTTACCAAGCCACATAGTATTAATAACTTGAGCTAAACATGAGGAGATTTTTAAAGTCAAGCTGGTTTTGTATTGTCATTCCACATTCCATTATAGATAAAAAAAAAGTTTCTCTAGAACTGTGGTGCAATACGTAACAGTATTAATACACTACAGTGTGAGATAATACCTCCAGAGAACAAAAGACACAATGCAGTGACAGCAGAACTGTTTTGTGTGGTAAGTAATTACAGTGATAATCTGTAAACTACCGAGTAGTGTAGGAGAAAGATCGATAGAAATGTATCAGGAATGTTCACAGCAAAAAAAAAAGAAGCCATCATTAGCTTTCAAGAATAGTAACAATATCTGTAGTCTAGCCTACATACAACAAAGTCTAGATTTAGGTTCCGCATTAAACAATAGGATTTCAGCTCAGAATTACAGACTTAAGACTCTCCATGTTTGATTTTGCTGTTGTGAAAGTAGGTATGAAGGTATGCATTTAATTTTTTTTTATGTTCATGTGTGCTTTTTGGGAAAAGGATGAGAGTCAGAAGCGTCTGAATTTAGAGAAGGATACAAGCAGTATTGCACAACTCCTTCTTTCCCTCACACATTTCCACACCGAGTAAACAAGCAGCTCTCACAAAATCTACTGCTAAGCTCTTATGCACTCTCTTGTTGGGGAGACCCTATGAGCTGGGGGCTGAAACAAGCAAAGCTACGGTTTGCCATATCTCACACATCAATTCCTGGCACCCAGACCTGACGAAAGTAAACAACGGCACAACTTAATCATAATTGATAGTAGCCTTTCCTTTTATACTGGAGAAGCATGTCAAAGAGTGGTGACCAGACAGTGCAGATTACTGAAGATTTGCAACACAGGAGGATTATCCAAGAATGCTCGACTTTGATCTCTTTACTCGTAGCTTTGGATTTCAAGTAATTATTCAAAGGAACATTTTTCTCCACAATGTGAATGATGAATGGTTCTAATGATTTCTTAATTTTGTACTGTAAGACAGCCTTATCTTACACGAGTGTGTATGAGTGTGTGTGTACACGAAGATGTGTATTTCAGTGTGTGATAAGTCTGCTATACACAGTGGAGAGGTGAAGATATATGCTTGTAAGTTTTTTCATCTTTTTTTTCACAGCAATAATTTATGTAACAAATATGTCTCCTCCCTTATTAAAGCAGTATCACCTGCATCCTTCTTCAAGCTAGAAAGTTCATAAATTGCTCAAAATAACATAACAGGTCATAACAATGCACTATGAGCTTGCCTTTTAACTGAAGGCTTACTTGGAGTACCAGGAACTTGTTCCTTTGTATAAGGCAGTTGAATTGATTGAAGTTGGCATGGTGGTGCAATAGATAGCAAAGCTTCCACACAGAAAAAGTCCCCTTGAGCCCCTGTGTGGAGTTCTAGATGGTCCTCCAATGTAGGCACAGCTTTCTTCTGGGTTCTCTGGTTTTCCAGTAATATTGCCAATGGTGCTCTGTGTATGTATGGTCCCTTGTAATGGAATGGTGTTTCCAGCACAGGATAAAGCGATTACCAAAGATGAATGAATGTATTGTTCGAGCACTACAGAGAATATAGAAGAGTTTGACTGTGTGATGCTAACACTGAGATTTAAAACATAATGGTTGAAATCATCAGAGCTTTTGTTGTATCATAGGTAATACACTAAACTGAAGAAAAACAAAACATAGCAAATCAAGATTCTTCAATGAAAATGAAATACATTGTGAAACAGACAGGAAATCTCGATCCTTCCCTTTCTCATTGTCTAAGTCTGCGTAGACCCCATGTTGCATGCAACAAAGAAAGAGATGAAAGATGCAAGATGAAAGTACGCCTGCATGTAGGTCGAAGGAGACAGCAGAATATAATCTCCAAAGCAATCCCATCCCTAACTTAGCGCGGGCTATAAGGGTTCCCCTTTTCTTTTTTTTTTAAAAAGCGCCATCAAAGCTCTTCAGGCAAGGTGAAAGGACAAGCACAATGCTAATGTAGCTGAAGCATCAAAGATGATCATTATCTTCCAGTACATAGTTTGCAACCTGTTACAGGATGTGTCGATCATGTAGTCGAGGACTCGTTGTCGTCATCTACTGTAGAGCTTTCATACTTAAGTGTGGCCAGATGATGGTTTTGCAGTTTGGGTTTTGTTCGGCCAGGTCCATGTTTTAGTTTGGCCCATATGCTCCCAAACAGCCGTGACAAGATAAGACAGGCATGTAGTAAATGAAATAGACATCTCTGGAGAGGAAGCTGCTGTTCTCCACCAGTTTGGGTTATACGCTCATTACAAGGTCAGTGACAGAATAGTGGCTGGTTAGAGTATTAAAATAAAAAGTTAATTCTCAGGTACGTGTTAAAAGTAACTGAATCATAAAATACATGTGTGGATGTATATAGCAGTGCAGTAGAGACAACAAATTTTGCTAATCCTGACTTGTTGATTTACGGCACTAATGTCTCTAATTTATTTATAAATCTGAAGTCTTCTGTAAATTCTTAGTTCAGGTGCATCAATCATGAAAAACGTACAATACACAATGAACTGAATGACCTCTTGGTGTTTCACAACTTTGCATCTGTGAAGTGTTTATGTTTTTATGGATTCACGGCTCTTCAGCTGCTGCACTGGCTACAGTACCGCCCTTAATACCTGTTTAAGGTACTTGGTGTTAAAGTATACTTTATATTGGGCTAGGTCCAACATGAGCCAGTGCTGCAGGAATGCAGGGGGGATGCCAGAAGAGCACCTCCGCTATTCCTCTAAGTAAATAGGAGTTTTGGGTGCAAATGCCATGTCAGTTCATTTGAAACAGAAAACTTAGTCTTTCAAAAACTTGAATCAAAATGTTGTTATATACTTTATATATTTCAGGGATTTATGGGGATCTGTTATGGGGAATTTTTAATAGCTCATTTGAAGAGTCAGTGGATTTAACCACTAAATAGGATTCATTGGAAGTATGTACCATAGAGACTTAGATGCCTGTTTAAGGTACAGTGTCCATTTATTTATTCCTTTTACTGATTTATTATATTATTCACTTTTTTGCACCCTGTCTTATTAAATATTGGGCTATCAAATAGGCTAGTAAACAGTCAGCAGGACTGAAGTGAATCAAATGACAGCATTAACTATATTTAATGTATCACAAAAAATATTTAATATTTTTGATGACAGTGCTGTATTCAGAAACTTGTGAAAGCAATTATATAAATACGTAATTGAGGCTGAAATCACCCATGGCATTTAGGCCCTTCGGGGTGATCACACTGTTTACATGGCTTAAATGCATCACTCTTAATTCAGAACATGAGCACACAGACACACAGACACAGACACACACACACACACACGCATCCTGATAGGCTAAATGAATTACTTTAGATGGAATGAATGTCAGGGATATTTTTATTACCCTCCAATGTCAGTTTATTCAGCCGTGGAATGTCCAAGATAAATTAACAGCACCAAAAAGATGTATATTGCATTTTTATTAATTGCCAATGTGAGCAACAATATTTAAGTAACTGTTGTTGGGTGCCAAAATTAGATCATAACGCATCAGAGTTAAGATAAGGAGGAATTACAACTATGGGCTAATGTTTCTAGTAGATGTTCTGATAATAGTGCATTTTGATTGTTGGAGCACTGTTTAAAAATACTTAAAAGCAAAATAGTAT
>JAOTRN010000036.1:16809121-16819935 GCA_028566695.1 Bagroides melapterus
ATAGCTCTGCCAGTCACAAAGATGGCAACTGCCTTGAGACATCCCTATTGCTTCCATTGCCCTGCTCTTCACATATTACCCAGCACCATCTGCTGGCTAGAACACCACACTGGTGAATCATGTGATAGTCAGGGCATTTTTTTTTTTACATCTTTAATAATCTCCCAATAATTGACGAAATATCTGCTTATCAAAAAATAAATAAAAATGAGACAAAGTACAAAGAAACAAATTGTATTTTTATTATATATTTATAATAAATGCATTAATGAATTCTGCCATGTTGCAGACTGGAATCACTCACTCCAATTCATCTCATGAGTTTAAAGTGTCTCTCAGTATTATCCAACCACCAGGGCTGTGAATATATGCTGCTAATGTGGTGTAATGTTTTTCCCTCACCAAACCACAAATTGTTCATGGTCGAGTTCCACACACCTGACTGATAGCTGTATAATAGGCCTGTAGCAAAGCACGGTTAATGTGGTTGAGTTCTTTTCCCACATCATAACATGCACCATTTATTGCTGACTCTGCTAATCGTCTAGTCTGTGGCTAACTGCTGCTAACATTTTCCTCTGTTCTATCTTCTCAGAGTAACTGTCACTGTCTCCCTCTGTTAGACTGACTAGCAAGCATGTTGCCATAAACCACTTGACTAAACACCACATCATGAATCCACTTAGCTGTTTTATTTTGAGGGAACCTCATGATAATTTTTTTCAGGTCTCATTGATTCCAGAACGCTGACGCTGTCATCCATGGACAGGCATTCCTTGAAACCACAGGTGTTTTTTGAGAAGCTAGTATTGATCCCTGAGCAGGTCTTCTGTCCCAGATGGATGAAAAAATCTGGCACTCTCAGCCAGGTCACCCATGCGTGTGTATTTGGACTCTGAGGCCTGCAATCTAGCAGTCCAGGATACACTCCCTCAAGGCAAAGAGCCCATTGTACACAGGCTGTATATGCCATTGTATCCCCCTTGTGCCAGACTGTTGTAAGAACCCTCCTTACA
Organism: Bagroides melapterus; assembly: GCA_028566695.1. Lineage (NCBI taxonomy): Eukaryota > Metazoa > Chordata > Actinopteri > Siluriformes > Bagridae > Bagroides > Bagroides melapterus. The sequence continues at coordinate 16,810,138 of JAOTRN010000036.1, forward strand.
AGTCTATGCAAGATGCCGCTCTGAAATAGATGTCAACAACATGCAAGTGACTACTTCACCAATAAGTCTGGGAGAACTGCAAGCACTGGCAACAAACATGATTTCCATTTCCTCGCTGGTCAGATGACTTGGATAACCTTTTGGTTGAATCCATTTTTGCTCAAGAAAATATCATCCAATCTTGCATGATATGATATTATATCGTGACTTCCTCTGTCCTATCCAATCGTCAGAGAGGAAAGACATGTAGAGTCACAGGCCAAATTTATCTTTGTATAAGTGAGTCTAGTGAGCGGTAAATGACCTACAGACAGGTAAGGTTCCTTTTTAAGCATCAAAAATAACAATATAAATCCTATTTCACAGAGGTTCCCTTAAGGTAATGGACTCTTGCCTAAGCTTTACTGGATGGGGTGCAGAGCAGGGAGTGGGTGCTCTCTTCATTAGCTTGGCACTCAAAAGCTATTTGTAAGAAGAAATAAAAAGCATAGTGTCTGTCCTTGCATGCTCTGATTGTTCTAGGACAAGAGGAGAGGCAAAAGTCTGTTTGTCCAGAATAAAGGGCCTCCCCCTGGCAAAGCTCATAGAGAGAGGCCCTCCCAACCCCCAACTTATTGGTATGGTTGTTTGGCTGTTTTCAGCACTCAGGATGAGCAGGTCATTTCATTTTAAATACTGACTTCATTTTACACATAAATGTGTGATTTCAAAATACTTTCTAATAAATGAGCTTGTCTGCATTTTTAATGAGATCGAATGTTTCCACTTAAGACAACCTGACTTTGATTTAAAGCATACTGAACACCGTCTGTATCTAAAATTGTGTTGATAAAACATATTCTGATTTCCCTTCACATGAATGAACCTCAGCAAGAAACACACTGTTTTGCCATATGGTTTGACATGTTTTCATTTTCAAGCTTTCTCTCTTTCTCCCTCTCTGTTGGACTCTTGCCATTGAAGGACAGTTAATTAATCAGATGATCGTTTACCTTGTCTCTCCCCCACGTTGCTAGCTTTTGGCTGCTAGACAGTACGATCAGACAGCTCCATTATTTCAATTTGAAGACAGAGAGGCCAAAGCGTTTTAGGTGTCTGGCCAGAAAACTGGAAGAAAGTAAAAATTCATAGTGAGATCAGATAAACTGACTAAACTTGTACAGTGTCTTAGGTTTGATCTCTCTCTATTCATTCTCTTTGACATGTTTTGTCTTAGGCAATGCTGTAGCGGGTCCTGGCCCTCGGGCTTGTATTGGAAATAGTGTGGATTCAGATCCGTCAGTCAGATGTGCATTGACCTGTAGCAGGTCTCGGTGTGATAACTATCTCACACACTTACAGTCCTGGAGGTCTATCTGCACTTAAAGAGGTGTATGATCATGTTTCTAAGCATGGTTCAGTTCGGGTTAGGTTTGGCGTTGTGAAAGGGCCTCATTTTTTTGAAGTTTTGGGTGTAGGATTTAATTTTCTTCAAAATATTACTCAGTGATAGAAAAATGATATTGAATATAGCTTATCAAATTGAAGATCAGACGATCAGTATTTATCAGTATCATATCAGTATTAGTATCTGAAGTCCTGTATCTGTGGGATCTGATGTACAGATATCAAAATGATTGGCTAGTTAGCTAACTGCATGACTGTGCACGTGTACAGGTGTTCCTAATAAAGTGGAAAGTGAGCGTTAAAACAGAATACTTTTACACTTTTATGTCATCTTCCATTTCAAAATAAAGCATGTATGTTGTTCAAATGACTATAACTGAAGAGTACAGAAGAGACTTTTACACATCTGCAGGCCTTTGCCAGACTCTATTTACAATTTGGTTCCAATTACTGGTTTCCTTCTAACCTGGTCACCACACCCTGACCACAGCTATTCAATTTCAGCATGCCGTTACTAATTTAAGGAACTGAATGTGTATGAGGCCATCTACTGGCTAGGTAGTAACAGCACATAGACAAATAGCTGACAGCTTAATGAACATCTTGTAGGAGTGACCATGAACAACTCCTGCAGTAATTCATGAAGACTAAGAAGCCACTTCTACTTTAGTGACCATGTGTTTAATAGCTGTGTGAATCGCTGTACTGTAGTTTCTACTGACTGTGTAATTTTTTCTTGACGTAGATCCTGTACAATAAGTAGCTTCATAGACTGGGAATTATTCAGTAGGATTTTTAAGTAAAAACGTAATTTCAGCCCCTATTTTTTGAGACAGTGTATTGTTTATAGGACATTGTATAGTTGTCTGTTCTCTCAGAAGTGGTAATGCAGGCTTTGGTTGGATGATCTACATCATCTACATAAAATAATCACCGATTTCCTTAGATGTGTTTACATCTACATTCACTGTGACTAGCAACTGGAATATTTTGAAATACTTGGTATGGGAACAGTTATTCTGAAGGTGGAGTGTAAATTATAGCAAATAACCCATGTCAGGCAACAATAAAATTTTTCCCCAAGGTATCTATCTACCTATCTATCTATGATTAAGAAAATGTATATTTCTTCTTTCCATTATTTAAATTTAAATGCAGACAATGCAACTTGTGTAGTGCTCGACATATAGAGGTGAATGTGTTCAGCTAACAAGTTAAGTGACTGTCATGAGACACATATACAATGGACATAACCTATAATGAATAGCTCATAAAAAAGGTTAATTTCATGCATATAATATGAAATGGATTTTCACGTAATGCAACAAAAAGATTCTGATATACATGCACATAGTTATATTTCAACATAAAGTGTAATTATAGTGCCACAAGAAAGGTAAAATACCCCTTATCAATAGATTTAGATTTTTATTTTTGTTTCAAATATGTAATCTATCTGCAATTTAGGTTATACTTGTTATTATGAACACTTTGTCAATGATTAAATGCCTTTTACCTTTACTTTACCTATTTTTTAAAATGCAACATCAGTGGGACACAAATTGCACACCAGTCACACAAGCACGGCGATTCCTCTTCAACCAGACTGCAACACAGTTGGTTAATTTACTATTAAACCCACTACATATTTAATCTCGATATTTTTTTTTAGCTAAACTGAGCCCCTGAATTTAGAACACTGTGAATTTTACCTCGAATTAAATTCAAGGTTCATTTCTGAAACTTTCGGCGCCATATTTGCTCTGAGCCTACTTTAATTTCTCACCACGTCTGACTCCACATCATAACAACGTCGTGCTTTTGCACGTGCTGCCTGCCGTGTAATTAGAAGCTGAAGTCAGATTACAGCGTTATGCCGAGGAGCGGTTCTCTCACACTGCGCGCCACCACCGAACATGCCCACTCCCGTTACCCGGAAGTAAGCAGAATTCCCAAAGATGGCGGAGCAAGGTCCAATGGCGATAGCTATGCGGCTAAGAAATCAACTACAGAACGTTTATAAGCTTGATCCTTTAAGAAATGAGGTGAGTAAAGAGAGCTTATCGACATACAGCGTGGTTGCTCGTGCAGGGAATTTATCGAGTGCTCGTGATACGATATAAATAGAGCTCGTGCAGCCGCGCACTCGTCCGGACTGCGGGGAAGCGACACGAACTGCGCGAGCATGCAGCGGCTTTGCGCAGGCGTGAGTGTGGATGAATCGAGTGTGCTGTTGTTCACCATCGCGAGGCTTTTTTGGCTTTGTTTTCTATGGGGTCCGGGTATTGTTTTACACTTCAAGATTTGTAAATTGAGATAAAGTCAGAAAAATTGTTAAATTAACATCTACATTTCAGTAAGAGGTCAATAGAACGTGTCCATCCTCGCGACGGGCAAAGATTGTTCTGTTAGCTGGTTAGCACGACTGAACAAGTGCATCCATGGGCGTCAAAGCCGCCGCCTCCTCCTCCTCGAGTATTGATTTTACAACTATCTTCGGACTGAGTAGTAAATTTGCCACAGTGTTTCACCTGCATGAAAATAAACAACTAAATATATTTCTGTAGCTCTTACTCTGGCCTCAGAGTTCGTTCATGTTGTAGCTTCACCGAAGATTTACTCCGCTGCTTTACGAGACCGCGGAGGCTGCGCGATGTTCAAGCCTTCAGTACCACACAACGATTTTTACGTTTCGTAACATTCTAAACCTTATTATGTCCCATTTATAATCCTTTCCAGTCAAAATACTGAAACAGAATTACATTGTGATGCAGAAACTGCGCCTGATCTTTAGTGTTTAATACTTTTTTTTTTTTTGCAGTCCTCGTGTGGTTTGCGCTCCACGTGGAAATTTGTTTTCTTTGGTTTTAGTCCGTAGACGGTTTGAACGGCCCGGTGCTGCCAGCTTTTCCCGGGGAAAGTCGCTAACTTGTGCTCTAAAATCCTCTAGGTGATTCAAACGACTAATTTGCATATTAATTGAATCGTTATTTGAACCAAACAGTTTTACACTAAGATCGGAGATTTTAAGAATACACCACGTAGAAAGGAAAATAATAGATCATTTATTTATTCATTTATATACTTTTTTTTTTTTTTCATCACAAAATTAGAATCAGAATCGTTTGAAGAGAATAGTCAGGAAAAGACAGCTGTGTGTTGCTACGCAACAACCCATAGTAAATGTACTAATGTTTTCAATTTAGAGATATACAAACAGTGAAATGTCTTAGTGCTGTTATTCTAAATATAAGCTTTATTGAAACGCTTGTCCAGTCAAATTAGTGGAAATGTTGGAAATAATGAACTTTAAATAATTGTAAATACAATCGATAAGAGAATTTGGAGGGAAGATCAGGGAAGTGTGAGGGTGGGAAAACGGAATAGTGATGATCTGATCAGTTGATGAGAACATCATCTCACGCAAACGCAGCTCAGGCTTTACACACCGGTGGTGAGTCGACAGAGTTTTTCTTAACTCTTATAACCAGTAGCTGTGATGTGAGAATGAGAGCCATACCTACTGTTTGACCTACTGTTTGCTCAGAAAATTGCTAAATTTGTTGCCAGGCTTTTTTCTTTTTTAAACAATAATACAGTCATTAACAGAGCTAATAATCAAACAAGAATATTGCAAAACTGTAAATCCTTCTCCCACGCAGTCTGTTCTTATCGCCTTGTTTGATTTAACAGGAAGAAGTGAAGATAAAAATCAAGGACCTGAATGAACACATTGTGTGTTACCTGTGTGCAGGATATTTCATCGATGCCACAACTATTACTGAGTGTCTTCACACCTGTAAGTTCTGTACATCCTTACCCCTGGGGGAGGGCAACATCTGAACCTCTAAATTTAAAAGGTTAAACAAAAATAGAAAAGTCAGGAAAAAGAATTATTTTTGAATGTGTTGTGCATGTTCCATCAGTCCTTTAGAACTTTGCTTGAGGATATGTTACAATCAGATCCCTCTATGCGTGGCCCTTTTACTACAGGATGGCATGCTCATACCGTTGGCTGTTGACAAAATCACATCATTTTATTTCTCAGGTTCCCAACCCTGATTTCATTGCTCTAACTTAACCATTTTGATTCAGGAATAGCTGATAATTAACCGGTCTGTTGAATCTGGTATATTTGGGAGCAGGGGAAACACTATGATGTGCAGGCTTGAGATACTACAGGATGAGGGATGGCAACCTGTGTCTTGTTAATCATACAGGCTAGCCCACATGATCTCTATATGGAAAAGGTTGGCACAAGCAGGCAAGATCCTGCTGGTCATCTGCCTTGCCAGACTCACTGGGCCTTGTATTTGTAGCATGTCCTGCACTTTTGGCTGTCCAATCGAGCAAAAAAAATCGGAGAATGAGATTAGATTAGATTTTCTGTGGCAAACATGAAGTGAGAGGAAATGTACTTGATATTTGGAAACGTATTTTGTTTAAAATATGCCCTGTGCATATATCCACTTCAGATGTACATACATTAGTTATTTGACATTTTTATACCTTTAAATACATATTAAAAAAGTATGTGTTTATAGGTGAAAGGAGATTTTAAAAGGATATGTCATTATATTTATGCAACAGTTAGCAATCATGGTGAATGAAGGAAATCCGTAGCAAAACCATGAACATCTCTGTTACCACAAGTAGTTGAATAATTGAAAGTCACTCTCCCAAATAAGAATGAGAAAATATTCATAAACATAAGCAAGAAGGCAGCAGAATAATAAGCAATAAATGATGCTACATTCATACAGCCCATGCTCTACTTCCATGGGGCACAGAGATATACATCTAAAATCATTTAAACGAAGCAGAACTTGGTTTTTGTTTAATATACTCTTGTCTCTGGGGGCACGTGGCTTAGTGGTTAGAATGATCACATCACACCTCGAGTGCTTGTGATTCCCACCTCTACACTGTGTGTGGGGGTTTGCATTTTCTCCCCTGTGCTTAGGGGGTTTCTCAGGTACTCACATTTTCACCCACATACAGGGTGAAATGATGTCTAGGGGATCATCTGCCTTGCGCCCCGTGTCCCCAGGACATGTTGCTCAGAAGAAAAAATTCTGCTTGTCATGTGTTGATAAAGAATGATGTGTATGTTTACTAGATCACCATACCCACAATAAAGCATGCGGTTGGTGCGACGTGATTTGTTAACATGATTCATAAAAAAAAAAACAACATACAGCTGGTATAACTCAAAAGGCCTTGCTTGGCCTAGCCTATCCTAGCCTCATTTCAATGGCAAAAATTTCTAAAGGATTGAAATTGCGAGAGGGAATCGAACGAATCAGCCAAATTTTAACCGTAGTGCTGCTGACAAGAAGCTGTAATTACCAACAGCTTTGCAAAAACATATTAAAGTTTATCATTTGTGGTGTCCAAATACTTATTTCCTAATTTAGGTTTTTTTTCTGACCTGGTGTGTAAATCTGAAGTGCATATATGCACTGTAAGGATATAATATAATAAAAACAAGTGTCTGAATATTTCCTTTTCCATTAATGGTACATGGCTTAAGTACCAACTCTAAGTTGAAGTTGATTCTTTCCTAAAGAAAGCTTGACTAAAATCTAGACCTAGTTCTAAATCATCTGTCATTTCAACCGTACAGAGTTACGTTTAATGATAAACTTTAGACTTGCGATGTTACAGGTATGTGCAGTTGTTCTCTCACCTGCCCCAAAACTCACCTTGTCATGTTACCTCGAAAACATGAAAGCAGAACGTCTTCTGTCCTTAAGTCTCTCCTGCGGCAGACAGACTTCTCCCATTGAAGATTCTTACATAAAACCCAACAGTTTTATGGTTTCCCTTGCAGAATAATGCAGGATTAATCAGTTTGGGAGTTTACACTATATAACACATGTGATCTGATTGGTCAGATTAACATTTATAGAAATCTGACCAATCAGATTCAAGATTAATATTTATTTTAGATTTATGGTATAAATGTGATTTATAAATGTGACTGTTTTCTAAAATGCCTTATCATTCTGCTTGTTTTCTCCTTCTTGTCTTTCCACTCTAGTCTGCAAGAGTTGCATTGTGAAATACCTCCAGACCAGCAAATATTGTCCAATGTGTAATATCAAAATTCATGAAACACAGCCTTTGCTAAATCTTAAGTTGGACAGAGTAATGCAAGACATAGTTTACAAACTTGTTCCAGGTCTGCAGGAGAGTAAGTACACGTGATCGACATTAGAACAATACAATTCAGTGTTGTTACTGAATGTCTAACGTTTTTTTAATTATTATTTTGTTTTTCAGGTGAAGACAAGAGAATCAGGGAATTTTATCAATCTAGAGGTCTTGAACGCATCATACAGCCAATAGGGGACGGTAAGCAAGAACCTATTAAAGTTTAATGTAGAAAGAAAAACAGGATTGTCTGACTTGAAATGATGCAATATGGTAGACAGGCTGAGAGTCGGCCTTTTTTAGTTACTGTTTCATGGCTATTTGATGTATTTTATGTTTTCTTTGCCTTTAGCTGAAGTATGTCCTCTGCTTGAACCAGGCTTTCACTTTGAGGTCTTACATAGTTAAGAACCTGAATTAGGAATGAATTCTGTCATGTGGTATCCATTTCCATTTTTAAGACTAATTTTATGAACCAAAGAAAACTATTATTATTATTATTATTGTTATATTATTATTAACTTCTGCGTACTATTTGTACACTAGAATGTCAGAAGGTTGTAAATTGTAAATTAATGAAATGTAATTTGTAAATAAATAAAAGATAAATGATTAAATAAATAATGCTTTGTTGCAAAAGAAGTATACTTGTGTGTGAGTTGAAGCTGTTCATTAGCAGATTAGCAGAGTCTTCTGTTATTGGTGTTGGCAGTAAAATTCTCTCAAAGGTGCATTAAGTAAGATTAGTCTTATTTGTTTTGTTTTAAAAGATGAACTTCTACTCATAGGTAGCTTGTGTAGTGTCTGTACGGTGTCTGACAGAACACAGGTCAGGTGTTTGGGGAATCTCTTTTTCCTCAGGAACTTCTTAAACTTTTGCTAAGGCTACAGATTAACCTGGTGTTTTTTTAATCATGTTGTACATATCTTCCAGGTTATCTGAACAATTGGACTATTTCACATTAAAAGCAGCAAAAGATTTCACAATTAAATGAAGTACAATTTTAATGATCACCTTTTAAATTCTAGCTGGAGAAAATCAACAAGCCATTTGAAACCTTTCAGGTAATGATCTTTCAGTGTTGATTAATTTTTTGCTGTGCTTGTTTCTCACAGACTCGTTGCCAGATAATACAGGATTACCATACACCAGCTTTGATCACTCTAAAGCCCATTTTTACAGATATGATGAACAAGTCTCACTATGTCTGGAGAGACAAAGGTAAGCCACAGTTTTAGTCTATATAGAAAAAAATACATAAAGGGAATGAAGCTTGTGTAAGTCAAGCCTCTTATTACAAACGTTATTACAAACGTTCTGGGGGACATTTTAGTTGTAGAAAACAAGTCACTTTTGCAGCATTAATTCTACTGTTACGAATGAGCTTTTTAGCTTGAGCTGGTATAAATAACCTGGCTCAATGGATACACAAGTGTAGCATCAATACAACACACTCAATCACTCATGTGACCAGGAGTCCGGATAAGAGCACCTGCCACATGGCAAGTGCTTAATAAATCAATTACTGATATTTACAAAAGAAAGCACAGAAGTATAGCTTTGATACGTTTTATCTTGAATTACAGATGAAATGAGAACAAGTACAAATTCCTTCTAGCCTTAGTCTTTTTGGTGACATGGTGTCCCTAGGTTTTTAAACATTCCGAATTTGACTTGGATAAAATAAAAAATGTAAAATTTAACTTTACAAATAATTATTAAATTCTCTTCTATCTTAATTTTTATGATAACCCAACACAAAAAAAAAATCTGTAGTGGTTTATTACAGTATACGGATTTCCCGAACGTCAACGTGGCTGTGATTTGGCTTGCAGATAGATATTAAGTATAAACACATCTTCAAGTACACAAGTCATGAATATCAAGAAAGTGGCAGTTCAGACACAATATGCCCAAATGTTCCGTTTATATTTCTCCACTATCTAAAATAAATCCTGAAGAAGCCACACTCATTTAAAATGTGAAATTCCAGTGAAATTGGTGTTTCTTTTTTTTCTTTTCACCTTCAACTGATGAGCTTTTTCTTATTTTAAGATAAAAGTTCTAGTCAGGAACAGTATAGCTTGCTGGTCACATTTAGGGAGGTGGTAGCTTAGTGGTTAAGGTGTTGGACTACTGATTGGAAGGTTGTGAGTAGGGCTGTGCGATTTGGGGAAAATATTGCGATTGCGATTTAATTTTGTAGTCAAGCTTCAGCTCAATATTCTATATCAGATGCAGTGTGTATTTCTACC